>OY804596.1:26178306-26778306 GCA_963680895.1 Fragum sueziense | reverse complement strand
AATGGTCGCGGAATTCCTCGCAATAACGGTCCTCGCAATAACAACAGTTTTGTTACTGGGAGTACGAAAATCGTTACCGCAAAGACATAATACGTTTTCTTGTGTAATATGGACTTTTTGCCGAAGAGAAAAGGGTCTTGGTGCATAATTGTCTCAAACTATAATAGGAAAGCGAAGTATTTCAGCTGACAAAAATATAATTACTGTTACCAAACATGTGTACCGATCAGTTGTTACGGAGCGGACTTGGAATCGTTATTGCAAGGACTTTTTACACATTTATGGATTCTTGGTACCACGAATGAATGAATTTTATCACTAGTCTAATGGAGATATTTTGCAAATCACCTTGGAATGGTGTATGAAGGATATAATTCTAGATTAATTGACAAGATTAATTCTAAATGATCGTTCTGAAATGACCTTTCCTCAATATCGGAGAGACATTATAGACTATTTCTTTTTAAGGCATGAATCTGTATATCTTTGTTCCATAGGTTTTGAAGAAATTACTAAGTCATTTTTTTAAAGTGGTCATGGCAAAGTAGTTCCTGGTGCTATAGGGGTGCCGTGGAAAGACATGTAGATTTTTTTTAGTTTTCAAGGCAATTTACATGCATTGATTCGAATCGTTCATGTAATCTTGCAATCACAACATTTCATCCCGAAAAAAAAATGGATTTTTTTTTGTCAAATATTATCTAATCTTGGTAAACAAGAAGTTAAGAAGAAAACATTTTCAAATTACGTTATTTCTTTTTGTTTTGTTTTGTTTTTTTGGACAATCAGTTTTAGGACACTCAACGTCTTACAACCGTGTATCTAAATTATTATATGAGCTATCTTCCAAAAAAGAAATAATAACAACAACAACAACAACAACAACAACAACAACAACAACAACAAATCATCTGCGTATATTGCTAAAAGGATCGAACCACATCAGTATGCCAAGACTGTACAGTCAGACTATGGTCGAGATTTTTCGCTCCTAAACGATTTACTATATCTTGAATATTTTTTACTTGAATTTTCATTATGTTATTATTTTCCCGATATGATATTTTATGGTTTGACGAGAAGGTTTAAAACATTCCATATTTTTTCTCTGTTTTTTTTTCATATTTGTAATTGCTTAACTTTCTTCGGGTCTTCTCATTTTTTTACAAAGAAGAAGGTTTTACGAACACTAAAGTAAGAGAAGTAAAAATAATGCTGATTACCAGCTCTGACTCCGTTTCCCTTGATATCCCTTGATATCCAATCATCTATATTGTACACACAAGTTTTCATAAACTTCATTTTTGTAGTCTTCAACAGCTTTCAAGTTGTATAATTTTTATGCTAGGTATCCACTGCCGATCAAATCAACTGGACCATGCCGAATCAAGCGATCGAGTACAGATCGAACTCGATCGCCATTTGTAATCGGGAATAGTCGTGGTAATCGAGCTTTATCCGCACCACTTTTTCATCTTTCTCTATTTGTTTATATATAAAAGAAATATTTGTGTAAGATTAGGTAGAAAGTTGATTGAAAAGCGATCGTGTATTGACCAGATCAGGAATCAATCAAAACTGGAGATCGAGTGTGATCGGATTAACATCTTTATATCGATCACATATCCTTTTACTCATGTGGCTCCCAACCACATCTCGATCAACTCGATCTGTGCTTTATCTGTTCATTCGATCAAATAGAAGGTAGAGGTCGGGTTGATCGAGTAGAGATCGAGAAAAGTCTTTAAGTCGGGAATGATGGGCGAATTTGAGCAGTCAGTGCGATCGATTTGACTTGATCAGCAGTTGTAACATAGCATAAAATTTAACGTTTTTGAAAGGGTTTAACAAAGTGACTTTTACATTAAAATGTATACAGTTTTTACAATTGCATTGATTTTAATATTTAAAGACCATATATAGGTCAATACAATGTAAGAAATGGAAAAAATATTTAAATATAGGTCCTCACAGTAATGGTAAATGTCATTCCAATAACAAAGACTTTTTTATTACAAACTACAGCATGGTTCAATAAAAAATATGTGTTTTGATGGTAAAATTGGTATGTTTTTTAACCTAATTATTTGAAGCTTGAATACAATAGTGAAATTAATTTCTTTCTGTTTATTTCATAAAATAGCGAATATTGTCCTTGCAATAACTAACATGTCCTCGATGTAACGATGCACTTTCGGCAAATTATTTCACAAAAAAAGTGTTACGCTAATTTTATAGTGCCTGAAATACAAAGAGAATATTATTTTCTAGAGTCTAAAGTACATGCACATACATTTTGTCTTAGATAGAAGCTTTATTACATTTGACACAGACAAAATTCTCTATTTAATTAGGAAAATACAATACTACATTGAAAAAAAGCCAAACGAATCATTTTTGGAAATCGGCTTGAACATAATTCCTTCGGTCTGGATTCTTATTCTCAAAAAACATAGTTTGAAATAATCTTAAAACTTGCAAATCGAATTTCTGAAAGAAAATCTGGTTGTTACAGCGAGGACATTTTATTGAGACCATAGCTTTATGAAACACGATCTCGAGTATTTCCATGTGCATCGGAATGTCCCTGTTAACGTTATTCATTACTTTAAATGTAGTACTTTCATCCTGAACCAGAAATTCACAGAATAAATTGGAAATAAAAATTGAACTTTTTTGTCAGATTTCCACGAAAATAAATATTGGCTCACATACATGTTTATAACTTTTCTTAACCCAACTCCTGATTTTGAAGGATTTAACAAAATGTTAAGCTGAAGAAGTTTTTATAGAAAAGGAGAAAATGCTAAGACCATCAGTGTTTCTATTCTTTTGATGTTTCATAGCCTAATTAATTCTATATTTTCTATAAAAAAAAAGCATCCCACACATCATTAGATACAAAACACTTTGTGCAGTTTCTCTTCCGTCTTTGTCGTTTTCAATGATAATTGACGAGGGTATCCTGATATTACGAAATGTTTTGAATTTTATGACGGTGGAATACCCCAAGCATTTCTTTCGCCGTCTGTATTAATTTGGACTGGTCTCATTTTCGGTTGTTTAAGGTAGTTTACCACTAATGAGATTAGTGCGGCGTCGGAGTTATTCGGGCGACGTCGAAAACATTCGAACTTTCCACCGCCGAATGTTTATGACCGCACCCGAATAGTTCGGACATGTTAAGACACAGCTCCACATTACGGGTATTCTACCTTAAATAAAGTTCATCTATCTATTTTCATGTTCAAATTACTTAATTTTAGAGCATTTATTGCATGTATCTGTAACGTTAACTAATAACGCTAACTAATACATTAATACATATTATTTTTTACATTTCTTACGTTACCGACGATATTTCGAATCACGTTAAACAGTATCATAATCATAGCAATGAATTGTATGGTAAAAATAGACTTGGTTTACGTCATTTCTTTATACACCGTCGGTGTTGTTACAAAATCTCATAACTATGGCTTGAATCAAGCCGTAGTTATAAGATTTCATAACACCACCCTCGAAATACTATTTGTTTGTACGACATTACGTCACAACTAACTATATCAAATCGTTCCCTATTGAATAGTCACCCTATTCTTTTTTCAGCACAATTCAGACATTCATCGAATAGAAGGTAACTTATTATTTATTAACGTAACCATTACACAAACAAGTCCTGGTTTTGACGTCACTATTAGAGCAAACTTTGGAATTCACTGATAAAACGTCTCTAAAATTATATTCGCCCTTTTCCTAAAAAAGACCTTGTTTTTTGGCATTTTCGTATCTTTATTCTTATCTTTTATTTTTTGTTGGTTATCCAAAGCAAACATTCAGCAACAGACCGTTTCACTTGGTTATACATGTATGCCTATATAGATAACAAATAGATGAAAGTTACAATACGGAGTTTATTGTAATAACTGAACTTAATAATTTTCTCCTCTTTTCTTTTTCAGTTTCAGTTGAAGACATAGATTCACGATTACCTCATGGAGACACCACAGCCAACATAAATGGTATTTCTATTTTCTAATATCATGCATACGATATGGTACAGAAAATGGACCTTAAGGTTTCCAAACCCTCTAACCCACCAAAGAGCCAGATGCGAAATTTGAAAAGTGCTAGTAATTTCTTTACTGTGTTATGTTTCCATTCCAAATACAAACATAAACATTTTGTACGGTTTAGATTCTTGAATTAATGCATACGAATGGAAATATTTGACAAAAACGTTCAAAATTACCTCCCTTGCATACGAAAAGAGAGTAAAATAATATTTGTAAATCATTTTCTTCTTGAAGCATAATCTTGAAATCCGGCACGGTGAATCAACTTATGTGAAGTGTATTTACAAGTGTATGTAATTTGATGTATTAAGTATGGCTAGAATGTGGTGATTTTTTGAGGGTCTGTAAACCTTTATTGATAGTGACGTGTCTCCAAAACTCGAATCACGTACTAATAATTTTAAACATTTAACCTGCGTACAAGCTTTTACTTTGAAAATCGCAAAAATCGACATACGATGTTTTGCATTTACACCGACGATGTGGTGATTGCTTGTCAGATAGTAAAATATCCATTGTTCATGAAATGCCATATTGTTGATACTCATCAGAATCGACTCACCAAGACGATTTAAATGTGTACCCACAACATAGGCTTTGCCGAGAGAAATATTAGGAATCCATGTTAGGTGCTCTAGCCGCCGCAATATGAACATATCTGTAGAAAGTGACGTTAAACCCTTATATACATGTATCAATCAATTTCAAAATATATTCTCTTTCGTACTGCAAGTTACTGTTACTCTATATAACTATAGTATTGAGAAATAAACTCATCGAATGATCTCTTGGCTTAGCCACACCCAGAAGGGTGTAAGAATAGCAGTTTTCTAAGGAATTTCTATGTTACACCATTTTGTATAATTTAAGCCAACATCAAAATAATGGTTATCCACTTTATAAGCGATTGCTAAGTTGATTTTTATATGATTTTTGTACAATTAACCAAGAAAATGTAGAGACAAAAGGGGAAATCTCTTCTTTCTTTTGTCTCGATGATTATCTCTTACCTATACTTGTGGTATTGATTGAAAGACTCTGTCGTCACTTACAGAGCTATCTGGGCTCGGCACTTCTCCCGTAGGACTTACTTAACTAAACGATTCCTTACAAATTCGAAAGCTCAATTCTCATGCTTTGTTAATTGAATTAATAACAGCTGTTGACCCCCGTCAGAGGCTTTACATTTTTTCATAAAATATATTAATTATTGTCAACACCCTCAGAAATAAGAATCCGGTTGCTGCCACCTTGACACACTTGGGCAACTCTCAGAAATCAAGATGGCGTCCAAGATGGTGGAATACAATAATATATGATCATATTGTAAATATTATTCTTTTATTTATGATCAAAATCAAAGTATTCAATCGCATGGAATACATGAAATGTAAATCGTACCACCAATGTAAAGATTTGAACAGAAAAAATGAGCATGTACCATAGCATTCCGCCATCTAGGACGCCACCTTGATTTCTGAGAGTTGCCAACGGGCGCCAAGGTGTCATCAACAGAATTCTTATTTCTGAGAGTGTTGGCTACCATAATCAGTCAAAACGTCAAATCATTTTTATATACCGCAAATACAGGTTCATTTAAAAATGTTGTTTGGCTGCCGGACTATTTGGTTTTTTTTTTTTTTTTTTCATTCCAGATTTAAAGGTCGAAGTTTTGCAGCTCTTGCAAGGTTAGATACTTCATGCTTTTTATTGTTCTACATATCATTTTTATACGCCGCCGGAGGCGGACGTATATTGGCGTCATCTTCTCCGTCTGTCCGTCCGTCCATCCGTCCGTCCGTCCATCCGTCCATCCGTCCATCCGTCCGTACGTACGTCCACTTTTCTTGTCAACGCAACTCCTCCTAAGTTTCTGGCTGGATCTTATTGAAACTTGGTCAATGTTATCACCTCAATTGGTAGATGTGCATGAAGGAAGGATTTTATGGTTCGTCGATTTTTGCCTGAGTTACGCCCCTTAAAAACTTAGTCTCTGGGGCTTATTGAAATTGCAGCCTTGTCAACGCAACTCCTCCTAAGTTTCTGGCTGGATCTTCTTGAAACTTGGTCAATGTTATCACCTCAATTGGTAGATGTGCATGAAGGAAGGATTTTATGGTTCGTTGATTTTTGCCTGAGTTATGCCCCTTAAAAACTTAGTCTCTGGGGCTTATTGAAATTGCAGCCTTGTCAACGCAACTCCTCCTAAGTTTCTGGCTGGATCTTCTTGAAACTTGGTCAATGTTATCACCTCAATTGGTAGATGTGCATGAAGGAAGGATTTTATGGTTCGTCGATTTTTGCCTGAGTTACGCCCCTTAAAAACTTAGTCTCTGGAGCTTATTGAAATTGCAGGCTTGTCAACGCAACTCCTCCTAAGTTTCTGGCTGGATCTTCTTGAAACTTGGTCAATGTTATCACCTCAATTGGTAGATGTGCATGAAGGAAGGATTTTATGGTTCGTCGATTTTTGCCTGAGTTACGCCCCTTAAAAACTTAGTCTCTGGGGCTTATTGAAATTGCAGGCTTGTCAACACAACTCCTCCTAAGTTTCTGACTGGATCTTAATGAAACTTGGTCAATGTTATCACCTCAATTGGTAGATGTGCATGAAGAAAGGATTTTATGGTTCGTCGATTTTTGCCTGAGTTATGCCCCTTAAAAACTTAGTCTCTGGGGCTTATTGAAATTGCAGGCTTGTCAACACAACTCCTCCTAAGTTTCTGGCTGGATCTTAATGAAACTTGGTGGATGTTATCACCTCAATTGGTAGATGTGCATGAAGGAAGGATTTCATGGTTCATTGATTTTTGCCAGAATTATGCCCCCTTCAATCTTAGTCTCTGGGGCTTAATGATATTTCAGCCTCGTGATAGAAATTCCTTCCAGGTTTTTCACTGGATATTTATAAAAACCTTTTTGTGAACACAATTTTTTAAAGGTTTTTCAGTGAATATTTATAAATCCTTGTCAATGTCATTTTTTTGTCTCAAGTTTTATAAGTGGCGGCGTATATTGTGACGATGGCACTCTTGTTAAATATACTCAGAATGTGTTAATATGATATAGGCTTACTTCAAGTTAACATTCGCAGAGGCCCAAGCAAAACGTTAACGCCCGAGTGCGTTAGCACGAGGGCTGCATTAGTATTTTGTTCTTTGGCTCTATTGTTGCATAAAATATGAGAATTCGGGACAATAAGTAACAATTGTATTTCTTTTTACAGATTTGAATATTAGCCTTCGAACAGAGATAGAGTCTTTGAGGTTAAACACCGAACTCCAGATAAATGGTAAGAAATAGTAACACGAGTTAGATTTTAATGTTCCTTCATTTAACCCTTCTCAGGCTGTTCACGTCAACTGTTTACTGTTATTACCGATACTTTAGCAGTCAGTATAGACAAAGATCAGCCTGCAAAGACGTAAAGTCTGATCTTAGCCTACACTGCCTGCTTTCTTCTCCATTATTGTGGCGATAATCTGAGACAATCTTACTGAAATGTGCCTTTGATTGGTACTTGGTTTAAAATGAAATGAGCCAGGATCTGGAACAAACGTCTCTTAAGGCTTTTGAGCCCAACAAAGATCCAGATCAGCCTGTGCATACGCACAGTCTGATCAGGACCCATGTTGTTCTCTAATAGCCTTTTCGAGACATGTAGTAACTTAAAGAGAGCAGCATGGATGCATGTTGGACTGCATTTGACAACAGGCTGATCTTGATACTCAATATTTGAAAATGCTATAAGGGACGTTTTTCCAGATCCAGGCTCAATATATAATAAAGTAAGCAGGACATAGGTTGATATGATTCTTCTTCTGGCCAATGTATTTGCCAACTTGTATCACCAGAAGGGTGTTTCATTTGCTTGTGTCGAGTGTCAAGTCATTTTAAGTTTCAATTCAAACACCAGAAAGTTTGTTTCTTAGATCTCAAAAGCAAAATATGATTCTACAATAATAGCATAATTAGATAATACTCTATAGATATGTCACAGATACAAAACTAGATATTCCTGTAACATTCAATTGAGATCAATTGACGTGCACTTAAGCATCTATTCTTTGGTCGTTTTTGACATTTTGATAAAATGCTTTTATATGTTTCAGAAATAGTAAGCATCCACAATCAGACAATACAGGATTTGCAAGGTATATTTCCCCAAAACCTGAACAGCTTATCCTTTAGGCATTTCTTATTTAGTTAATTTCGTTCCAAACCTTTTTACTGCATATATATAATATGTTTAGGAAAAATTGTATGTATGTGTAATTTAAAAATTAAGACAGTGAACACATTTCAGATGAATGTATATTGTATGTGTTCTAAGAATTGAAGCAATTATAGTTGACACTGCATTAACTAGGAAACGATTTTATCCAATTCATTGTGGCGTAATTTCGGACAAACAAACAGTATTTCATTGATGTTGTTATAAAATCTCGTATAAAGGCCGCACGATAATTTGATCATTTGTTTATTTACATTGACATGTCCATTGTTATTGAAAACAGTTCACAGATTTCGATTTTTAGAAAGTATTCGTTTATACAAACGTCGATCTGCAAGTCTGTGATAGCGCAGTGGAAAGACGTGGGACTTCTACCCGAACGGACCAAGCTCGATTCTACTACAAGACAGGCACAATTTTTATTTTTCAATGATTTTCATTTATCTATTTTTTTTTATTATTATTAGATCTATTTTGTTTAATGTGTGCAGTTTAATCCATTTACAGACATCAATAACCGGTATGTAAATATTCCGAATTTTTTAAGGTGATACAAGAAACGCGCTTTTGAAATTTAAAAAAGAAAGAGAAATCTTTGAGGAAATAAAAGTGCTCACTTTTTCATGCTTTTCCCTTCAAGTTTTCTGCGTGAAATGTCAAAGTAAAACATTTCTGGCAAAATTAAATGGCACATTTTCATAATCCAGAACTTTTTTGTTTGAGTGGTATTTATTTTTCTCTAAACATAATTTTGTTGATATGTTGAAAATATACTAACCCAAAGAGCCAACGCAACACGAACTTTAAATTACAATATTTTGATTATTGAAAATATGAATTCGTTGATTTCGACTTCAATTTGACCGCTGACCATTATGATATCACCAGGAAAAACAAATGGGTCTAAATCGATTCCGTAACGTAAATAACGTTACAAACGTAATGCCGGGTGTGTTTCAAAAATGAAACCAAGATCAGTATCTCATATGTCCTCCTGTAGCATTGAACACAGCACGACCTATCTGTGACATCGAACGTAACTTACGTCGACAAACGTTTATAGGAATATTTTGTCACTCTTGAATTAATGTTTGTCCCATTTCACGCAAGGTCTGTTGTTGGACTGGGCGTTGACGTAAACGCATGTCAAGCAGGTTCCATATTTGCTCAGTAGGTCAGATTATCACTTTTTGAACGTTGCACCACTGGAGACAGACTCGTGTGTGCGTACGTAGTAAAATGGGACCCACATAAGGACGGTGAGGTCGGAACTCACGTTTACGTAACCTGTTACGTGTCTCTGTGCACTTATACGGCGACCGTGGTTCCCAGCAGTTGCAACAGCCTTTTTGTTGCTAGCCGAAACCGGTCTCTGAGAATTTGGCTTCTCAACCGGTTGTCCTGTACCTTGGTAGTTACACGACTTCTGAAGGCTCTTGGCATGTCATAAACATTACCGGAAACGTCAAAACAAGTGTAGGCAAGAAAAACAAATGACCTTGGAAATAACAACAAAAATGGATGTTTTTAATCCAAATGAAACTTATAACACGTTCAGACAAGGTTAATGAGTAAGATTAATTGAACATACTGGTTTGCTGAAACTTCCGCTATAGCCATGCTACTGTAGACAACGCAAAGGCCAATAGCCGGGTAACCACAGTCAGCCAGGAGCAATCCAATCACCTGCACCTTTCGGGACAATGCTAAATTGTGGCATTTTTGTCTATCACCAGACAGATTTTTTAACTTAATCTTATCGGGTTATCTTGCGACTTTCCAAAAATGCATGTGCGCCGGTTTATTAAACGCACTGTTGCACGTGCAGCGCGGATATAGGGTTTTGAACCACGGACTCTGTGTTCAGCGAAGCATAACAATTCTTACTTTCTTTTTATGTGGACAATAAAATCACTCTATAGAAGAATGAAATCTGAAGTTTCGTTGTTCTATCATATCTCATTAAAAAGTTACAACAAAATATCTTGTTGCGTTGGCAGTTTGGGTTAGTATATATGATTTGTGATTTTTGTTGGAAGGCCGTTTACAATAAAACATATGCCTATATTCGCATATTATGTCCGTCGAGCAAAATAAAAAAAATAAAAAAAAACTTGGTGCAATAAAAAAAAACTTGGTGCAATAAAAAAATAGAAATGAAAAACAAATTTAATCGGAGGCGAGTGTGAGTTTCGAACCCATACCAAAAGGTATCTTAAGTTTTCAAGTCTACGACCATTACCATTTGACCACTCTGACCTTAAAATAAACGTGACAAAAAGTATTTATATACCTAATCAACATTAAATCAATCAACCATATCGGATAATTTACATGGATTCCCGTACTTGACATCGACTCACCCGGGTCAGTGTAAAAATTATCGTTTTCAGTTTATAACTACGGCTTGAATCAAGTCGTAGTTACAAGATTTTATAAAAACACTGACGGCTTATCAAAACATAACGGTAAATAAAGTCTATTTTTAGCACAAAAATTCAGTGCTATTGGAAGTTGCTGTAGACGGCAAAAAGAAGGTTGATGACAATATATTTTTGTGAATATTATATAGCTTAGAGAATATTGACGTAAAGAAAAAAATGCTTGTAATCAGCATTTTGGTCTTTTGTCTCAATGTTTCACCTTGCCCTTGAGATACTAGTAATTTAAAGACCATGGCGTTGTTGGAAAAGAGTCAATTATGTATCACATAAGAACAGTAGTATAATAATAAAATTCTGAGAAATACTAATTAAAATAAACCGTGTTTATCGTGTCAAAAATTTAATAAATATAATGAAACAATAACACTGTTTAGATCTTTCCTTCGATTTTTGCAAAATCGTTTAGATTGTTGGTTTCGGGGAAGATTGGTTTAGTGGTATACTGTTTATTCTAGTAATGAACGTATCTTTCATGGAAGAGGTGGAACATCTGCGGAACATGGTCGCGAACCAATCTAATGGTAAGATATATGTGACCCATCACGCTAAAAAGGGACCTTATAGGAAGTGTTAAAAAATACCGACCCTAGTCAGTCTGCACAGTCCGCGCAGCCTGACTAGGGCCGACACTTTTCACTTGTATGTAATTTTCTAAATCTAGAATGTTTTCCCTATCTCATGATATATGTGCTCATTTTTTCACATAAAGTATCTGGCTGCCCTGTGCTGAGTATGACAAGATTGTCAAAATTTGGATTTTTTACTTATGATAAGGTCACTCTTAGCGTGACCGGTCACATATAGGGACCAGAATCTGGAAGAATGGTCTTCCGGTATTTGAGACTGCATTTTGAGTGCACGTGCAATTTAAGGTAGTCCATCCCTAATGAGATTCACACGACGTCGAAATCATTCGGGCGCGATCGAAAACATTCGGCGGTGGAACTCTCCGCCGCCGAATGTTTAAGATCATGTCCGTATAGGTTCGTATACGTATCGACGCCGCTCGAAAAAAAACCCCAAAAACAAACGATCTTTTATTGATCTCAAAATGTAGACATTACGGGTATTCTACCTTAATCAGGAGATACACAGCTCTGTTTAAGATGCTAGAGATCTTACAATTATCAATAGAGAACAACCGCGTATATAAGCTAGCTTATCTGGGTAAAAACATACCAGCCTTTTTGTACCGAACAAGACCTTGTTATTAAGTCTATAATAGACAAGGTTTGGGGTAAACTCCACGCAAAAACTACTAATTATTTTCTGTGCTATCTTTAATACATAATTATTTTCTCTTGGCCAAAGAGGTGTATCTTCAAAGGCTCCGCCATCTTAAGTTGTGACGTCACGGAAAATTCCACAGAAAGGTCAATCACGAGGCAATCATGCACAACACGCGTGATGAAGGAGGCAGAGAACAAAGAAACAGCTTTTCCACAACAGAAAAAGAGTCAATCCACCGAAGTTAACCGCAAATCCACGACACAAATTTAACGATCGATAACTAAGACGTATAACAAGTCTGAAGTCGTACCTTTTAAAGCGGTATCAACGATGGGGTTGTAGATTTAGCATAAAAATGAAACAGTTCTGATCAGCGTGTTGGAGTTTGTAAATAAATGGCGAAGTGAGAGAGGAGATCCGCGATTGGCTTAACCTGTCACGTGATCCCGGATCTGCTCTCTCATTGGCTGGCGTACCCTGCCAAAACATAAATGGTTCGTGTTTGATTCGTGTCTGCCGGATTTAACCGAACAAACCCGAAACCTCCGCCTAGCGTTCCATAAAAAATTTTATGTTTGCATAAAATGATATTTACATTAAAAGAGATTATTTTTATACACAATACAATTATTTAGTTCTTTTTCTTTTGTATTTTAGATTGCAACTGCACCAATTCCACCGAGATGGAACTATTACGGAATGAAACGCAACAGTTTATGAGTGGTAATTGTTATTGTTATTATAAGCTTAAATGATACTGCTTTTGATACTCTTGAAAGTATCATAGTATGACGTTTCGTGAAGTGAACCAGCTTTCGGTTCTCTATCCGATGTACCCGTGGACTACGCTAACCATATCCTGCGAAGGTCGACCTGTCCGTATCATCCAGATTGTGGATTATATTCCTACGCCATGTGTATAATTCTAAACTCAATAAAAGTGTGAAGCGGGTAATTGCAATCAAATATAAATTTGTTCAGAAATCATCCTTAATTTTCGCCGTAAGTTGACTATAAGAATCGTTATATTGCTAAAGTAGTCGAAATATCACTCGCGAAAGTCACAAACAACGCATGCTTGATCAGATAAGTCCATATTTGGAAAATACAAACTTTAAGGTTCTTCTTTAGCTTACATTGTTTATTTTCACTCATCAGGCATAATTCTTACCATTCTAGGCATACTGCAAGAATTAGAAGTTCTTCGAAATGAAACTACGAGTCAGTCAAATGGTAAGCCGTTAAAACCAAGTTTGCTTTGCATACAATTTCGCTATTAACCCTTACGGGGCCTTACCAAAATCAGACATTGATTTGATGTACATGTACTTGAGAAGAAGATTAAGAAAATACCGTGACAAAAGAATAAAATGTTGTTGCTTGACTAATTCAAGTATCTTTAAGTATTTTATCAAGCAAATTGTTTGGGCATATCTTGACCGAAATTGAACATACAGTTATAGATCAAGCATACTGATTAGAATTGAAAATTATAAAAAAATACTTGGATGATAATGTAATTTTTTTTAGATAATAAAGATCATTATATTGAAAGAAAAATGCAATAGTTGAATGATCTATTTCCTATTTCAAATATATTATTTCTGAACTGAATATCACTTTTCTTGTAATAATTGAGACAGCTGAAAACAAGACATTGGATTACGTTATCAGTGAGTACTAGTTATTTGTTGTGTAACCCTCATTTAGCTAAAAATTGTACTGCACCAAACACCAAAGAAAAGGGTTCTACTAGGGATGTCAAAGCCCTTTCCTAAATGGCACGGATTTAGACTCTTCCTATTTGGAGGCTACTGTTGACGACAAATTTGACGTTGATACCGATTCGTGTTAAGGGGGAAAGCTCCAGTTTCCTAATTTTTTTTCCCAATAATAGAATTTATTTATATTTTGTATGTTGAAATTACATGTTATTACCACTTGAAAAATAAAATAAAAATGGATGGTCAGCGATCTCGTTTGAATTTTATAGGCATTCGTATCACATACCCCTACATCGAAAAGATGCACAATTTCTTGCACCTGTCCAAGGTCACTAAAATGCTAATAAAATGCTGTATATTCATTGTTTAGTCCCGAAAACGGATTTAAAGTAACGTCTTACATTTAATAAGAACAGAAAACCCAAAATATGTGCTAATATAAACGCGTAAATGTATAAAACAGCATGTTCACGTGTTCGGTTCGATCAACGAAGCTGGAGTTTTTTATGTCAAAATTTGCATATTTTTGGAAATATTTCAAGTTCTACATAATAGAATTTGATAAAACTCCCTCATTGTATTAAGCAACATGTCCTGGTAATAATTCAAAAAGAAAATGTATAGGTCAGCGCACTTATTAGTGAAATACAGCCATTTTTATCAGCTACACATGAATAAAATGACGCAAAACAGTGGTAACTGCATACACACTTACGACTGTCTTGCTCTAAATAATCGATTTCCATCTTGGGGAAATCAGTTTCGCATAATAAATACACTTTTACCGTCGAAAATGGTAAATTGGAATAATGTGTTATATTATTGAAAATATGGTAGCGAAACATATTGGTACGAAACATTTAATTTACTACAGTAAAGACCGAGTGTTCCGAAAAACTGGAGCATTTCCCCTTAAATTCCCAAGATATACTTACTTTCAACATGTTCTAATTAAACATCAACTTTTTTTTCAAAGCCTTTAATATTAAGTACATCAAAAGGGGGTCTCGTTTTGGGAAAGTGTACAAATAAGGCTTAGATAAATCTTTCTAAGTAAAAACAACTTACATAAAGCATGCATGCATTTGAAGAAAGTTTTAATGTGCTGGTGATATAAATTTCAGCACATCCTTCCTCTATCTTAATATACTATCACGAATCCAAGGGTTTTCATTTTGGACAATCGTCTTTAACCTTCCTCTTGGAGTTTGGCCCTTTCCTGGTGAGACGCTGTTGTTTTGGTGAGCTAGGCTACTTCGTCCATGGGCAACTGTTGCGATGAAAAACGAGCATCGCAGAACAATAACTGGACATGGAAAGACTAAACTCTTAAGGGGAAATGTTCCAGTTTTTCGGAACACTCGGTCTTTACTTTAGTAAATTAAATGTTTCGTACCAATATGTTTCGCTACCATATTTTCAATAATACAATACATCATTACAATTTACCATTTTCGACGGAAAAAATGTATTTATTATGCGAAACTGATTTCCTCAAGATGGAAATCGATTATTTAGAGCAAGACAGTCGTAAGTGTGTATGCAGTTACCACCGTTTTGCGTCATCTTATTCATGTGTAGCTGATAAAAAATCCTGTAATTCACTAATAAGTGCGCTGACCTATACATTTTCTTTTTGAATTATTAACAGGACATGTTGTTTGATACAACGAGGGAGTTTCATCAAATTCTATTATGTAGAACTTGAAATATTTCCAAAACTATGCAAATTTTGACATAAAACACCCCAGCTTCGTTGATCTAACCGAACACGTGAGCATGCTGTTTTATACATTTACGCGTTAATAGAAGCACATACTTGGGGTTTTCTGTTGTTATTAAATGTAAGACGTTACTTTAAATCCATTTTCCGGACTAAACGATGAATATACAGCACTTTATTAGCATTTTAGTGACCTTGGACAGGTGCAAGAAATTGTGCATTTTTTTCTATGTAGGGGTATGTAATACGAATGCCTTTAAAATTCAAACAAGATCGCTGACCATCCATTTTTATTTTATTTTTCAATTGGTAAGAACATGTAATTTCAATATACAAAATATGTTTAAATTCTATTTTTGGGAAAAAAAATAGGAAACTGGAGCATTCCCCCTTAAACATTTTAACAAGACACCTCTGTGACTCGTTTGTTCGAGTATCGTTGACAGCACTGGTCATATGGGTATGTGCTACATAAAGGATGGATCGTGTCAGATACCCGTCTAGCACTTGACATATACTATGATATACCTCCTTTCGTGTACTTGTCCATCGTCGTGATATGACTAAGAAGAGACTGTTAAAGCGACCTTAATATATTTGATAAACAACAACTGCCGTACATGTACGAAAATATTCAATCTATTTGCAGGCATCAACGAAACATTAAGTGAAGAACTGGAAATTCTCCGAAACACAACGGTACTATTACCAAGTGGTACGTAACTTAATCAGTTTTAAAGCCTCTAATTACTTAGCCAGTATTATTGTCATCGATCTTTAGGGATCTTGAAATAGTTAGATTTAATAAAAATATAATCGGACCTAGCATAGGTAATATAAATATCATTGGACACAAAAATATGTCATTAAGGTTTACAGACCCTGAAAAAAAATCATCACTTTCTAACCATACGAAATGCACCAAACTACACACACTTATAAATACACTTCACATAAGTTGATTCATCGTGCCGGATTTCAAGATCATTCTTCAAGAAGAAAATGATTTGCAAATATTACTTTACTCTATATTCATATGCAAGGGAGATAATTTTGAATATTTTGTAAAATAGTTCCATAAGTATGCATTAATTCAAAATTCTAAACCGTACAAAATGCTTATGTTTGTATTTGTAATGGAAATGTAACACAGTTTAGGAATTACTTGCACTTTTCAAGTTTCGCCTTTGGCTCTTTGGTGCTTTTGAGGGGTTGGATACCTCAAAAGGTTATGTCATAGAAAGTCTCTTTTGCAACTATTATTTCTTTTCAAGTTATCGGAAAAACACTTTTTTGATGTTGTTTTCGTTTTTTATGTTAGTACAATATTACACTATCGTTGTCGTTTTCATTTGGAAAACGTAGTCAGACACGTAAGAATATTTATCAACATGAAAATCATTTAATTCGTCTTATTAAAGGAATATCACACAGGGTCCTGTTTTGGCTTTTGAGGAAAGCATGGGTCAAGAAAAAAGGGTTCACGCCCTCTTAAAGCTTATTCATTAGTCATGAAAGCGGAAATAGTACGATTGTGTTTCTGTTCAAGAATATCTTTATCCATGTACATGTAACAGGGCTTCAAAAAACCCAAATGGGTTGTTTATCCACAGATTGAATCGTGTACCCCCAGTTTTTGCAAGCAGCCCTCTATGTTTTATATACAAATGGTACAAACATAGTGTAAAATAGCAAGTCGTAATCCCAGATTTAAGAATTAGTGGACACCCTGTTGTAAGTCTCGGATACTTCCTTTTTGGCCTTGAAGAAGGCCAAATTTAGCATGCCATTTTTCTCAGGGCGTGCAGAATCACTAGTCGGCCTTATCTTGTGAAAACGTTGAACGCAGATAGATAGTGTTCTTGCGCGATGAAAAGTAGATCGGAACTGGATTAGATCTATAGATACTACTTTATGCAGATTTTGTAAATTTCGACCCATGTACATTACAAAAGAAGTAAATACAAACAAGCGGCGATGAAATGATTTTCATGATTTTTTTTTATCCCCGTCTCGATCTGCGCATGGGTTGACACCCCCCCCCCCCCGGGAAAAGTCCCTGATTCCGCGCTTGAATATTAATACGCGTAGATCGACTGAAGACGATGAATCTTCCCGTAAGATCAATTACGGAAATGTATAGCTCTAAGCACTGGGGTTTTGCTTTGTAATGCTTATATGGGTATGGCAATTTGTCATTCAACCAAATGCATTTTTAAAACACTCAACGTATTGCGGCATATTGTAATATCTTACTTTGCTAATTATACGCCCGTCGAAGACGGGACGTACTATGGGATCACCCGTGACGTCCGGCGTCCGGGCGTCCGGCGGCGTCCACTTCTTTGTCCGGAGCATAACTCTGTCACCTTAAGTCCGATTGACTTTAAACTTTGCAGTTATACTTTTCTCGTCATTACGGAGTGCAGTGCAGAAGAACCATAACTCTACCTTGCCTATTCTTTGAGTTATTGCCCTTTCTTGTTTTTCATACTTGAATCTTGTCCGGAGTATATCTCTAAAAGTATAATAGCTAGGATCATGAAACTTCATGGGTGTATAGATCTCAACAAAGGGGGGTGCAGTGCACAAGAACCATAACTCTACCTGGCCTATTTTTTGAGTTATTGCCCTTTGTTGTTTTTCATACTTGAATCTTGTCCGGAGTATATATCTAAAAGTATAATAGCTAGGGTCATGAAACTTCATGGGTGTATAGATCTCAACAAGGGGTAGTGCAGTGCACAAGAACCATCACTTTACCTGGCCTAATTTTTGAGTTATTGCCCTTTGTTGTTTTTCGTACTTGAATCTTGTCCGGAGTATACACGGTGGGGATTATGCATGCTGGGTTTGGTAAATCTACGGAAAAATTTGCCTCGCTTCAGGTAAGACATTTTGCAATAACTTCCTTATTTCTGCGTCAATTCAAAAACGGTTTGTTGCATGTACCCCGCCTTACTGAGCTCTTTCCTTCGATGTATGCTTTACACGAAACCTGTTTGTACTTTTTGCGAAAAGTGATCCCAACCGACCAGAAAAACGACAAAAAATCTTATCGTTTTTCAGGTCAGTTGGAATCAATTTTTGGAAAAAATATGGGGAGTTTTCAAATAAGTAATACACCTGAGGAAAGCGCTCAGTAAGGCAGGGTACATGCAACAAGCCGCTTGAAAATTGACACAGAAATAAGAAAATTATTGCACAATTTCCTACCTGAAGCGTGGCCTATTTTGCCGTAGTCGTTATCATTTCGTTTTCTGGTCAGTTGGGATCAATTTTTAGAAGATTTAAAAGGATACCAAAAATAATCCATGTATCCGAGGAAAGAGATTTTCAAGGCGGGGTACATGCAACAGACCTTTTGAAAATCGACAAAGAAATAAAGGAGTTATTGCAAAATATTTGACAAGATTCGAGATTATTTTTGTCCGTATTCGTTATCCATCCCAGCATGCACAATCCCCACCGTGTATATCTCTAAAAGTATAATAGCTAGGATCATGAAACTTCATGGGTGTATAGATCTCAACAAGAGGGAGTGCAGTGCATAAGAACCATAACTCTGCCTGGCCTATTCTTTGAGTTATTGCCCTTTGTTGTTATTCATACTTGAATCTTGTCCGGAGTATATCTCTAAAAGTATAAAAGCTAGGATCATGAAACTTCATTGGTGTATAGATCTTATCAAAGGGGAGTGCAGTTCAAAAGAACCATAATTCTACCTGGCCTAATTTTTGAGTTATTGCCCTTTGTTATTTTTCATACTTCATTTTTGTCCAGGGCATATCTCGGAAAAGTATAATAGCTAGGACCATGAAACTTTTATCAACCTACTCCCCCTGTTGACATAAAGCAGTGTTACGGGCGTATCTTGTGACAGTTTGACACCTTGTTAATATTTAAAGAAACTCGTTCATTGCAAAATTTTCCGTAACTGTTCGTTTTTTCCCCGCGAAAGAACTATTGGGTCCATAGAAATACCGGAACACCATGGAACGCATAGTAATTACCGGAACACACGGAACGCGTCAGTGATTACCGATACACACTTGAAATATTTGGTTTTCCAATTCCGTAGGTAACAGTAACGATTTGTTATTCTTTAATCTTTCTTTGTTAACTTTGTTATTTATATATCTATGTATTTGTATGTGTTAGATAGTTGTGTTTTAATAGGCAGATTCATTATTTAATAAGGTTCTAAATGATATATTGTGAAGATATATAGAAATAACATCACGATTTGTCGGCAATGATTTAACTTCATTTAATAAATCGTTATCCAATCCATTACTTCATCTTGATTGTTTGAACAAGATATGAAATATGGAATTTACCATTATCTCACCCATTCCAAAATGTAAAAACTTTTGACTTGTCAAATTCCAAAGCTAACTCAGACGACATAATGAGCATTAACAAATTTGGAAATTGTGCTCAATATAGCAAAAAAAAAAAAAAAAAAAAAATACAGAGCAGAACATACTTTTTCTAATTATGCCGCATTGTTTTCCAAAAACATATTTTACCAGAGGTGTAAAGAAATATTACAAGATATACAGTTGATCTATTGTCAAGGTCATCTTCAATCTTTCTCTAGAAACAGGTATTGTCCCCACAGATTAGAGAAGTAAAACAGTAGCACCCGTCTATAAAAAGCTGTCCAAAGTATAAAGCCAGCAACTATATGCCAATCTCTTTAATCTGCATAGCATCAACAATTATGGCGCGCGTCCTGATAACAAACATCATGGGCCACTTTGATAAGAATAATCTACTTAACCAGTACCACCATGGCTTCAGAGCAAAACATACCTGTGAATCTCAATCGATTAGCCTTACCCAAGAAGCATACGATAATCTTGAAAATGGTCAACAAGCGGATATATACTTGAAATGGATTTTAGTAAGGCATTTGATTTGTAACCACCTTCCTATAGCCGTCTTAGATTACTACTACGCTCAGGGGCTCAGGGTCGCCCTACCACAGCATGCTGCGGCCCTACCCAGTAGCAAGTAACCGGTTGATGGGTGTACATAGTTTTAACTGTACCATATAGACTTTTAGCTGTACATAACCAATGGAAGAGGTGATTGTCTCATCCCATCGTAGGTCAAATATACATTCTATGAAGAACCCTGATCTAAACCAGAAGAAGAAGAAGGTTGATCACAGCAATTAAATATCCAATATTGAATAAGCTGGGCGTCCTTCCACTGATCTCCAGATGGACATAAACCTTCTAAAAGGATCGTTCCCAAAGAGTAGGTATTGATGATCACTCATCAACTACTCTACCCGTTCTCTTAGGCGTCCCTCAGGGTTCAGTGCTCTGTCCATGTCTTTTCTTAGTCTATATAAATGATCTGCATGTGTTCAAATTCTTCAAGGCCTTCAGCGCTTTCAGCGCTTTGATTTTCAGATTGTAGCTGCAACAATTCAAACGAGATCGAGCTGTTACGTAATGAAACACAGCACTACATCAACGGTAAAGTCAATTGAAAATATCATAATATGATATATTATATGCTTCGATCATCCTTGTTGTAATATGAACTACGGGTTGTCACTGAGCACCTTCACTAGCAAAAAACACAAACCAGTTAATCGCATTATTCAATATTAGTAAATTCATTTTTATTTTATTTCTAACATGTTAAATGTGTACGTTGCAGAATTCAACGTCAGCCAAAACAATAATGGTGCCTTGGTGCAACCTACTACCGTTTATCTAGGACACTAAACGACATAAATGATAATTATGATCAAACTTGATATGGTCTCAATGAGACACAGTCATAATTCCTACATGTCCATATAAATTATTATATAACAACAATGTTCATTGCACAGAATATTATAAAGGATTATGTCATCGGTCAAATTTTAATGTTAATTCCATTTGCACTTTCTCTGTTGTAGACGTCAATAGCTACTTCGACACGAAACAGCGGAAAGCACGATCGGTAGTCAATAAATTGCAGGTGTCAGTTCATTGTATAACAATCTACGACTTGCTCCATTTTGTATTTTCAAAATTCCTTACACGCACTGGCCAATTTAGGAGTTAGCGTTTTTACTTTGACTGACTACATTTCAGAGTTAAATGGAACACTTTCGATAATGATAGATACGTCAAGAAACGATTCCCGAGACTATGCTGACAGTAAGTTTGTGGTTTACCTTTTCATTGAGTTTGAAATTTTGTAGTAAGTAAATATATACCCCTTTCCTGGATGAAACATACAATATGATAAAGATTGATATCTAATGACAGTTAAAGACATGCACGTGTGTTGAAGTGGCATGCATATATAATCGTTATACTAACTTCGCCTATACCATTAATATAATGCTTTTAAAAGCTTGAATAATCTACGCGGTGGTCGATTTATTTGGAAAAATATGAATATCTAATTATTTGCTAGTTTGCTTTTTTGTGTAGTGATTTGTGGGTGAATTTATTCTCGAAACCCGTGTCTACTTTCAGGAATCAACGACACAGTGATGCAGGAGATAGAGTCTGTACGTAATCATACACTTGGTAAGTCGTTTTATAAAGTGAAACAATAAGAAACGATTTTATCTATTTAACTGTGACGTAATTTCGACAAACAATAGTATTTCGCAGGTGTTGTTACAAAATCTCGTAACTACGGCTTGATACAAGCGGTTTGTCAATACAGAACGGTACACTTAGTATATTTATAGCACAAAATTCATTGCTATTGCTAAATGTTTACGGTTTTGGACACGTATTGGAAAGCCCTCATGCCGTAAACCCTAATACAGTTATCCCTGTTTCTTTATAAAAAAAAAAAAAAAAAAAAAAAAAAAAAAACGTTTAATTGACGAATTTCTACAAATATGGTACTACGATTTAGACAACGGTCGAACGTTATACTTTATACAAACATGTCAAAACAGTTTTTCTTCATTGAAAAGTATCTAGATATGAATATAAGAAGAGAGATTAGAGTCAGTTTAACTAAATTTCGTACACCAGTCCATATGGTTTAAGATTAGGTACGGGTATGTTTACTGTATACTGGACCGTTTTTCGATTACTTGATGCGAGACTATTGTAAAGACCCTTACAATAGTTCTGCAATAAGCCATCGTTTCACTGCTTTGCTTTGTACTATTCATCTTTAATAAATTATAATATATACTCAGTTCCAAAAGAAAGTGTGCACTTTTAAGTTTTGAATATCTCGAAAAGTCTACCGTCTACCGTAAGGAAATTTTGTATGACATATCTCAAGACTATTGACAAACGATATTTTGGTTCAGAAATCACAAAGCACGCACGAATTTTCGGCTGTGTTGCGATTTTGCATTTTTAGTGTTTTACGTATGCCTCACGTGCTGGATGAGTTATTGGTCAGAAATTACACTCACTGCAAACCTTTTGTCATACCTTAACATAAAATCAAACTTTCATTACATTTGAACATAGTGCATTAACGTGAAACGAATTACAATTAATGTCGGTGAACACGACCGAACATGGTGAAAACAAAAGCCGTCACCAAATTTGAATCTATACGGCATTTATGTTCTAATAGCAAGTGTCTATTTCTATGACATCTAATAGGCATACACATTTGTTGTAGAACGTTGATGCACCGTTCGACGACAATTTACTGGACTACTAACGTAGCGATTACTAACGTTAACGTACACATAACGTCTACAGGAAAGTTTAAACTTTTGCGTGGAAATGGCTTGGGAGGCCTGATTAAACCAAACAACGGCATATAAGCGTGTACCTCTTTCCACAGAAAAAGCTGTAGCGAGTGCAAATGTCAACACCATAAACACCATAATGATCTGACTGCGTTTTTGCAGTATGAGCAGTTCTATCGTCATCTGTTTTGATGCCTATTTGCTTTAAGGTCTAATCTTAAGTATAATGTCACTTTTACTCCCTAAATTGCCATAAACTTTGTGAAAATTAAGGTAAAAACAAAACGCGAAAGTGCACACTTTCTTTTGGAGCTGAGTATATGATATATTATGCCCCCTTTTTGAAAAATAAATTTCAAACAAACATTCAACTCGTTGTGAATTTGTTATAGCAAGTAACCTCGCCTACAACATGGGTGAGTCGTTTTTTCTGAATTGAAATATCAGCATAAATAATCAAATGTAACTTGTCCTTTTTATCGCAAATTAAAGACATGTCTGATAGTTTTTTTTGAATGAATTATTCTTTATTTAATGTGGAAAGTGATACTCCTTTATGTCAAATGTAATTTTACAGCTGTATAAATGTGACACGTCGCGCTAAAAGGGACCTTATCGGGTGTGTGAAAAATATCGACCCTAGTCAGTCTGCGCAGTCCGCGCAGCCAGACTAGGGCCGACACTTTTCACTTTTATGTAATTTTCTAAATTCGGAAGGTTTTCCCTGTCTTGCTATATGTTCATTTTTCGCATACGAGATCTGATTGACATATGATGAGTCTGACAAGTTTGTCAAAATTTGGATTTTGGGTATTCGGATAAGGTCCCTTTTAGCGTGACGGATCACAAATGTGATTTTAGGAATAAATGACACATGGGCGAACGAAATTGAATCAGTGAAGAATGATACAATTGAACTGATACACGGTATGTAATCTACGGAATGTACGTTAGAATATGTGACCCGTCACACTAAAAGGGACCTTATCCGAACTCCAGAAATCCAAATTTTGACAAACTTGTCAGACCCAGCGAAGGTCAACCAGATCCCGTATGCAGAATATGAACACATAGTAAGATAGAGGAAACATTATGGATTTAGAAAATTACAAAGAAGTGAAAAGTGTCGGCCCTAGTTTTGCTGCGCGGACTGCGCAGACTGACTAGGTTCGATATTTTTCACACATCCGATAAGGTCCCTTATAGCGTGATGGGTCACATATTTGAAACGAAATGAAAAAAGAGCAAAATAAATAAAGACATAGACTAATGAATTTGTTTTGGTCTAAATCTCATTTTAGATTACATTAATCAAATAATGGTATTGTAGTTTTGTACTTCAACGGGGTGGGTCGGTATGTGTGTGTGTGTGGGGGGGGGGGGGTAATAATAATGTGAATTGGTATCTAATTATGGACTCTTCGTTTAAATCTAAGACTTTGTGAATATCTTTACATTCCAAAATAAATTTGACGAAATTATTTTATTTCGATATTTAATTTTTTTTCAGACATAAACATAACTTTTACACAAGACTTTGCGTCAATAACAAATGATGTTATAGAACAAATAGCAGGTACACTAATAACTATTTTATATGCATATGAATCTTATAGACTCAAGTATATCACATCATAACTAAATAAGAAATAAAGCAAAACTAAATGCTAATCTTTTTTTCTTCTGTAATTAAAGTAACTGCATTTTGTTAATTCGTGAAAAGATGATGAAATCACCGCATTTGGTCATACAAATCTGCTGTATTATGTATTTGTTGATTAATATAATTATATCTACTTTTTTCCTGCTTTCCTGCAGATGTTTATAAACAACAGCTTTTTTTTAATGTATTCTAACAAAAGACGGAGTAGAGGGAGCTTTGTGTAAGTAAAGAAAAGCTTGTCGTCATTTCAGGTATCAATGGCACATTTACGAACGAAATAGAATTTATAAGAAACACAACTACTGAACAGGTGGCTGGTATGTAATTCCATGTATATTGGGTGCTATGTGATTTCATGTATATTGGGTGCATATATGTATAAAAGGTAATATGTATAATTTCTACAGTAAAAACAGAGGACTTTGCAAAATTAACAAGTTCTAGAAGTTCAAGTACATATAGCATTTATTTCAATAAAACTTTAAATAAATGAACAAAAGAATTTGCGTGAGAATCTAGGAAAATGTCCATTGAGGCTTTTGAAACCAACATGGATAAAACACGGATCCGATCAGCCTGTCTATACGCACATTTACTGTCTGACCAAGGTCCGAATTCTTACCTAATGACTTTTTCATGAGCTGTAGCAGCTGAATGATTGTAGAAAGAATCGCTATGAGAGCCTTTTTTGACGACAGGATGATCTAGAAAAAGGAGGTGGTTTTCTAAACAGCTATAAAGGCCCCTATTCCAGATCCCGACTCATTTATATTTTAGGAATAAATGGTACTTTGATGTTGGACCTAGAATCAATAAGGAATGAGACGACTGATCAAATAGCTGGTATGTATTACAACTTATTTAATTGTACAACTTTCCTCGACAAAAATATCAAATATACAAAGAAACTTTTTTCGAAAAAAATAGCAAAACTAATCTATATATTTCAGGTGTTAACGGTACTTTGATCACGGAGCTAGAATCAATGAGGAATGAGACGACATATCAATTAGCTGGTATGTATTACTTAAGAAATAATCTTGTTTTACCTCGATTTATGGTTTACTTAACCGCGGTTCTGAGTAAGGCGGCACAATAAATAATCCATGAGGCCGGAGGCCGAGTGGATTATTCATTTTGTCGCCTAACTCAGAACCGGGGTTAAGTAAACCATAAATCGAGGTAAAACAGATTATTTCTTTTCTAACACTGTAAATCTTCACAAATTAAGGAAATGAATTTTGCGAAATGTCGACAGTAATCGCGGATTAATTCCCTCTGATTCTTTCCAACTTCCGCTGATCGAACATTCCCCCATTTCTTAGAATGCGCAATAAACGCGCGGCTTATTGCACGTTTATGTTAGAATACTTATTGAATTGTACACCTTTCTACCACAAAAATGTTAAATGTACAAAAACTATTTCTAGTAAAACATAACAGAAATAGTAAAACTTATCTAAATATTTTAGGAATAAATGGTACTTTGATGACGGAGATAGATTCAATAAAGAATGCGACCACAGATCAAATAGCTGGTATGTACAGCTTATTTAATTGTATAAATTTCTTCTATTAAATGTATACAAAACATTTTTCAGTAAAACAAAACAAAAATTACAAAAGTTATCTATACATTGTAGGGATTAATGGTACTTTGATGTTCGAGCTAGAATCAATAAGGAATGAGACCACAGACCAAATAGCTGGTATGTATTACAACTTATTCAATTATACACTTTTTCCGCAAATATATCAAATATACAAAACAACTTTTTTCAGAAGGACATAAAAAAATAACAAAACGTATCTATATACATATATTTTAGGTGTTAATGCTACTTTGATGTTGGAGCTAGAATCAATAAGAAATGAGACTACATATCAATTAGCTGGTATGTATTACAACTTATTTAATTGTACACTTTTCTATTACAAACATATCAGATGAACAAAAACATTTTTCAGTAAAACAAAACAAAAAATACAAAACTTATCTATATACACACTATAAAATCACTCGCGACTCAATATTTCGGCGAATTGCCTTTTTAAACATAAATAGAAACACTTAAATTGTTACTACATTATTATTTTTTTACTGCTAGCAGTCATATTGTTTAGTCTTTTGGATCACCAAGGAAAATTCTATCGAATCATACCTTGGATGCAAGGCGTAGAACTACTTTCAGACTATGAATAGAATAGGATAAAACAACAATTCAAAGCGTTCGTCTGTGACTAATGTCAACAATGTAGCGACAATGATATTGAAATGCATTGTTTGCAGTTCCAGTGTCCTCTCATTTTAGAATGATTACAATCTGCAAGTCCCGCAAGTTGCCATGGTTGTTCATTTGGGCTACATCGAAAACTACTTTATGAAGCGTAGCTACTTCCGGCTAAGAAATGTGATTTTTTTAACATTTCTTCATACACATACTTCCGAGTCGATGATTTGATCTTTGATGTTCCCGACGTTAACGTTCCCGCGAGTTCATCGGACGTCAAGTAACTTTATTTTAAGCAGCGCGTTATTGAGACTACAGTTAGATGACTGTGCAGTATGTAGTGTTCTATTCCATGCTGATTAATGGATATGTCTGCGGAGTACCAGAAAAATGTAGACTAACATTTTTAAGTCCCTTAGATGTTCTTTCATTCTGCTGTCTCTCTGTCTTTCATTCATCCCGGTATATAACTTGAGTACAACGCGTAAATCTTCAATCGTGTAGCTGACCATAAATTACCAGGCAGAGCAGCCCATGCAAAACGAATCAGATGCCCCGCCAGGCTAATCACCGCGAGCTATACTTACTAACAAGTTTATAAATATTTTTATTTTATGAATATGGATGACTTACTTCATCTATATATTCTAGGGATTAATGGTACTTTTATGTTGGAGCTAGAATCAATAGGGAATGAGACGACAGATCAAATAGCTGGTATGTATTACAACGTCTGCAAAGAAATTCGAAAAATTTATTCATAAAATCGAAATGAATTGAGCAAGTCATGCCTTACTTTTAATATATGTTTTACAATAATATATTTGTACAAAAAGTTTGAGAAGTTTTATTGAGATCAATTGAAAAATGAGGGTTCTATGGCCCTTTTAAAACAATTGAAAAAGTTGCAATATGTTTTCTTCCATAATCAAACAAAACATGTCATTTAAACGAAAATAAATTATTAATTGAGTTTGCAATGTTCCTTTAAAAATCAGCGAATGAAAGTCTGTGTATTTTGAAAGAACATAGTTTTTAAAACTATTTTTAAAACTAATTATTTTACTGAGCTTTACAACTAAACATTTAAGACATGCTCCGGGGTAGCGTTCCTTGTCCCTTTTACATCGAGAAAAAATATATTCCACATGAAACAAGCTTGAACAATATACTTTTTCAGGAAGTATTTACGTAATATGAAAATGTTACACGGGTGATGAATTGAAAACGATCATACAAAGGGTGAAAAAGTAATTATGAAATTACACAAACCTTTTGTTCAGCCCTCGTGGAAAAAAAATCCCTTTTCAATAAAACATAACAGAAATAACAAAATGTATCTATATCACTGTGTAAAAGCGTACAGTCGCGTGTATCGGAAGTTGCATCTAACTGTACGCAAAATATCACTAGTGCTGATAAACAAGTTGATAATTTGGATTTTTAAAAGCAAATAAGTAAAAATCGGAACAATCTTTCTTGACGGGGTTTTCAAATTTGAAGAGAGAATTAGATAGGCATTACCTAAAGTAGTTACGATTTCTAGTATGTCAACGGATTTTGTGTGTAAATTCGTATCAAAATGTCAAATCACTGGTTTTTGCTGTTTTTCGTCCAGCTTACTGGCACAATATGGGCAAAAATCTCGCGATCTACACAATATTGTAAACCTAAATTTGCATAATCTAGTAGCTAAACCTATCTGCTATGATTTGCAACAGTTGTTTACACAAATATGGTATGTTACAAAAAGATATCGGCTTTTGAATGAGACTGGTGTATTTTTTCCGACTGTACGCCTAGTGCTAAATGACAAATTGTGTTCTGTACGCCTAATGGCGATTTTACATGACCTGTTGTGGCAAAATCTCTGTTCAGAAAATGTCAATTACTACTTTGGCTACACATGCACAATGCATCAGGGTGCACGTGATTAGTTCATTAGATCACTTAAAGTGTTACGCTCACTTCAAACATACGCAAAACTTCTTTATGCTGCACGAGTATAGCGGTCGAATTTATTTGTCTGTCCACAATGAATATCTATAGACATTAAAAAGTAACTGGTCTTGTGGACATAGCCCAACTACATTTAAATAAAGGAACACCAATAGGGAACTATTTTATCAAGTAACCCGTAACCTAATTTCGGATATACAGTAGAATTTCATCGGTATAATTCTAAAACCTCGTAACTACAGCGTGATTTAAGTTGTAGTTACAAGGTGTTTTAACTACATCGATAATTTATCAATATAGTCACGTAAGCAGTCTCATTTGAGAACAAAGTTCATTCCTATTCCTAAATGAACGTAGATTAATTTGCCTTGGTAAACAATAATTACGGACAACTACATACAGTAAAGGCTTACTATAAACCTTGATTCCTCCTTGCGCGATACTTAATGTACTTTTGCATGCGTACAATTGTGTGTATGTGCGTGCGTGATTGCTTACGTGCACGTGGTTGTTTGTGTGTGTGATAGTACGCATAGCTTATGAGTGCGGCTGTATCACATACTTTCGTGTTAGTGTTGACTTATATAGTTTGTCGTTCTTGCTTTCTTGTTGTTACCGCGGTAACTGACGTATTTATCTCCATCTTTAAATGCAATTGTGGCACGCTGTTCAAGTTTACTTTCGTGAATATGAGAGTTATAATATACTCGCAAAACTGCCAACGCATCACTCAAATCTTGTAGAGTATTAGTACTGTTAGTATTTTTTTCAACGAATCTACAGAATAGGTTCAAACTTTGCAGATTCCGACTACCACCATTTGAACAGAATCCTGTGAAATTCCAAAGTAAATGCGACAGTCAGTTCTAAAAGATTGAACTTTCAATAAGGATATCCTTTTTTTTAAAAAAAATTCCAAGAGGTTGAACTTTGGTTAAAATGGGATATTCACACATAATTTGTAAACCATTTATATTGGCTGAAAGAGTTCCTGTGTATAAAAGTTATGTTCCTTAAACAAATCGACCGCTCTTACGCTTATGAGACCTCGTACTTCATGCATGTCGAGGCAATGTTACATCACTAGCGTCGTTGGTTGTCAGTGTTGGAGGCGACGGCAACGTCGGTTACGTAGACAGAAACTTAACTGTTTATAGCTTACGAGCTTTCTAAGATATAATCTTGATACATGTATTTTACACATATACAATGGATGCCACCAAGATTTTCCATTTGAGACCGTTACATTTGAGTTTGTGACCATGACGTTGACAGATTGTCTTCCATTAAAAAAGGTGCGTCTATGCGAGCTACGTTGTTTTTTCAAACTTCAATAACACAAACAACCAGCTTTCAAAATAAATTCTTTCAAAAAATGATTTGTATGACGCGGTCACATAAGAGAGAAAGCGTACAATAGTTTTATGGATGTGTGCAGAAACATTTGATAAACAAATGCCAATTTCTGAATCTAGATCTTTGACAATGAAGAAGTTATGTAATTTTAAAAAGTGACTCGTTAGAACTTTTGCTAAGTATATAAATTTGAACAAAAAAGTTTGCTTTCGTGAATATGAATGTTATGATTATACTGATACATGTAACCGGCACTTACGACTTACCACTTACGCAAAGGACATCTATGCTGTAATTTCCAAATCTTAGTCGAGTTCGCTACTCGATGATTTCGACAAGGATATTTCTCTTGAGCAGGACAAAACTTGAAGTCCAAAATGACTGTTGAAGTGTTACCACAGCCCAGCTTGTTACTGATTAAAATCAATTATTTCCAGATATCATTGGTCTCTTGAGTCATTTATTTTCATTGGAATCTCTGACTTTCCAGTCCTGTGATTTAACTGATTTTCCCATCAAAAGCCGTTTAAGAGACACCCCGTAGATATCGTCTCACAAAATGTACTTTTTTATTTGAAAGAACATTTTTTTATGAAAATCCTGAACATTCTAAGCCAAAGTAAGTATTGCGCTGTTTACCAGGATCTTAAAATCACAGAACATATGTTAATGGAACAGGCCCGTAAGAACGGGGGGGGGAAGGCTAACCCCCTGAGTGGGCCAAAAGTGCTGAATTGTCCCTTTTAACGGTGAAAATATAGGGAAAATCCAAATTAGCCCCCCCCCCCTATCTTCAGACACTGGGGCTTCAGCCCGCCCATATAAAATTGCTTCCTACGGGCCTTTGGAATATGCCATTTCCATCTCAGCTTTCAAAGAGTATTTGGGCTTATCGGCAACAACTTAAAAGGTCTGATATCATTTAAATGATTTAGAATAATCAATCTTGGCATCAAAATACATGTATATATTAGAAAACAAGGGCCGTCAGAGACGGACAATGCTCCCCGAATAAGGCATTGTCACAATAATTGTATGCCATGGAGAGCACTTTATTGTCAAGGGCATCTGATTTGCTACTCAAATATGAAATTTCATCAAATTCTGACCATTAGACTAGGAGAAATTAGAGAAAAACTGTACTTTACCTTAAGTCCCCTTTTCCCATGACGAGGCCTCAAATCCAAAAACCGGGAAAAGTACATCGGCATTTTGCCATAGGGAGTTCACATGGTAAGTTTCATTTAATTTGGCCCAAGGGTTATAGAGAAATCGCTTCGGACGGACGGACGGACGGACGGACAGACAAAGCGGCGACTATATGCTCTCTCTTCGGGGAGCATAAAAATGAAATGTCTCTTTAATAAATGTAGGAGATGATGGAGTGTGATTTGGCAAAACCTGCCAATATACGTATCGTCAAGTAACTAGGAACGTTCTGTTAAAAAAACGTCCATAAATGTGTGTAAATGAACTTTGTAAGGACGTATGGTGACAGGTCACTCAGATTGGCTCCTATATATAACTCTATGTAAAATCCCCATTACAACACATTTTTATACCTTTTTCCAACATCCCAATGAGCAAAACTGCACGTAAATGGCATAGATCCATCCTTGCCTTGGTTTTTTTTCACAAAATGGACCCGCCTCATGTAACTCGTTTTTTTCACAATTTTCGTTCAAACATGCGTAAAGTGTATTTTTCCGCGCCAAAATGGACACACCCGAAATGGGGGCCACGTGTCTCCCTGTACCAAAACACACACAATAGTCATGAAAAGGATGAATTCTGGCTCAAAAATGAGAAAACATGTCATCCAAAAGCATCAATGCAAACCGTAGCTAAAATCATTCACGAAGAGAGCAATGTATCACCAGAAAAGGAGCCAAGAACTATTTTAGCACCCTACAAACCGGAATGACTACTCTGGGTGACCTTACGCCGTATGGACAGACCGAGATAATACCAATAGACGAATACCTTCGATGGTGTACATATACCATAGCATCGGGATTTCAAACTTTTGTTCTAGAGTGTTAAAATCCAGACTCAAATGGGCAATAATCTATCAATATCCTTTCGTCATTTTGACTGGAATGATTTTCTCGCCATAGGACGAATCGGCTAGGTAGGATGTTTAACTGGTGGTACATAAGGTTTGGAATGTTGCTTTTGTGCTGTTGAGAGAATTGCATGGAACACATGGATTTGTATAAACCAACGCATAGTAACTACAGTAGTATTAAACGGGGTGCTAAATCACTTCCAACTACTTCTCTGATTTGTCGCTAATATTTACTATATAAACTCATCTACAGTACATTTACTACGTCTACGCCTACGTCTGTCGCTTTTACGCGTGTTTGGACAACTGTTTTCTAGCAATTCGTGGTCATATTTGCTGTCGACTTGTTTGAGACCAGATCGTTTTAATGTAATCACATGTAGTAATTTGGAATAAACATACATTGCAAATGTTCTATCTTTGAATAAAGCAATGAATGGTTGATCAAATCTCATCTCAAAGCTTTTCAAACGAAAATTGATTCCACTTTTTCAATCGATTACAACATATACGGAATGACATAACGGCACTAGGCGTACAGATACATGTTCCTCAAACTGCACTAATGATGCTGTACAGTTTGCACTAGGCGTACAGTCGGAAGAAATACACCAGTCTTATTCAAAAGCCAATATCTTTGTGAAACAATGTGCATACGTGCATACAACCGATGGACACAATAGCAGAGAGGTTTAGCTATTACCAGGTACAAGTTTAAGCGTATATTATTGTGTAGATCACGCGATTGCAGTCAAAATTGCACGAGTTAGCACGATGAAAAACAGCACAAACCAGTGATTTGACAGGTAAAATCAAATTTTATAAACAAAATAGACACTGATCGAGAAATCGTAACTGCTGAAATGAAAGTACATTTAGTCTACCCCACAACGTTGAAAATCGCATAAAAAAAGATTGTTCCGATTTTTACTTATATACTTTTAAAAAGCCAAATTATCAACTTGTTTATCAGCACTAGTGATATTTTGCGTACAGTTAGATGCAACTTCCGATACACGCGACTGTACGCTTTTACGCAGTGTATATATTCTAGGTATTAATGCTACGTTGATGTTGGAGCTAGAATCAATACGGAATGGGACTACAGATCAAATAGCTGGTATGTATTACAGCTCATAGAATGTTAAGCTTTTCTGCTTCAAAAATAATAAGAGCTTCGCGAGCGGCGCATAAACGCCTGGAAGAGGTTTGTCAGAAAAATTGGCCATTTTTTTCAATTCAAGGGCAGATTATTCAAGAAAGTCAACAGTTATCTGAATTTTACTAGTGGTATGCACAAGTAGACACCCACTCTCTTTCACAGAGGCTCTTGCATATCGCCCCTGTTATGAAATCGGAAGAATATGAAAATAGTTCCATTTTTATCAGGAAGAATAAGAAAATAGTCCAATTTTAGTTAGATCAATGCTTAAATTTGAAAGCATTTCTAATGCAAACAGAACGATATTTTCTTTTTCTAATGTATAATGCAAGAAACGAAACAGTTACGAAGTAACTGAAGACGTTCTCCTTCGGTAGACCACGATTCGTGGACTCAAGGCGAGGAAGCCCCTTGCAGAGATGATGTGAAGAGCAACGAACGATCACTCAGTCTCTGTTGAGAAAATGGTAGACACCATGAAGGTTTGATCATTTTGTGGTTAAAACTGTAGGAGTTGCATACAAGAAAATGGGCATTTTTTTTAATTCAAAGGCAGATAATTCGGAAACAAAAAGAGTTATCAGAATTCCGTAAGTGGCGTGCACATATAGACACAATGGAGTTTCATTGTGACAAGTTAAATGAAATCGGGTCGAAACTGTAGTAAGGATTTCGCACAAAAGAAAATGAGGATTTTTTATTCATGGGCAGATAATTCAAGAACGAAAAGAGTTATCTGAATTCCGTAAGTAGTGTGCACAACTAGTCACCGAGGATATTGTAGCAAGTTGGATAAAATTCCAGTCGTAATTGTAAAAGGAGTTGTGCACACAAGAAATTGCTAATGGACGGACAGACGGAAAGACGGGCGAACGGACGACCAGGGCCATAACATAACAATACCCCTGGGCGAATAACAAATACGGTTTTTTAGTGAAATAGTAAAAATAGAAAAAATATCTATATATTTTAGGTGTTAATGCTACTTTGATGTTGGAGCTAGAATCAATAGGGAATGAGACTACTGATCAAATAGCTGGTATGTATTACAACTTATTTGCTTGTACACTTTTCGTCCACAACAATAACAAATACACTAATAAATTGTTTTCTTAAGTAAAAAAAGCGAGCAAAAATAGCAAAACTCATCTATATATTTCAGGTGTTAATGCTACTTTGATGTTGGAGCTAGAATCAATACGGAATGAGACCACATATCAAATAGCTGGTACGTATTACAAATCAATTATTTGTACACTTTTCTTCCAGGAAAATATCAAATAAACAATAAAAACATTTTTAGTAAAACATAACAGAAATAATAAAACTTATCTATATATTTTAGGGATTAATGATGCTTTGATGTTGGAGCTAGAATCAATAAGGAATGAAACTGCAGATCAATTAGCTGCTATGTTTTACAACGTCTGCACTAAAAATCAAAGAATTTGTTCATAAAATCGAAATAAATAGAGCAAGTCATGCGTTACTTTTAATATATTTTTAACAATGATATATTTGTACAAGTTTGAGAAGTTTTATTGAGATCAATCGAAAAAATGACGTTTCTATGGCCCCTTTAAAACAGTTCAGCAATTTGCAATATGTTTTATTCCAAAATCAAACAAAACATGCCATTTAAACGAAAATAAATTGTTAATTGAGTTTGCAATGTTCCTTTAAAAATCAGCGATTGAAATTTTCTGTAATTTGAAAGAACATAGTTTTGAAAAATAATTATTTTACTGAGCTTTACAGCTAAACATTTAAGGTTTGCTCCGGGGTAGCGTTCCTTGTCTCTTTTACATCGAGAAAAAATATATATCACATGAAACAAGCTTCAATATACTTTTTCAGGAAGTATTTACGTAATATAAAAATATGACACGGGTGATAAATTGCAAACGATCATACAAAGGGTGGAAAAGTAATGATGAAATTACACAAACCTTTTGTTCAGCCCTCGTGCAATAAAACCCCTTTTCAGTAAAACCTAACAGATATACAAAAAATCATCTATTCATTTTAGGTGTTAATGCTACGTTGATGTTGGAGCTAGAATCAATACGGAATGGGACTACAGATCAAATAGCTGGTATGTATTACAGCTTATTGAATAGTAAGCTTTTCTGCTTCAAAAATAATAAGAGCTTCGCGAGCGGCGCATAAACGCCCTGGAGGGGATTTTCAGAAAAAATGGCCATTTTTTCAATTCAAGGGCAAATTATTCAAGAAAGTCAACAGTTATCTGAATTTTACTAGTGGTATGCACAAGTAGACACCCACTTTCTTTCACAGAGGCATTTGTACATCGCCTCTGTTATGAAATCGGAAGAATATGTAAATAGGTCCATTTTGATTAAGAAGAATAAGAAAATAGTCCAATTTTAGGTCGATCAATGCTTAAATTTGAAAGGACTTCTGATGCAAACAGAACGATATTTTCTTTTTCTAATGTATAATACAAAATACGAAACAGTTACGAAGTAACTGAAGACGTTCTCCTTCGGTAGACTATGATTCGTGGACTCTAGGCTAGGTAGCCCCTTGCAGAGATGATGTGCAGAGCAACGAACGATCAGTCTCTGCGGAGAGAATGGTAGACACCATGAATGTTTGATCATTTCTTGGTTAAAACTGTAGGAGTTGCATACAAGAAAATGGGCATTTTTTTAATTCAAAGGCAGATAATTCAGAAACAAAAAGAGTTATCAGAATTCCGTAAGTGACGTGCACATATAGACACAATGGAGTTTCATTGTGACAAGTTAAATGAAATCAGGTCGTTACTGTAGTAAGAGTTTCGCACAAAAGAAAATTGGCATTTTTTATTCATGGGCAGATAATACAAGAGCGAAAAGAGTTATCTGAATTCCGTAAGTAGTCTGCACAACTAGTCACCGAGGAGATTTATTGTGGCAAGTTGGATAAAATTGCAGTTGAAATTGTGAAAGGAGTTGCGCACACACGAAATTGCTAATTGACGGACAGACGGGAAGACGGGCGAACGGACGACCAGGGCCATAACATAACAAGATACTTGGGCGTATTACAAATATAGAAAGAAACCGTTTCGTTTTTTAAGTAAAAAAAGTAAAAATAGAAAAAAATTATCTACATATTTTAGGCGTTAATGCTACTTTGATAGCGGGGCTAGAATCAATAAGGAATGAGACTTCAGATCAAATAGCTGGTAAGTATTACAACGTCTGCGCAAGAAATTCGAAGAATTTGTTCATAAAATCGAAATTGAATGGAGCAAGTCATTTACTTTAACATATATTCACTATGATATATTTGAACAAGTTAGAAAAGTTTTATTGAGATTAATTGAAAAATGAGGTTTCTATGGCAATTTTGAATTAGTTGAGAAATTTGTTTGTATATGTTTACTTCTATAATCAAACAAATCATGTCATTTAAACGTAAATGAAACATTGATAGCTGAGTTTGCAATGTTTTTTTTAAGGATCAGTATTTGTAGGAGAGAAAAAAATGAAAAGAACAGTTTGACTTGCGAATTTCTTCCTCTTTTCAAATGGCTGTTTACCCCTTTTTAACGTCGCCCATCGCTTTAAAATTGTTGATAAAACTTTATTATTCTTTTGTAACTTTTGTAACTTTTGAAATGTTACATAATTTCATTCTATGATGTAGTGTTTCTAGCGAATAAAGTTTTGTTTAATTTGAAAGAAATTAATTGTTTTGAAAAAATGATTATTTTACAGAGCTCTACAACTACAGTGCTCCGGGGTATCGTTCCTTGTCCCTTTTACATCGCGAAAAGACATACAGGGTGATCCAAAAAACATGTCCCACAAACAATATTTGATATATCTGCATCATGTGGTAGCATTGCTTTAGTTTTGGTATTGATGGAAAGGGTAGGAAATAGAATTTGTAATGGTTGTGCATAAGAACGTCATGTAGCGTCATGGTAACGTCAATGACCTCATTAATGACGTCATCATATTCTCATAATTCCAAGATGGCTGACAAATGCAGAAAAGGTCAAACTGTGCAATGTATTATGTACATAATATTATCATGTTCTAGTTAGAAGAAAAATCCAAAATATGTACCGAAATGCCACAGCGCCTTCCAGAAAGCAGATAAGAAAACTTGTGTCTAAGTTTGAGATGAAAGGGACTGTCAATGGCACGAGATCTGGAAATGCGGGAGAACACGCACAGGGCGTACAGACGAGAATATTGAGAGTGTTCATCAAGTTGTAGAGGAAACTCCATGGGTATCTATTATGGGGTATTATGTAGGACATCTCAAAAACCACTGATGTAAGTTATGGTACAGTAAGAAGAATTCTTAAGTTTGATATAAATTGTAAGCCATACAAAATAACCAGCATGCAGCATTTTGAAAGGCACAGAAATCACGGCCAGACTGTTATTTGTTAATTGAATTGACAGTGGCCACCACATTCACCCGATCTCAGTCCGCTGGACTTTTCCTATGGGGTTACTTACAGGAAAGAGTTTATGAACCCTAACCCACCACTATAGCTGAAGTGGAAGAAGTCATAAGTAGAGATATAGACTTGATTGATCGCCAAACCTATAGTAACGCCAAACAGAACTTTCGACGTCGTCTTAGGCTAGTTTCTGAAAATCCTTGTGGTCACATCGATCTTCTCTTATAAATGTAGCAAGTGAATTATTATATAATATTGTAATTAGACAAAATTTTACAGATATATACTTAACTTCTGGAGAATATAAACGAAAAATATAAGATGGTAAAAAAGTTATAAAGCATTGTTTGTGGGACATTTTTTTGGATCACCCTGTATTCAATATTAAGGGGATTCAAGATAGTTTTTCAGGAATTCGTTAATATTAGAATGTGACAACGATGAAAAATTAAAAACGATCATATTAGAGTAAAATGTTATGATGACATTAAACGAATATTTTGCTCCGCCCTCGTACTAACACCCCGTTCTAAGTAAAACATGAAAAAAATAACAAAGTGCATCTACATCTATGTATATATTTTAGGTGTTAATGGTACATTGAATACGAAGCTAGACTTAATAAGGAATGAGACGACTGATCAAATAGCTGGTATGTATTACAAACTCGTTTAATTGTACACTTTTCTTCCACAAAAAATCAAATAAACAAATAAACATTTTTTTCAGTAAAAAGAAATGACAAGCGTAGCAAAACTTATATAATTATACATTTTAAGTGTTAATGGTACCTTAAAGACGGAGCTAGAATCAATAAGGAATAAGACGACAGCTCAAATAGCTGGTATGCATTACAATTTATTTTATTGTATACTTTTCTTCCATAAAAATATCAAAAATTATAAACACAAACCCCTATAATATTTTAGGGTTTAATAGATCTAGCACTTTGATGTTGGAGCTAGACTTAATTAGGAATGAGACCTTAGCTCAAATAGCTGAACTTGTATGTATTACAAGTTACTTAATTGTATAATTTTCTTTCATAAATATATGAAATATACGAACCAAAACATATTCAGTAAAACATAGCAAAACCAGCAAAACTTATCTACAAAGCCTTGTGGTTAATGGTTCGTTTATTGCGGAGATAGAATCATTAAGGAATGAAACCACAGATCAAATAGCTGCTAAGCATTTCAACTTACTTAAGTGTACACTTTTCTCCCATAAAAAATATAAAATATGCATAAATCATCATTCAAATAAAATAGCAAAAATAGCAAAACGTATTGATATATTTAAGAGGTTAATGGTACTTTGATCACGGAGCTAGAATCAATAAGGAATGAGACCACAGATCAAATAGCTGGTATGTTTTACAGCTTATATAATTGTACACTTTTCTTGCACAAAATTTCACAAATACAACAACAACAAAAAAAACATTATTCAGTAAAACAAAGAAAAAATAGCAACACTTATTGATATATTTTAGAGGTTAATGACACTTTAATGACAGAGCTAGAATCAATAAGGAATGAGACCACAGATCAAATAGCTGGTATGTATTACAATTTTCTTGCACAAAAATTCAAAAATACAAAAAAACATTATTCAGTTAAACAAAGAAAAAATAGCAAAACGTATTTATATATTTCAGAAGTTAATGGCACTTTACTGACATAGCTAGAATCAATAAGGAATACCAATGTACTTACTGTTGCCCCCGAAAGCTTTGTATATGTACAATCTACCTAAAATGTCTGCACAATAGCCTGTGGCCAGTCTTATATAATCGATTTGGCGAATAGGTTAACATGCGTTACCTGATATTTAATGGACAGGGTTGATTTTTTTTAAAATAGATGATGGAACCTAGGCTGCTTGCGTGTGACAAACTTGAAAGCATATGAATTACATTTTTAACTATCCTATTTCAAATTGATGAAATACATACACGAAACACCACTGATTCATTATCATGCAAATACATCGAACAAAATATCGTCGCTTCTCAACAAAATTTATACCTCGTAACTGCAGCTTGTGATTTTGTTGAACATCAGCGCGATATTCAATTTATTTCCTCGATTCTTTTGTCAATCTAAAAATCATTCATTCTGATTATCAGCAATTTCTTCTTTTGTCTCAAAGTTTTCCTGATACTTTTTAGTTACACAGGTAAAACAGGTCTTGTTTAGGAGACGGTTAATAAATATTGGCACAATGTTGATGCGTGTATGCAATTATGATAATGTTTTTGTCAATATGCTTAATATGGATTTACCTGAAGTGTCTATTTATCAAGGATGATTATCGCTATCAAATCCATATCAGCCTTGTTATGTACAAACAACTCCCGCAATATAAAATGAATATATGCCTGGTAGCTTCAACAAAAGTCTTTCTATCGTATTTACTATGTCTATCTGTGATTATTTGTAAATCTTTAGCTAGTGAATCGTTCTGAAAATGATAAACAAAGTGACATTTGTTTCACTTACATGTTCCAGGTCTTAATTTTACGTTACAAAATTTGGCAGCAGAAGTTTCAAGCTTATCTTCGACGGACGGATCCACAAGTTGTAAGCTATGTTCTGATTTGTTTGCATATGTTCAACTGCACTGATTAATAATGACAAAATGCCTTCCTATGTTAGGTATAACACTGTTTGTACGCCCGTTCTGCTTTTTCGGCTTAGATATCTGGTTGGCACATCTCTCTTAACCCTTTCCCAAACAAGACCTGGTTTTGACGTCCATAATAGAAATGGCTTGGGAAAACATTGAAACAAAAGAAGAAACTACTGATAACCAGCAGTTTCTCCTTCTGTCTCAACATTTTCTGTGCTATATTGTACACAAATTCCTTCCTTTTAACATCAATTTTGTCATCTGCAGTAGCTTTTGAATAGAACCGCTTTAACATTTTACCGTTTGGGAAAGGGTTAAATGCCTCAAAGGATTCTGTTGAAAGGTAGCATGATATTTTGAGATTAACGTATAAAATGTTTAGTTCTAGTTTCCAGCTTTATTCAAGGAAGAAAGAAGACCTTATTCTCTGGAGTAAGAATGTGGTTATCGCTTTCACTGACGCAATCCCAGTTAAAGTGGACAATTGGCTATTTTTTTTCGAAATTTTTCATTATACCATACACTCATTCTGAACAAATTTTCTTCATGGATCACATCTTCTGCGCAAATTTCTCTAGTTTTGTCAACTTGGCTTGCCTAGTTTTGGATTTATAGACTGTTAAATGATCAAATGTGTGCATCAAAAACTACGTGTTTTAAATAGACCCCTTTGTGAAATGTGTGTCTAATTTCACAATAAGTAATGTCTAAAGGATAACAAAACCGATACATTTTGATGAGTATTTGTGTGAAAAATGTGAATCAATTGACAATATGGGTGAAAATGGCGAATTGTACCGATGAGAATGAAAATACAAAACGGCCATCCTTGTGCGATTCCTTTATTTTAGAACGTTGACTACTTCCAACTCTTCTAAAATGCACCAAGCAACCTTTAATTTTCTCTCGAATTATTAAACAAAAGGCTTGGGTTATTCCCTTAATCGATATACGGAAATGGAAAGTCAATGACTTATTACAAATCAACAATAGTTTAAAACTGGTCTGTCCCGAACGTAACTAGAGATTGTCCCGTACGTAATATGCTTTCTTTTCTTTAACATCCCAGCCGCTGTATAATAACCTTTTCAATGAAATATCTTTATTATAAGGCAATATCCATTTGCCAGACACTTTGTCAAAAAAATATTATGAAATGAATAAATGAAAATAAATACAAGCATATAAGCTATCTTGGTGTGTTGTTTTACCAATTAAAACTTCCTAGCCAAATAAATTCCAATTTATAAAAGTTAAGATATCTGTATCGTTATGATACATGAGTTATGTGTAATAACTTCTTAATTAAAGTGAAATGTTATCAAAAATTGCTGGACATCCGTAACTCTTATGGATCCAAAGTACGAAAACGTACGGGACAATTTTTATGAGGGTAAGAAACGCTGAAATAAACTATTTTATTGCATCAATCTAGTGTAATATGTATGGGTATGAATATACTCCTATATATCAACAAAACACCGGCATATTTTGTGGAACTTTCCTCAATATTATAAAAATAGTATCATTTAAGCGTAATTATAATACCATAACCTACGAGACTAGTACGAGTACGTGAACAGTCTATTATGTGCATTAAAAGTCTATTTTGCTTAAACTGGAGTCCTTAAGGAACCCAAATCACATAAATAAAGCAAAGAAAACGTTCCATTTCAGCAATTTAGAAACTGAAAATTAAAAATTGCCTCGAACGTTATGGACTCGTACGTCACTTTTTAATGTGTACTCAACTTTATTTGGCCTGCTGTATCAATGCTATTATAGTAATCGGCATAATTATTTTTATCATATTTGAAGACACTTCGAATAGTGATGTTACTTGAAGAATAAAACTATTTATAATTACCCAATTTTTACTACAGCTACTTTAGTTCATGCCTCGTACGTTACGGGGTTAAAATTACGGTAAATTGTTTAAAAATGATGTTGATTTTTTAAAAATATTGACAAAGGTATATCAAAATACGACTTTATTTTGATAACATATATTTATACTAATGTACATTACGCTAGATTAATGCATTAAATGTAGATTTATGTCAGTGTTTCTTACCTTTAAAGAAAGTGTCCCGTACGTTTTTGAATTTTGGAGACAACCACTCGAAGCAGTTCTAAAAATTTTGGATTACATTTTTCATATAAATCTTGGTATCGTTTTGGAGCTCTAAGTTTTCTGTACAAGCTTTGGGCAGTTCTGTTAGGATAATTTATTGTTAAAATTGACATTTTTGGTTTGAAAGTTAGAATTTATACACGGAGACATCGGTTTTTCGTACCCCCTAGTTTGGTTGTAACATGATTTTCATAAGAAATGGAGTTCTTACGAACGTAAATTATAGATAAATATTTTAGTTATAGGTGTTGGATGAAAATAAATGTGATGGGCATTTATATAATGTTGACTATTTGCAGCTAGTACATATTAAAGGCCGGAGACATCAATTGCCCCATTTAACTGGGATTGCGTCCACTGAGGCTTGTTGTAACACATGTACAAATTGTAAACTGTCAAATCAAAATAGTTTATTTGTTTTGAAGGTTGCGTCAGTTTCAACTTTGGCTCAGAATATTTTCATAAAAAATCATTTGAAATAGCATGTTACATAACATTCTCTGATTTTGACCGTATTAACCACGACGGCGTTGGAAGTTCTATCATAGGGATAGAAGCGTTTGATGTGTTTAAATGAGTTACGCATATGAATTGGTAGAGAAATCTCCCTCAAAGACAAAATCCATTGGGCAAGAAATCTTCCTTAAAGCCAAAAAATGGAAGGATCACTTTTCAAAACATTTAAATTGAGAAACAAAATTAGCCGTTACGGTTAGTTGTATACCTAAATCATATAAAAAATGAATTGATTAAACAAAATAAATTCTACAGGTATAATTATCCAAACATTTTGTTGCTATTTAAATACATGTACCTTTTAATATGAAAAAATCAATCTAATAAGATAGTAATTTGTTGCCTAGATAATCTTACATCCTGGATCGGGTTCATATTATATTTTTAATTAGTCATTTATGTATTTGCCAGCCGGAAGCTCTGGTGGATCCGTGTCATTTGAAGCTCACGACGCTAGCGGTAGTAGACGACAGACAATCGTGTATCAGACAGTGTCACACAACACAATGGGTGGTTACGACAACACGACGGGAATATTCACGGCACCAACGGCAGGGTTGTACTACTTCTCCACGCAACTATGCATTAGGGCAACCCACGTTTATGCAAACATAGTTCTCACAGTGGCAGGCGATACCAAAACCTTGCAATTCTACTCGCCTTCAGAGGACGTTTGTTTTTCTGGACATTTCTTACATTCAATGAATCAAAATGACACGGCTTTTGTACAAGCTGGGAATACTTATATGTACTTTTCTTCTGATACCGAGTCATCCTTTTCGGGATTTTTAATTTATTAATTCCAAATTGCGATAAAAGTAGGGGCCTATAGTTTCTACGTTCAGTTTATTTTAAAGTAAATTATAATGGGCTCGTTAACATTATGAAAGACGCCACACCGTCCTATCAGGGGAAATATTCACAAGTAATTTGTTTTAAAAATTGTTTGTCAAATTCGAAAAAATCGAATTTGTTGTAATATTATCATAGCGTGTGTATGTGATGCAGTGAGAAATCGCTGTCGGTGTGTACCCTTACCAAAATATTAGCCCTGCCGCAAACAGTTGCGGCAACTTTGCTGCCAGTTTGCAGCAAATGTGTTGCAAATATTTGCAGCAAATTTGCGACCACTTTCTTTTTCGTATGCAAATTAACTTTCTTGCAAACTATTTGCCGCGAAGTTGCTGCAAATTGTTGCTGCGAAGTTTCCGCGAACTATTGCTGCAAAAGGGCGTCTCGCCCTCTCAGAATTCCCACAGGGTTGTTTCCACGCTCCGAATTTCATGAAAGTTGGTATTCTGCATTAAGGCGTTATTCCCGAAATATTTCCCAATATTCCCATATTTTGCTTCAAAATGGGATATCCTAACTAAAAGAGGGCATATACACCCAGGTTTGTTGTATTCGAGCCAAAGTGTACCAAAAAATAATGTCTAATAATTTCTCTTCATGTATAAACCAGAATAGTATATATCACTCAACAAAAAACAATTTGCTTAAAGATTTTGTATGACCCCATATCCATTTTATTTTAGGTTTTAAATATTTTGACCAAATCTTGGTCTTAATTTCACCTACTGTAATTCCAGTTTTTGTCAACCTATGAAATTTACATTAAAATTGTCCCCATGTATGCACATGTTTATGGTAAAATATGAAGGTAAAATAAAACCAGTAACAGTGTTGTTTTTTTAATTTAAGTGTAAAGGGTCCAGATTTCTAAGAATGTAAAATCTAAGATTTTACTTAATAACTTTAATATAGATTTTTTAATAGCCCATTATGCTTTGTTGTGTCTTTTTTAACATAACCAACATGTACATGGCATTAATTTTAGAATTTCTAACACAAAAACATGATTTTAAAGAATAAATGCCACCTTGTTTTACCCCACCCACCAATGATATAATGGAAGAAAACATCCCAAACAGCGGAGTAAATTATAAAATGTGGGGATGAAAAATAAAGGAAAGGCAATATAATAATATGAAAGTAGGCAAAGCCTAGAAACGGGCGAAAAGATGTCGACGTCAACCTTAACATTTCCCAGTAAACTAGATCTATCTCGTCAAAATCCAAAGGGTTTTAGACTAAAAGACGTGCATGTGAAGCACAAATGCCTGTTGAAACCTGGAGAAGAGTCTATAGGTCTATGAGGTTTTGTAATTATGACCTTGAGATGTGTCTTTGACCAAGAACAATGACCTTACAGACTTGTCACGTAGACATCATAACGAATTGTATGAATTTTGAAATCAGCACCATTAACCCATTCCCAAACGTCAAAATTTAAGTTTGGACCAAATACAAAGATGTTGCACACAATAATTTTAAATGAATCAATGGAATATATATACATATTGTTGTTTTTTTTTTTGGGTGGAAAGATTACGAGTAATTTGTCTTTAATCAAGGTAGAATACCCGTAATGTGGCCACTTTGAGATTCTTAAAACATCTGATTTTTCCGAGTGTCGTCGTTACGTATCTGAACACATCCGGACGCGATCGTAATCATTCAGCGGTGGAGGGTTCCTCCGCCGACTGATTTCGACCTGACCCGAATAATTGCGACGTCGTGCAAATCTCATTAAGGGATGGACTACCTTAAACCTTTCCCGAACAATACTTGGTAATGAACATTATGTCCAAGTTTTGTCTTGTTTAGTCAATATTTGTAGTTGTTAGATTCGAAAAGGCAATTTTGTCAGATTCAAGGGCACATAACTCTCAACTTTCTGATCCAATGGGAATGATTCGAACCCATGCAAGTTCTTATGGTGTAAACACCAAATTGTTGACAGACGGACGGACAGACATTGAGTGACCACAATAGCTCACATTAAGCACTTTCTGCTCAGGTGAGCTAAAAACCGCTGACAGGCATAGTTGTTTTTCAACATTTTCTCTCATCCAGTCCATGGTTTTCAAAAGTTCCCATATATTGAAGACGCTCGGAAAGTTCACTATCACTAGCATGTTGCGTTTCATCTCAACAGTTTTCAGCATTGCCTTCAAACGACAGTAAGCCTTTTTCCAATACGTTTCGTAATATTTGTTGTGTCGAAGTCTTAGGGAACATCATTCTAGCTCGAGATAACGTGAATTCGACTTATCCCAATTCTTTTCCGCTTTGATTAATGATATTTATTCATTTTCGTTGGGCAAGTGCATGTATTATTAAAATATAGCAGGAAAAGGAAAATTGCTCAAAAGGAGCAAATTATCTCCTTTTCCTACCATATTTCAATTGATTTATTCACTGTAAAATAATTAAATTTGTCTAACCTGATTGATACCCTACGGCCATTGATGATGCAAGGACCACCTTTTCATTTCGGCTTAAGCAGAAATTTGACATATCAGATGTTGACTTAACGAGTGTAAACTGTATTTACTTTTTTGGTTGAAGGTTTTCTCATGGACCGGTGCACAACTTGAAATAAAGAGGACAGAAGATATGCTGTTGGCAGGCATAACATCCTTGTCATTTATGTCTATCAAATCTCTATACTAGTTATTACTCTGATTTAACCCTTTCCCAAACTCTAAAATTTAGAGGTGGTCCAATAAGAACCATACTGCAAACGTCAAATGAATGTTGATAAAGATAGGATTTAGGTACAATTTAGCATAGAAAATATTTAGATAAAAGGAGAAAACGCCGATTATCAGCATTTTCTTCTTTTGTCTCAATGTTTTCTTGAAGCATTTTCTTTCAGGTATGACAAAATCAGGACTTATTTGGGTTAACCTGTATGTTTTCTGATAGCCAGAACAAAAATCAAATAAAACGTTAAAAATTTGTTCTAATTTTCATAAACATGAATGAAACTTTGGCTGCTTTTTACAAGTCACAACATGATATTCTATTGTATTTGGTTATCTGCACTAAATCATTTGTAACCAATTACCAGACGGATTTTTTAAGACTGTCACAAATTGAAAGATGTTGCAGATGACAATTTTAAGAGAATAAAATTTCATATTTTTTATCTAACTGGCTAAAAAACATCGTGGGAAATGATAAAATTGCTTTTCACAAAACCATTTCTTCATTATCCTGAATGTTTACAAAACCTTTCATCGTGTAGGTTGTCAAAAGACGTCATTATGTTGGAATCGGTTTAAACAGGATGGAGTTTTGTCGGATTTAAAATTTGAATGTTTATACATGGATATTGTACACAAATCACTGTATTGACCAATACATGTCCACAAATTGTCAATTTGTCTGTTATAACATCGGTAATCACCATTGTCAGCATCATCTTTATTAATCTGTGCACCTGATTTATGAACCTGCAATTATACAAAAATAACAAATGTAACATTTCAGCCTTATACTGACCCCTAAAAATCACAACTCCTGGCATCCTGGCATTTTCTACTTTTCTAACAATATTTGAAGCCTTGTCAAAATGCAACAATACATGCAATGAAAAATATTATCAAAATTTTTAAAGGTGATGCTAATGAGATGACAAAATCAGTCATTAAATCATCAAAAAATGTTCAATGTATTTTTTACAAAATTTTCTTCAATATGTATTGCAAAAGGAAAAAGGATATGCATATTTTCAAAATCAAAACATTGAATGACAAGTAGAAAATGTTGATTATTGATATATCCTACATTGTTTTTACTGAAGTTGTTCTTTTGGAAAAGTTTGTAATTACTTTAAAAAGCCGTAATTATCCATTTAAATCATCCCTTTTAATGCAGGGTGGGTTTCATTAAGCGGCAGGGGATGTGCCCTTAAATATATACAGAACAGAACATTTTATTTACAAAATATATATACTGCACCCCTGCTGCTTAATTACCTACCTGGGTAATTCAACATGTAAACTGTGAATTCGAAAGTAAAATTGTCACATTCCAATCAAGCATAGATCTAGACATGTATTTATATACATGTGCAACCTTTTCTAAACAGCAATATTTCAAACTGATCCTTTGCTGAAACAGGTTGTAGACAATTTGTATGTTATGGTTAAGTATAGTTTATTTAGAAAGTAATGTTTTCCATCATACTTTGTAATTCAGGAGAAATCTCGCTTTGTACATGATACACTGAAATCAAGATTGTTTCAGGGATAAAGAATAAATGCATACCATTAAAGGCCTTTCTGAAACACATTCCATTCCACCAGACTTTATACAGCTGTTCAACATACCACTGTTTTCTGATTACACCATGTCTGCAAAATGATTATTGTCAATTTGATATGCATCTATACAATTATTTGCATATTAAATTCATAACATGAAAATGGACAAAATTGTCATATACATATAGTATCTCAACACTTATGATGGTCATAAGGCAAATCGAGGGCTTAGTGCAAAACTGTTGTAACTAAATTTTGTAAAATTTTACAGGAGAGGGAAAAACTAAGAAACTTTCTAAAATATCTTTGAGTTCTAAATATCTTAATATTTCTGTATAAATACAGAAATGAAACTCATTATTAGAACTCATGACATATTATTTTCTCAAGATTCAGAAATACAAAAAATATGTACAATGTAGTTTTAAATGTGCTAAGCCCTCGAAAGTAAATTTCTATATAAATAGATTCAGCTAAATAAAGTCTTATCTGAAATATGATTATTATATGAGTAAGTATCCACAACTGAAGTGTTCCCTGATCAGCATTTGCAGTGGGTAGCAACAGACCTGTCCATTTAACATAATTGACCAAACGCCAATCGATAAATCGCTCCGCCCAACATAGAATTTAAGACAAACAATGGGGATGTGATCGTTATTAGGGAACGATTTTATCCAGTTTACCGTGACGTAAATTCGGACAAACAAAATAGTATTTCTTAGGTGTTGTTATAAAATCTCATAACTACGGCTTGATTTAACCCTTTCCCAAACGACAAAATTTTACGGTTATCCACTTCGAAAACAGCTACATTGACAAAATGGATGTTATCTAAGATAAGATTTGTGTAAAATATGGCATAGAAAATATTGAGACAAAAGGAGAAACTGCTGGTTATCAGCAGTTTCTTCTTTTGTTTCAATGTTTTCCCAAGCAGTTTCTATTAGGGACGTGAAAACCAGGCCTTGTTTGGGAAAGGGTTAAGTCATAGTAACGAGATTTTGTAACAACACCGACGGTTTATCAAAACATAACTGTAAACCTAGTCCATTGTTAGCACAAAATTCTTTGCCATTGGCATGTCGATTGTTTTTATTGTCAGTCGATAAATCGTTACAATAACACGTGCAACGAAGAACAATTGGGTCATGGCATTTTTCTGATCGTCCATTGGCTAATCGATGTTTTTGATTGACAGTCAGCGTTTGGTCAATTATGTAACATGATATCTCATTTCAAACACTATTTCCTACTAGGCGTGCAGCGTTACACTCAGCAATTGATTAACAGACAGTTCAGTAACAGTGATTGAACAGACCTAGTGCTATTTTATCATAATTATCAGAATCTGTACATATACAAACTCACTAAAATCATTTAGATAAGGGAGTCTTTTTTCCCATATGATTCTCCTGTGTTTTCTTTTTCCCAATTTGACCAAAATTGCGCTAAATTTCCCAAAATGACTGACCAGGGCCCCTTCCCAATTTCTGGGCGAAAAGCCCTGAAGTCACTTGTTAATACACTTCACATTAGTTGATTCACTGTGTCGGATTTCAAGATTATGCTTCAAGAAGAAAATTATTTACAAATATTATTTTACTCTTTATTCATATGCAAGGGAGGCAATTTTGAACATTTTTGTCAAATATTTCAATAAGTAATTAGTATGCATTAATTCAAAATTCTAAACCATACAAAATGCTAATGTTTATATTTGGAATGAAAATGTACCACAGTTTAGGAATTACTGGCACTTTTCAAATTTTGCCTCTGGCTCTGCATTTCATTCTCAGTTCGTAAACCTTAAAATGGTAAACAACAAATCAACTCACTTGAAATGTGTCTGGTGCTTGGCCTCACAATTAGGCCTACTCACAATGAGTATTAAACATGAACCCATGTAGATTCTTGTTTTATAGCTGAAATGAATATAGAAATCATTTTAAGTCATGGTAATTGAATACATTTACAAATACAAATGCAATTTCTCATCTGTCCCCAATATATTCTATGCTATTGGCTATAGATTAACATAAGCATCTTGGCATTATGATCATTTGAGCAGAGTTCTAGCAACTTTGCAAGCCAAGGGTGAAATCTACGACATAACGTCGTTTCTGTATCCACCCTTGGCGTATTTAGTCCGATTTTCTTGGTCTCCTGGAAAGCATTTTCATTGGTTCCAGCGAGGTCTTGCTGGAACCAATCAGATTGTCGACTGATACAATTGTTATGAGTAACCAATTCATGACAACGGGCGGGAAAAGCATTGCATTTACAACTGAAAATGCGAAGATGGACGATTTTTCCTAAGAATTTCACTTCAATAGACAGGAATTCCCTATCTTCAATCAACAAATTATTAATACTTTAGACAACTCGACTAAAGAAGCAGCTAACTTTTACCTAATCCGAATGACGTATGACACAAAAGACAACGCGCTTATGGACGAAATAACGTAAACAACCAGCAGGACAACCGCTAGGCGGCACTTCCTGATTTCAAGAAAGTCGAACTAAATCCGCTAAGGGTGAATACAAACATAGGTGGGGGTCAACCTTGGCTAGGGAAGATGAGTTCTAGATGCTGGATACAAAATTAATGTTTACCAAAGATTTTCAGTTTTGGAACGACAAAACCATGTCGTATTTGGGAAAGAATTAATGACCATTTAATCTGAGTCTTCTCTGATGTAAATACGCTCTTTGATATTTCGCTATTTACAATAGAGCGCATTACCCTTCAAAAACAACAGGAACGTCCGACACAAGTTGTGGCGCTTTGTTTTTGTGTAATATATCCAATCATTCGGCAAAACACTGTAGGGTATATAGAGGATAATCGTTTGTTTCAGTGTAAGATCGATTTATATTTCATTGAGTGATCAACAAAAGCTTTATTTTCACGAGTGGCGAAGCCACGAGTGAAAATTTAGCTTTCGTTGTTCACGAAATGAAATATAAATCGATCTTACACGAAAAACAAACGATTATTCTATTTCTTTAATGCAAGAATTAGACAAAATGCAAAAACTTTATGACAGATTTTAGTAAAGCGCGTCATTTTGCACGTGACTGCTATGCAACGCTTATGATGACGTCACTTATTTGGCCCGGCTTTTATAACGTCAGATAGGGTGGAATGAACGAAAGCGGGGCGCAAGTTTTTGATAATTTCACTGGATAGGCGGTGAGTTTATCAAAATGATAATCTACAGTTATTTCCCGATAATCCACCGAAAAGCATTAAAGAAAGATCAATTTATCATTTTTTACGTTTTTGACCTTCCGAAACTCAACAACCCCCAATTTTGTTATTGTAGATCACGTGACAAGATCTCGTTTGGAAATAGAACAGAAAATAGGTAATCAGTTACTGTAACGTGACCGGCTTTGTTTTGAATTTCTTTCCAGTCACGTGACCGCCTTTGTTTAGAAATTATATTAATTAAATTAAGTATTCTTGTTGCGGAGATCAATTTACGTTGATCTGTTAAGCTGGCCACTTGAAAATGTATTGCTTTTCCTGTGAAATTTTGTTTATTTTGTTCCCCAAGCTCGTTAAGGAATTGACCCAACTTAGAAGCAAACATTATTGGTGCGAATTCTAGCTTGAAACTTTAACCGAGCGTTTCTGATATATCATTTATTTATCGATTCATATTATCAGTTTTTTAACTTGTTATATTGTGTTCAAAGGGCTCCTCATTTTGAAAAATAGAATTTCGTTATCCCTCCTTTTTTTTAAATTCCAAACCGTTATGTCATAGTCTAAGGAAAGGGCGTGATTCCGCGTTGATCACAAGGTTTTTAAATGGTAGATCATTGTAAACAAAGGCTGTTAAAGTGAGGGTTGTTGCAAAACATTGCCCATAAACCTTTCTGAAATACTTTTTGGTCTTAAATTTTCACCAGGTATGACAATAAATGGTTCATTGATCGGTATCATTAGGGGTGGGCAATATTATGGGTATACCAGTAAATCACAATTCGGAGGGCCCCGATACAGAATCGCGATACGACTTTGCCATACCGGTGCACTCGAGAAAGATTGCAATTTCCAGATTTTTTCAAATTCATTTGTTGTGGCTTTCAATTTGTATATCTTTATTCACTAATTTTAACCCGTATACAAAAGCAAAGCCGAGAATCTTAACTGAAAAGACTAAATAGTACTTCATTTATTACCTTGCAATTATCGAATATCCATTATCTTAAAGGGGTTACATCGCATTTATGTTTGAAAGGAAAAGCATTCCGCGACCCGCCTATACGACAAACAAAAGGTGTGGCTTGCATTGTCCCCAACACGCAACCGGTGTTAGGCAAATTGTATGCATAATGAGGCATTCACTAGAGGACGTGTTCTACCTTTACACACATATATGTGGAGCAAAATCAACATATCTACTGCGCAATCTATATTGAGTTAAGATATATTGATTTTAAATTGGCCATTAAAGAAACTGACTGAGTAGAAATTTTTGCTATTTCGATAGAGTTTTTCTTACAAACTTTGGAATATTTATGCGTATTTTAACGTTAAAATAGTCTATATGATTGCAGAGGCATGTTTCTTGTTTAATTAGATATATTGCCAGATTTACTGAACTTCAACATGTTTTCAATTCCATCATAGATCCAGTTATGGTAAAAGAGATCGATCTCATTCCATCACCAGGTAAAGGTAAACTAGTCTATAGTCTATAGTCTATAGAAATACAAAAGTTACCCGCTCTATTTTTGAGTGTAGCGCAAACATAATATTGGACAGGAAACTCATCAAACTTGGTAGTACAAAGTATGCGATAATATATATCATGATATCTATCACGATACAACCCGGCATATTGTGATATATCGCGATACACTTTTTTGGAGGCGATACCCACCCCTAGGTATCATACGGTGTTTTAAGGATAGCGTTCAAAATCGGACAGTGAACAAAGCGCCACAACATGCAGAGTTCTCCGCAGAATATTTTGAAGCTGTAGTGGCAAATTATATAAGAATCTGTTAACCTTGAAATGCACAGTGTTCATGCAAATAATTGTGAGTAATAACATTATGGAAAAAGAAGAAATTGCCATTTTGAGCAATTTCATCTTTTCCCATAATATTTTACTCACAATTATTACTTTTGCAATGATAAAAATGCATTAACCCATGTCACAAGCAATTTCTTCATTTTCCACAATGTTTTCTAACCCAAAATGGAAATATTTTTAAAATTTCATCAACTTGAAATTGTTGTCTGCAACACCCTTCAAATTGGAACAGTCCAAAATTTTGTCGTTTGGGAAAGGGTTAAAACATTTTTTGGCATGAAATACCCCAGAGTACCTCTACTTGGCGACAATTTTTAAAGAAATTAGGCTGTGGGCCACTTTTGAAGCTGTAGGGGCATTACACTGATTACATGAAGCTGTAGTGGGGCCGATACAACTTATTGGGCTGGGAAGAACACTAACATGTGTCGAACTTCCTGTTGTTTTTGAAGTGTAATGCGCTCTAAAGTAAATTAGTGACATCAACACATATAGATCTACATCACAGTTATGATTATGTAGAATTTGATCTGATAAATACAATAATTAAAATTGCTAAGGCCATAGAGGCGAAAGCCTATTCATGGCTTTGAGGAACAGGTTTTCGGTTATATTTGTTAATGGTAGGGTGGTTCTCTTGCGTACCACAGTTAATGGCGTCCTAAAAATAAATGATGAATGGAGACATGAAAACATTCCATGTTTTCTTTTTCTACAGCAATCCAATGCAGACAAAATAATGTTAAAAAAAATCACCGAAAACTATAGTCACTAAATTTGCTTTTAGTTTTGCTAATGCACGCAGTTGATAGCTGATGCTTCGTTTGCAAATCAACACTTTTTCGAATACCGCGGTCCGTAAGAGACGCGGTATGTCCAAACTGCAACTTAATCGGTCGAAACTTATTTGGTACGAAACGCCTTTGCCACTGGAAACCAATATAATAGTCTTGAAATATAACTGAGCTATTGAAAATCCATAGATTTGGACACTTACACGTAGTTCACATAGTTCTCGAAGCCGTTCGCACCAATATTTCTACGGCTAAAAAGAAAATTTCTGCAAATTTCTGTTCTAGTATGACTTCCGGAAACACATCATTCCGTTGGTGTCACACCACTTCATATTATCGCACAGTATGTTACTCCGTGCAATTTTCATCCATAGTGTCCGTGAATGTCGCTAAATTGTAGCTGGACTAGTGCAGACGAAACAAGATGGCCGCTGATCTGTCATTTATAAAATTTTATCGATTGAACCAAGAACGAAAACACGTGAGGTCGACTTCGCTTAGGTCTGTAGTTAAAATTTAGCTTTGTTGTTGTATTTCTTTAATTCACACACAATTCAAGAGCTTTGTTTATATCGATATTGATTGATCCACTGCTTCTGTCAGGTCGTTTTTATAGCGTTTAAGAAAGGGATTATCAGGTAATTGCTGTAAAAATGACGTTAAAAGCCAGGGGCACTCGTGTCCAAAAATGCGAAGTTACCCTTCCCCCCCGCCCGAAATTTCACGGAAACCCTCTGATTTTTCCAATCAATTAACATTGAAAAAAACAGAGGGTTTCCGACATTTTTGTTTCCGTTTAAATTTCAATCTATAGACGGACGAAAGGCCACTTCGTGGCCTTTTCGCCCGTATTACATATTTACCCATTATGTCACCCTTTTTAACTTTCCTTTGTGGCTTATAAGTACTTAGTTTACTTTATTATAAATACAAACATTTGTTCTTTACTACACTGCTCAAGATGATAAAAAACACAAAAGCAGTTTATATTGTACATTGGTTGTGCCTTTCAATGCACAATTGCTAATATTTCTATGATGAACTGGCCACTGCTTTTGACATATTATCTTTTTAGCTCACCTGAGCAACATGCTCAAGGTGAGCTTTTGTGATCACCCTGTGTCCGTCGTGCGTCGTGCGTTGTGCGTCGTGCGTTGGAAGTCGTGAACAATTTCTTTAAACATCTTCCCCTCCTTAACCGCTGGGCAAATCCTAACCAAACTTGGCAGGCATGTTTCCGGGGTGACCCTTTTCAAAACTTGTTTTCAGATTTTTGATTCGTCAAAAAATGTAGGCGTGGCAGGGCGGGGCTTATCAGACTTAGAGAAATTGTAAAATGATTCTCCAAAAATCTTCTTCTCCTTAACCATCAAGTCAATTTTTACCAAAGTTGGCAGAAATCTTCCTTGGGTGACCCTTTTTAAAATATGTTTTCAAATTTTTGATTCGTCAAAAAATGTGGGCGTGGCAGGGCGTTGCTTATCAGACTTAAATAATTATTCAAAAATCTTCTTCTCCTTAACCAGCAAGTCAATTTTTACCAAAGTTGGCAGAAATGTTTCTTGGGTGACCCTTTTCAAAACTTGTTTTCAATTTTTTTAATCATTAAACAATTCTTTGAAAATTTTCTTCTCCTTAACCGTTGGACCAAATTATACCAAATTATCCAGGAATATTCCTTACGTACCCCTTTTTATGTTTTTTTTTACAAATTTCTGATTCGTAAAAAATGTGGACATGGCAGGGTGGGACTTATTGGACTAGGAGAAATAAGAAAAATCAACTGTTGGGCCAATTTTTACCAGGGATGTTGCTTGAGTGACTCTTTTTAACAATAATATTGTTTGTGAATTTTTGATTTGTTAAAAAAATTGAGTGAGGCAGGGTAGGGCTTATCAGGGCTTACCAGACTTCAAAAAATCATAAAGAAATTCTTCAAAAATCAATTACGGGGCCAATCATGTAAACCAAGTATATCAAAATGCTCAATGAGTTACGCTTTTCAAACACTTGGTTGTAAATTTTTGATAGATTTATAAATGTTGATGAGGCAAGGAGGGGCTTATCATATTAAGTACAGGGTGTCCCAAAAGTAAGGTAACACTTAAAATCTAATATATCTCAGCCAATATATCACTTATATATTCCTTATATCGCTGACAGTACAGAAGGTTATTTGTAAAAATGAATAAAAGAAATTTCATTAAATTATGATAAAATGTGTATATTTTATAAATGATAAACCAAACACACCCTATTTCATCAATGACGTCATTTTGATAGTAAATGACGTTCTCTAGATTACGTCCCTTCTGTCACTTTCCTCGGTTTATTCTTTTGCTTGAAGTTTTAGGCTAATAACTGCCTCATATGTGTCCATAGAAAGGTTCCTACATTCTCCTTGAATGTTTTATAGCAACATTGAACATGTTTAATTTAATATGTTCTTGCTGTGGGGATTACACTTTAGACAACATGTGTCTCCACAAAAAAATAGTCCAGAAAATTCAAATCCGGCATGTGTCCACCGACAACATTCTTAGCGTTCAACTCGATCTTCCAAAGTCATAATTCAAATATGGTATGGGAAAATTAAGAAAAAAAAATCTAAATACACTGTACTAATGATTTCAATGAATCTTGATCGGACGAAATTCTTCACATTGACTTTCCTGGACTTCCATATGCAGTCTTATTCAAAGCTTAGATGCTTTCTGTGCTAAGGGATGTTTTCGGACTTTTGCTTCCATGTTCATCAAAATCTGACCAAGGTCGTCCAAATTTATCTATAATTGAGTAGATAGGTATTCCCATGGTGAATCTTCTATTTTGAATTAGAATTTGAATTTCACTTGCACACATATTGGACATTTATATAAATGATATTCTTTACCGCATACATACGATTTTAGAAGGTAGGTCGTGACGTCATTTTAATAGTGGTGTAGATGACGTCAAAAATGACGCCATTTTGATAATGTGCATTTCTTTGAAGTGTATGGTGAACAAAATTCCAATGAATTCTGCAGATATTGATAGTTTCCCGAAAGAAATCGGCAAAGAAATAGCAGAGCTAGAACCATTTATAAGTGATACCTTACTTTTGGGACACCCTGTATATTAATGCTTGTAATGTATAATTCTAATGTTTCAAAATTTAATTGTAAAAGTTAAATCTTGGTATTAAAAACCAAACTGGAACAGCACATGATATTCAATATTAAAGATGTTACTACATGCAATATGATTGAATACTAATGTGGCTTCATTGGATCATTGGAAATTATGAAACTCTATTAACAATAATTTGATATGACTTATATATTTGTTTGCAACAAAATTTATATCGTACACAATCAAATACAGGAAGAACTCAGGTGAGCGATATCAGTGCATTTCAGGCACTCTTGTTTATAATCTCAGATTTGTGAAGAACATACATCATTTTCCCATGTTGGTATCAACAATATTGATACGAAAATGGTGTACAATGAGTCCTCTTGCTATTTTGATTTAAAATTTGGTACTGATATCAAAACCATGTAGGCAATATTGAGCTTTTCTTAGATATATACCATTGAAATCCGGGAGCATTTTAGGGTACCGTTGTTCGCAATTATCATTATTTGACAACGTTACCGGTCTCAAATTTTCACCAAGTTTTGCATACGACTTTGAGACATACATGTACATGGCTAGCAATTTTATCAATATTATAGGTTTATAAAGACGGGCACATACAATTGATTGAATATAAGGTTTCGAAAATTTCTGGGCTGTTTTTACTGACAATTTCTGAATACATAAAATTTCTGCTTTGTTTCTTGTGCATGATGGTATCAACAATGATGGTAGCAAAATGTTCTACAATGACTCTTATTACTACTCTGATTTATAATAAGGGACTGATATCAAAACTAGGTAGGCAACATTAGGCTTTAGCTAGACGGGTACCATTGAAATCGGGGAGCATCTTAAGGTGCCAATGTTCACATACAACGTTACCGGTTTCAAATTTTCACCAAATTTTGCATACAAGCAGGGGACATATATGACCAAATTTCTTATTGATTTTATAGGTTGACAAGACGGGAACATACAAAAAGAAGATAGAATTTTTGAAAATTTCTGGGGTATTTTTTCTGACTAAATAAATTTCTGAGATTTTTTGTGCATGTTGGTATTAACAATATTGGTACCAAAATGTTCTACAATGACTCTTCTTGTTATTCTGATTTGAAACTTTGGACTGATATCAAAACTAGGTAGGCAACATTGAGCTTTTGCTTGACGGGTACCATTGACATCCGGGAGCATCTTAAGGTGCCTATGTTCACAATTTTCATCATTTGACAACATTACCGGTTACATATTGTCATCAAATTTTGCATACAAACAGGAGACATATATGGCCAACTTTTGTATCAATTTCATAGGTTGACAAAAACGGGAACATACATAAATCAAAGCACTGATGTACTGGCGGTGGACGTTCCTGGAGGCAAGGTAGATTTATAATACAGAAGCCGAAATGTTTGATGTCGATGTGCAGTGACGAGAAAATATTTGACATTGTAATGCTTTCTTTTGCTTCTCAAATATTTTCCATATGGTATTTCTATTAGTGGTGTCAAAACTTGGTCTTTGGGGCAGAGTTTGCCATTGAAAATAGTTTTATTGTTTTAAAAAAGGGCGGGGGTACAGAGTTAAAAGAGGGCATATTCACTCTTACTTTTTTCAGCAAAAGTTTGTCCAAAGATGATGTCTAATAGTTTCTTATCAGGTATAAACTAAAGTCGTACAATATTGGCCCACAAAATACAGCTTTATACAAAATTTTAGGTCACGTCATTGCCAAAATACTTAGCTTTAAATAGTTTGACCAAATTAGATTCTTTTTTTCACCCAGTTCAAGTTTTTGGTAACCTATGAAATTAACATAAACTTTGCCCTATTTATGCCGGTGCTTATTGTAATGAATCCGGTCAAAGTGTCGTTTTTTTAACCTATGTATAAATGGTCAACCTTTCTAAGAATGTAAAATTTAGAATTGTACTAAATACCCTCTATATGTCTTTGCAAAAAGTCCATTATGCTCCTTCGAGTCTTATTTTCTATAAGATCATTTCATATCAACCTGGTAATTGCACTAATTCTAGAATTTTCCACACAAAATAATTATATTCTTAAAGAATTAATTCTACCGGAACCCCTTCGAGGTGCAGCGCATTATGGGCTATCGTATATAAAACCGAAAACTAAATTGACCTAGAGGTTATACCCATTTCAGATTAATCGAACGATTTCGGAATTGGTTTGATATACCAAACGGTTCACAACAATGAGTCATCGCCCGGCGGAAGGATTCTGAGTGATTATCACAACAGAAATGGTTGAAAAGGCTGTAAGGAAGATGGCACTGGGCAAAGCAGCTGGCCCATCAGGAATCGTTGCAGAAATGATAAAACCTACAGGTGAATTGGGTACAGCACAGTTATGTGACCTCTTCCAAACAATCATACAAGAGGGCCAGATACCATCAGACTGGGAAGAGAGCTACATAGTCAGCCTATACAAGGGAAAGGGGGATGCTTTAAACAGGGGCAACTACAGAGGTCTGAAATTTATTGACCAAGTGATGAAAATCCTGGAACGTGTCGTCGAACAGCTAATCAGGCAGCAAGTGGACATCGATGAGATGCAGTATGGCTTTATGCCTGGAAAAGGCACTATAGACGCAATCTTCATCATTCGTCAACTTCAGGAGAAGTATATCGCTGCAAACAAACCACTATATATGGCTTTTGTTGACCTGGAAAAAGCATTTGATCGTGTCCCAAGGAAAGTAATCTGGTGGGCTCTGTGCAAGCTAGGGGTGCATGAGTGGTTAATCAAGGTTATACAGTCCATGTACTGCAATGCCAGAAGCCGTGCAAGAGTTGGTACAACATACAGTGAGGAGTTCGAGGTTAAAGTTGGCGTCCATCAAGGGTCCGTATTGAGCCCACTCTTATTTATAATTGTACTAGAAGCACTCTCAATACACTTTCGCACCAGCTGCCAATGGGAGGTGCTCTATGCAGACGACCTAGCCATTGTTGATACTTCACTGGAAGCTCTAATTGAGAGACTAAAGGACTGGAAATCAGGCATGGAAGGAAAAGGCCTCAGGGTCAATATGAACAAGACCAAGTTGATGATCTCCAGCCCAAGCCAAGTACCTGTAAAGAAGTCAGGAAAGTATCCATGTGCAATATGCCTAAGTGGAACAGGTCAGAACTCAATTTACTGTAACAGCTGCTCCCTCTGGGTCCATAAAAAGTGTAGTGGGATAAAGGGACCTCTTAAACCAGACCCAAACTACAAATGTCATCGATGCCTTGGAACCATCACTCAAGATGCCAGCAGTATCATAACAGAAGTAACCATTGGACAGGATAAACTCGAAGTCCTACCAAATTTCTGCTACCTAGGCGACACGCTGTCAGCGGATGGTGGCTGTGAGCTAGCTGCTACTACAAGATGTAAGTCTGCCTGGAAAAAGTTCAGGGAGCTCCTACCAATTTTGACCAGCAGGAATCTTCCAATGGCCACCAGAGGCAGACTATACTCCAGTTACATACGGCCTGTACTGCTATACGGGTCCGAGACATGGGCAGTGACAGCTACCACACAAAAGAAGCTGATACGCAACGACAAGGCAATGATTAGGTGGATCTGTGGGACCAAGCCAGAAGATAAAGTGACACTCCAGACCCTAATCTCCAGGCTGCATATCAGAGATCTGTCAGAAATTCTCAGGGCAAACCGATTGAGATAGTTTGGCCATGTGGAACGAAGTAACGGATGGGTGTCAAAAGTTCGATCCATGCAAGTACAAGAACACAAAGGACGCGGGAGACCAAAACTGACATGGGAAGAGGTGGTGAAGAGAGACCGCGAGGCAGTAGGATTGACGAATGTTAACCCCTTCGACCGACAAATTTGGAGAGGTAGACTCAGATCGCGACTGGGCAGCCAGGCCCCACCCTCTGTAGAGGACTAATCAACGGCCTGGATAATCAAAACAGGATAGTGAGTGTGAGTATCCTTACACACATACGCCTGGTCCGAATTCATGAGTCGATTTTAAAGAACAAGGAACTTTATACGCTTGGCATAAGTCGTATTGCAAGCACAAGTGACGCCATTGTTAAAATACAGCTAGTTGGCACAGACAATCTATGAAAATAGACGAATTTTAACGTTATTTGGCACTATTTCTTCATTTTTCGTATTAATCCTTATCCCGTTTAACCTAATTTTATTTCAGGCAGATTGACAATTTTAGTGCCATTTCGATCGGGTTGTCTATTTTATATGCCACAATATTTGAGTGTAAAGTATTTAGGGTAGGCTAAGATCAGACTGAATGTTTCTGATGACTAAATCTCGTCTTTACAGCCTGTCAAAGCTCTGATTAAAACAGGATTGTGAAGTGGATAGCATGTAAAGGGTAAGCTTTAAAGTGTGGTTATACTGGTGGACGTTAATGTGGTTATACTTAACGTCCACAATTTCTAACTAAATTTATTTCTAAGAATATGTTTGTGCATTTTGGTACCAACAGTATTGGTATAAAAAGTTTCTACAGTAACTCCTCTTGCTATTTAACTTAAAACTTGCGGATTAATGCAAAAACTAAATAGCCAACATTGAGTTTTTGTAAGACGGATATCAATGAAAACAGGGAACACTTTATTTAATTACCTGTATGCACTCTTTGAGAAAAAGGATTTATTTTTGTAGTTCATAGGTCAGATACATTATATGTATAAATTTACAAGAAAATCTGTGCGTGGGCGCAAATGAGACCCCACCCCCCCCCCCTTTGCTGCCACTTAATTTTTCGTATGCAAATTAGTTTTCTCAAACTATTTGCCGCAAAGTTGCAGCAACCCGTTTCTGCAACTTTCCGGCAAACTGTTGCTGCAATCTAGTTTGTTTATATTTCTTCCAATTTTCCTGCAAACAAGAAAGCTATTCGATTAGATGCAGTGGAAAATATGTCATTTTTTCATCAATATGGGATTTATTTTCAATCATATACTTCCTCAATAAAACCGGAAGAGGCTTTACATGAAAGTAAAGCGGTGGAAAGCTTCTGATTACATTACATTGTTCGCAGTTTCTCCCTACATCAACAAACTGAAAGCATGTTCTTCGGGTTGTTTTGATCAGAACAAATATGAAAATAGAAGTTTTCTTAATGAACAACTCTACAACCAATATTCCTCTACAATTACTTCCATGTCCTAGATCTGAATCAATCACCATAATGACGTCCCCAACAGCAAAGTTACAGTAACAAGCAATTGATTTACCAGTAGAAGTAGAAGAAGCTGGATTATGTTTGTAGGCTAATTTAATACAAGAAACAAACCTTTTCAGTTAGGGAGGTCAAAACCAGTTATTGTTTGGAAAAGGTAAAAAATATCATTTGCTTTGGAAAGGATTGAAAGAGTACTCGAGTTAACATAAGATTATATGACTTATAATTACTCTTTCTCCAAGGAAGCCCTGGATACAATACTCAACAAAACATCGAGGTAAAATAAAGATTCTGATGACCAACGATTTCTCCTTTTGCCTTATCATATCTGTTCCACATGTACGCTATATATATATATATCGCGCTCTAAACGTACCCTTATCAACAACAATTACTTTATATGTAGCATTTTTCGATAATTCTGGAAAGTCAATTTCTTGTTTTGCAAGGAATAAACTAGAAGTAGATTTAAGGAAATTCAGCACAAATAAGTAGTGCCAAATGCCTATGTATCATTTGTGGCGGACATATGCTCAGAATTTCCAAATACATAATCGAATCAAGATCCAAATTGTTCAAACACTCCTTTTTATTGTCACAAGCAATATGTTGTGGCAAAAGAAGAACAAGTATGTTATCAGCAGTTACGTCTTTTATCCTAATGTTGCCCTAAACTTCAAATGAAAGCCAAGTGAAGTCTTGTTCTGATTTAACCAATTCCGGCTTAATGGAGCATTTTGAAGTCCATAATTATAGTCGCTTTTCAACGAAAACCTCGTAACTGCAGCTTGTTTTAGGCTGCAGTTATGAGGTTTCGTAAAAAGGCAGCCATATGATAAAGACTTGAATATAATATGGAAAATGAAGAAATACCTTATGACAACAATACCTTCATTTTCATTTCCCACAAAGTTTTCTACCACGAAATACATAAAATGTAAAATTTGAACATCTTTGATTTGAACCAGTCTACAATTTTGTCGTCTGATAATGGTAATCCTTTCCCAAACGGAAAAAATGTGACCCGTCACGCTAAAAGGGACCTTATCAGATGTCCAAAATTCCAAGTTTTGACAAGCTGAGCATGCTCAAAAGATGTCAAGTAGAAGACGTATTTGGAAAAGAAACACATTCTAAGATAGATTAAACGTTTTAGGTTTAGAAAATTATATTAGAGTGGAAAGTATCGGACTGCGCAGACAGGCTAGGGTCGATATTTTTCACACTTCCTATAAGGTCCCTTTCAGCGTGACGCGTCACAAATATTATAATAATTTAATTGAAAGCTGCTGTAAATGAAATAAAAAAGGATCTCGAAAAGGGTAGGAATTTACATACAGTTTATCATACAGGAAACTATTGAGACAAAAGAAGAAAATGCCGAGTATCAGCATTTTCTTCTGTTCCCTGAAATGTTTTCAAAAGCCATTTTAGTTAAGGACGTCAAAACCAGGTCTTGTTTGGGAAAGGGTTTACTATGTGATATGGTCAATGGCTATGGCTAGTAATAGATAGGTATACTCTGTAAATATTGGCCTGAACCCGATGAATATGCAATGAGTAATTTTGACACGGAATAATCTGTACACATCAGCAGTTCTTACCATCGAGCAGAGTCGACAGTTTCCATGACTTTGTATTCTGCACATGCCTCTCGTGTCAAAATATGTTGGAGAGGGATTATTTCGCATTACAACTACTCATTGCATATTCAAAAGGTTCTGGTCAATATTTATTGAGTATACACCTTATTACGCTTCTCAACATGACACTATTTTAGCGTTCTAAAATGCCGGGAAAATGAAACCATTTCATACACTTCATCGCAGTAAATGTGGGTGGAACAAAGAGAAACGCCGTTAACCTTCCGGAAAGCTTTATGATCTTTAACCCTTTCCCAAACAGCAAAATTTTATAGTGATCCACATCAAAAACTGCCACAAAGATAAAATGGAAGTTATTAAAGACAGGATTTGTGTAAAATATGGCATAGAAAATATTGAGACAAAAGGAGAAACTGCTGGTTATCAGCAGTTTCTTCTTCTGTTCAAATGTTTTCCCAAGCCTTTTTTAGGGACGTCAAAACCAGGTCTTGTTTGGGAAAGGGTTAAACCAGTGAAAAAGGCACAAACTCCTTGTCAATTTTATCAAGATACATACATGATTTATGTATATTCTAATGAATCGAATTTCAGAATATGGATATTTGCATATAAATTGATCTTAATTACTCAAAATTATTTTTAAGGTTCAGCATAGGCGTAGCAACCCTTACGCAAAAATGCAATTTGCGCACATATCGCAAAAAATAGATAAAAGATGTAGATTTTTGTTTTTGTTTCCCTTGAAATAAACACCAATACCAAATATCCATCAGGAGTCACAGATGAACAATGTTCATTCGTGGCTCCAAGTGGGTATTTGGTACGTATTTCATAAGCGTCTACATTAAATTTAAAAAAAAATGGGAGATCCCGAAAGACCTACCCTTGCGGTATGAAGCCCGCCATCAAACCTCCCCTGATACATTAGGCATGCGTTTTACGTACACTAAATATTTTCGGCTAGCTACGCCAGTATTCGGGGTTTTTCTTATGGTAGTGGCAGGCGCTCAACGTCTGTATGGAAGTCTTGAAGGTCGACCTTCACTAATCAATTGCTAGGCGATTCAAGTTTAACAAAAAAGACCAAAAAAACCTGAGTGGCAGCCTGGTCGGGCGGCGTGTTTAGCATCTGCGACGACTTCCGACAACTCTTGCAACCAAACTACCACAAAATCGAATTGAGTAGGAAATCCATATTACTCGTTCAGGCTCGCACTTGATGAAGTCAATCCTGGTACCAGCGTGGAAACAACACGGAGAGCGATACACAAACACCATGGTCTCTCCTGACAGACGGTTGCAAAACAGGGTCGTGTTACACTGTTGGGCAAGTTTAAAAAAAATGTGACCATTCACTTTTTACTTGCCTCTGTTATTAAAGAGCAACATATTAAATCCAATCAATGCTTATTAAAGTGACATTTCACATTTATTTCAATTTTCAAAAGTACATGTATGTCTTGGTGCAAAGATCGTTTATTCTAATGCGTGGAAATGCTATCAGTTTTTTGAAGTTGTTATTCATAAGCGAAAAATACCTTTAAAATTGAGACAGAAACGACATACTCTATATAAATCTGAACTGTTGTCCACACCAATTTGTTTAATTTTAGCACCAAAATGAATATTTCTCGGAAACGGTTCAATATTTTGGCCTGAAATTTTCAGAATTTTCATAAGAAAACATGCTCTTTCAGATAGAAAAAAAAACAGTTAAATTTATGTAAAAATAATTGTGAAATGTCACTTTATAAGATGTGTTATGGTGTCTTTATACTGGGTACCAAGTTTAAAGAAAATCGCTTCACGTCGTGGAAGACAAAATTGAAAGGATCAATTTGATCATCTTAGCTTGGAAAAAGAAACTTTGTCAAATGAAAAAGATGACGTTGTTGACGTCATTTGGCAAAACAGCTAAAAATTACATATTTTTTAAAACGTTATGTGGAATAACATTTCAAAGTAAATATAGATGTTCTATATATCAAACAAAACTTCATCATGTCCCCTTCATACCTAAGTAACTAATTTTACTCAGTGACAAAATCTGCCAATTTTATAGATGTTTAAAATGGGGACACATATTTTGGGACACCCTGTACATATAACAACATGTGCAACATAATCTTAGGATTACTTTTTTCATCTTACCTTCACTGGTTAAGAATGTTGAGACTGTTTTATACAATAACCGTCTGATGTCAGGAGTGAAACACTTTTCTTTTAACGTATTCTAATTTTTGTCTATTCAGCTAGAAATCTACCACTCACTATTTTAGGAAAGCATCTACCTTGTAGGCGTTCTGTGCTCTACTATTTAGTGATTCATGAACTTCAATTTCTCATATTTTGCAATATAAGTATATGCTGTCAGGAGTGAAACGTTTTTTTTTTTTTTCGTCTTTTGTTGTCATATTATACAAGATTGTGCTAACAATTTTAGCTAAAAATTAGTGAACATTGATTTAAAATATAATCTATGCACTAAATTAAGGTAGTCTGTCCTTAATGAGAATCGCGCGACGTCGGAATTATTCGGGCGACGTCGAAATCATTCGGCGATGGAACGTTCCTCCGCCGAATGTTTTCGACCGCGCCCGAATAAGTTCGGATACGTAACAACGACGCTCAGATTGCACAGGCACAGGTTGCTCAGGATCCATGCAAAACTCAAGCTCAAGTGCGTAAGATAGGTACATTTATTTTGTCAAACAAACAAACGAGAAACTTAACTTAACTGAATATTATTAGTTAAGTGTTTACGATCATTTCGGTAATTGTCGAAGTGTCAAATTAGTCTTTAACAATAACTCTTTGGCCTACCGTGTCACAAAAACGCGGTCATTACTTATGTTTAATTCTATGTAATGACAGTATAGCTTGACAAGATTGGGGCTGATTTTACTCTTTCCCAAACAAGACCTGCTTTAGATAACCCTTTTAAATAACGCTTATGAAATCATTGAGACAAAAGAAGAAAATGCTGATAAGATTAGATAGTACACATGAGGTTCGGTAAGGATGTTGTGGTAATATTTACAGGCATTAGAAATCACAGGAATCCATGGTTATGTGCTCCCGCCGCTTCTTTATGAAAAAGGCATTTGAAAGAGGTGTTTAACATCAACCAATCTTCCATTGCTCACTAACCATCAACCTTTTCCTAAACAAGATCTAATTTTGATGTCTCTGGTAGAAAAAGATTAGGTAAACATTGGCATTGATAAATTCTGACAACTAGTATTGTTCTACTTTTGTCTTGATATTTTGTCTATGTTGTATTTAAACCCTTTTTAATCACACCAGTTCTGCCGTCTGTGGCAGCTTACTAATTTGACCATCTTAAAGTTGATATTTTGAAAACATACTGCGTATCGTCGGCAAAGTTCCATGTACAGCTTATTGAAACTGAAGTCACTACATATTCATAAGGAAACAAACAGAAAAAAATGCTGATTTTAAGAATCTTCTTCTTTTGTTCTAATTTTTAAGGAAAAGCAATTTCTTCATTTCCAACAAATGTTTTCTACCAAAACATAAATTAAATCACATCTTTGAATTTGAACCAGTCTAAAATTTTGTTGTTTGGTAATTGATTGAATGTCATATAACAGACACGTTAAATGTTCAATACATGCCTGCATTGTATGATATGCATACGTTTATAAATGGCGCAGTTTTTAATACAAAAGGGGTTGACCCTATCTTCGTCCATGGGTCATTTCGTACCATTGTGTTTTATAAACCGTAAAACTTCAATATTTTAAAGCGAATAGAGTTTTCAGGAGATATTTATCGTTCATTCTTTGTTTTACTTTTACGTTGTGATTCTTTACTCAAAAGTATACCAAACCAATTGGATTTTACCTCAATTTATAATTCCTGCATTATTGTTTTAAAGTTCGTATAAGTTTACCTTTTACCAAAATAAAAATTTTTCAACATTTTATACTAAATTTATTTATTGTAGGATATTTCAAAAGAGGAAGTGCGATTTAAAGGGAATTAAACGACAATTACATGACCTTAAGTAAAGAGAACAAGGTCTACCCGGTGATTGTCAAGTTGAGCGTATTAATTATGCGTTCTCTTATCATTTACTAAACAGTTTAGTGAGTTTTAAGAACGAATATATCCTACTGAAAATACATGTATTTTATTCAACTTAGATAGTGCACATGAGGTGAGAAATTTTCCAAAACGTGGGATTTTATTAGACTGAAGGTAAGCATTTAATATACAATTAAAAAGCCAGACAGATGTGTTTAATCTAAGGATTTTGTTTCGACTTCCAAAAACCATCTAAAGAAATATGGTTAAGGGCCTAAGACGAGCCTACTCCCGTAAACACGAATCCTTCCAACCCCTTCCCCCTCTCAAGGTCAAAATCGATGCAAATTAGTAATAACTGTGAAATACGCACCAAAATTACAAGCTTACAAAAGAAGGCAAAGTCAAGTGCATATGCACGTTTAGAAACTAAATCCAGTTGACACCCGTTATGCCGACGTCATAAGGAACGTCGTTTGAGCCGAGATATGATATATAGTCTATCTGTCTTTGTTGCCCACCAAGTGTATGTCTATTATCGAAATATAGTAAAGGGGGGGGGGGGTAAATAAATTGATCGAAACGAGAAATTTCTCTCATTTTCTTCTAAAGTACCATTATATTTACTTCGACTTCAGCAGATAATCTACTTATCCGTCGATTTCGACATAACGAGTGTCCATTGCGGATCCAGTTAGAATTCGTTGTCTTGAAGTCGCAGTTGACGTTAGATTACTTGTCATTCGACATATCGAACGGAATATTTGTGTGATTGTAAAGTATATTGATATTTAACATTTTTGTATGTGTTTTTGAAGTTACGTTAAGTTTTGTTTTGAGTCGTGTATGTCTACTTTACAGGCCACAACTTCCAACACGCCACATTGACTGATGCAGTTTAGATAACCTTACATCTGTCTAATTGGATATTGCAAATTTACGGTCTATTTATTGCACAAGTTTTGTCTCATATCATTACATTGCTTTATATATTTACATATTTTTGACCTCATTGAAATACGATCAATCATCACAAAAACATTTGAATGTGTCCCAAATTTGTTGATAATAATACACGCAATACAAAACAACTGTACTTGATGGTAGTCCAAATTAAATGCAAACATTTGATCATAAAACGTGATCCGTCACGCTAAAAACAATAAGAAGTATTTGAAGTATCAATCCTAGTCAGTCTACGCGAACTGCACAGAGTGACTAGGGGCGAAACTTTTCACTCTTAGGTAATTTGCTGGATCTTAGTTGACTTCGAATCTTGCTGTACGTATAAAATACCCACCGACATTAAATAATATCCACTTTTCAAATATCCATAATCTGCACAAGTCTTTATGCTTAAAGTGTTAGGTATTTGCATGCATTTCCAATTGCTCCTTTTTATACGATGTGTGAATCCCATTTTTTGTTGAAAAACAGTGATATCTACCTTACCACCCATCTAATCTTTTATCCATGTTTCAGTCTGAAATGGATCCATACCAGCAGCAGGCTCCAAACTGTGACCGCCTTCTACACTATATAAAGAATTCACAATGGCAACATGTGTCTGCAAACTTTACCGGCTTCGTTAAAAAAGAACTGGAATCTGTCTTGGAGAAGCTAGATGAAAAAGAGGGAGCCTATCCGAACCTACAGAGACTTGTTAGAGATGCTGAGCTTGGACGATTCACAAATACAAAAGAGTTGCGCGAACAAGCACAGGCGGACCTTCGAGATATTCAACAACGATTGGTTGATCTTGAATATGAAAAAGTGTGTATAAAACCTTAAATTGGCCTTTACTTGAGTTACATTTCATAAATCTACCCAAGCTATTTTCATATGACTGAATGTACAAGACTATAATCTCTTTATTACAAACCCCTTGGATTACTGGTTTCATTTTACCTGGTACTGAACTTTGTGCAAGACATGCTCTTGTATGGCAAATAGCTAAAGATAGGGCATACATCAAAGAGGCAGACAATTTAGTCCACAGATAAGTAATATAATATTATACAAGAAAATAATTATGACAAAATATTTTTTAAGAAACATATCAAGCTTGTGATATTTGATGATAAAATCTACTAGTAATTAAAGTTATGCCATGTCAATTGACCCCAGTAATAATTCTTCTATTCTGATAATCTAAACAGTAAAATATGCCTAGATATGAACTGACAATTACAAATAACTACTAAATTGTCTTATTCAAATATGTGTGTATCAGGAGTATATCAATGCTCTTTTCTAGAAAAACAAGCATGCACCAAAGGGTTACCATACGAACAACTATAACAACAACATACAGCAAACGCAAGACCGGTTTACGCCTGTTAAAGGTAGACAGGAAACCTACAGCCCATTAAAATCACAGCGTGATGGCTTCGGTACGAACAGACATGAAACATATAGTCCTACGAAGCGTAATACATATACACCACAGAAACGTGACACATATAGTCCTCAAAAACGTAATACATATACTCCACAACTACGAGATACATATACGCCACAAAAACAAGACAGCGTCGCTCAAGGACGGGATTTATATACACCAAAAAAACATGACGATTTCGGTCAGAGACGGGATACCTATACACCTCAAAAGCAAGACAATTTGGGTAAAAAACGAGATACATTTACACCAGAAAAAAGGCCACCATATTCTCCGATGAAAGGCCAGCGTGATCTATTTTCACCTGGCAACAAAAATCGTGGTAATCCAGAAAACGATGGTTACCGGTATCAAACACCAGGCAGGCATGTAAGACATATTTTATATCTTAATCTTTGTACGCGTGTGTGTAATACTGAGCAACAAACGTTACTAATATCTATGTACCTTTTGAAAGATGCTGATCATGCTTATGGAAATTTCAAGTAATATTATGCATACAAATCAATCGATTTTATTTGTCGAATACAAAATTAATGAAGTGTATATTGCTGTTATAATGACTATTCATTCATTAAGTCATTCGTGTTTACGTATTACTAAACACTTTTCAGGAAATAGCAGAACGAGGACCACATACACCAATAAAGAATGACCAAAGCTATGATCAACAAGCAATGGACCCTCATAAAGTATGTTTTATCACCGATGTTACGACGTATTATCACGTGACAAAACAATTGGAGAAAATCTTCGATTTGTACGAGATTTTTTTTACAAATCAGCTGATAAAAAGTTATTAACGACAAAGTAAAATTTAACTTGTTCGTGAATAACTTTTTAACAAATTTCATAAACAATCTACTACACCCAGCAAATGGATGACGTATTTTCATTTCAAATTCACTGCTTCAAACCGTAATCAAATGGTTGTGCCATTCGGTTCTCCGTTGCGCACATCTTTCGCACCTAAAGTGCTTGTGTTATTTTAAAACAATTTAAGGTAGTAGCTAAACATATTTTTGAGCTCCATCTGATTAATCTAAAGTTGTTTTAGTAAATGACTTGCAAAATCAGCCTGTTGATCTGACAAACTCTTTTAGAGGTAACGCGTATTCGTTTCTTTTTTCTTCTTTTCTCCAGCTTAATGGCCATGTCTGTATATACTCAAACATACTTCAGAAGTCCATAGCAAAGAAATACAATATAAAGTAAAGCCAAACATTCTTTTTTTCCAGCAGAACTTTGACAGCCTTCGACTTAAAAGCCCAGATAAAGGTTATGATGACACACCGAGACATGTTAAACAAGGCTCTGCGACCTCTAAAGATCAATCCGCATCTTCGTCTGCATTGTGGGGGCGTGACCATGGTGATTCTACCTCTGAAAAGATGGCCGATAGCACTTATAGGTACGTCGCATTCATTGTTCTTTCACAACGTCATACTCATGTACGGTTTAAACAATAGCTGTGTTACCACTAATCCGGCCGACCCTGATAAATTTTATTGTACCGACCTAACAGTTTTAATTATCATTATTGAAATAATCTAAAAGAAATTCATCATGTCTACCTATCTTTTAAAACAGGCATAGACCGACATGTCCCACAAGAAGTTAAAACTATGAAAATATAATATCTAAAATCACTCATTTGTCATTTACCATCATTTGTAATTACTGTGATTGCATATTGACGATTTTACGCCTATTCTTTAAAAAATGGAGAAAAAATGAAAATAATTTGCGAACCTACCCATCCGGATTTTACAGCATGTTAGCGGAAACACAGCTGTTGTTTACCATTTGTCATTACACTAATAAAAGTATTCACAATGTTCGCTTATTTAGTACAATATGTTTGTGATGACCACCCTCAACTTATACCTTTAATATTATTATACATCACTTATTCAAAATTAAGAGGCTTAATATTTATGTCCACTTATTGATCTTGCTGTGTTTTAAGTAAAAACAAATGTTTTGACATTCGCTAACACCTAAATACTGCTTGCATGTTACATTTTCATCGCTTGATGGTCGCTTTATGTAATGCTTTATTTTGTCTGTAACATCAGATTCTATCTAATTAATTGGTTGCATGATTGAGAAAATCATATAACGTTTTTACAGACAAGCTTTTCCAGGACACAACGTGGATAACTCAGAAAGGCAGGATAGAAACAGGTACAGGGAAAACTTCTCGTCATTAAATGAACGAACATCCTGGGCGAGAATGGAGAATGGTGGTAACCCTACCGATAGGAGGTACCTAACTTAAGCATTTTCCGAACAAGACCTGGGGCCCGTATTATCAACGGTCGTGCGTTTATGTTTCGCGTAATCATTTGTAACAACACACCTGATTGGGCTAATCTGATTTCACGTGCAATAAGATGTCTTCTTACACAGCTTACACAAAAACGTGGTCGTAAGATCGTTGATAATACGGGCCCCTGGTTTTACGTCCCTGGTAGAATGGACATTGGTGATAACCAGCATTTTCTTCTTTTGTCTCAATATTTTCCAAGCTTAATTTTACACTAATCCATTTTTTATCAACATCCGTTTTGCCGTCTGCGGCAGCTTTTGAATCAGACTGCTCAGAAATGTGTTATTTGGTAATGAGTTAACCATTTACCAGACGGTAAAATTTTGGGGTGTTCCAATTTGAAAGATGTTGCAGATGACAATTTAAAGTTGGTGAAAAAATAGAAAAAAAACATCGTTCCATTTTGGGCCAGAAAACATTGTGTAAAATGAGGAAATTGTTTGTCACAAGCAATTTCTTCATTTTCCACAGGCCGCGGCCTTAGCGCAGTTGGTAGCGCATCTGACCCTCATTCGAGAGGTCCCGGGTTCGATACCCGGCCGCGGCTAATACCCTTACTGACAAAATTGTCACCCACCAATGGGTTTGAAATCGTTAACCTAAGTGGGCGAGCAGCTGGAGGCTCGGTAAGGGTGTTGTGGTAGTACTGGTTTGAGAAACAACAGGAATCCATGGGTAGGTGCTCTAGCCGCCGTGATATGACCCTGGTAGTTGAAAACGGCGTAAAACCCCAATAAACTCAAACTCAAACTCATTTTCCACATTGGTTTCCCAAGACTCTGCTTGTAAAGGAGACAAAAGGCACCGCTGTGCAGTAATGGATTAAAATACCAGCCTCAAAATATAGAATACTATCTGCAGTAGAGTTTACTTAAGGAATAACCAACGTTCGAGAGCTTTATAGAACATTTAATCATGGTTCTTAGTATGATGGCAAAATACATAATCCAAAATGGCGATAGCCCGAGTTGATTATTTATTTGGTTTTCAAGCCAACTCAGACAAGCGGATGAATAAACGATAAACCGTGGTAGTACATGGTTTATTTCGATTCTTACATCAAAAGAAGCCTAATAATGGACTCGGTAAATGTGTATGTGTTGGTTAATTTGTTTAACCCATTACCACACACTGACGCTTTAGGCAGCCCAAGATAAGGCGTTTGCAATTAGTCTAATTATCCACATCTTGCCGTTAACATGTGCTTAAATCAGCTTGCCTATTTGTCCGAATTATCATTTTAATGATTTTTCTGAAACATTTTAAATCCTTAATAAGATATACTTTAATGAAGATAAGATTTTCATGCGCAAAACTAAATCTACGAATTACTCATATATGAATGGCAAAAGAGCTGTATAATGTTAATATTTAAGGATATACATGTACATGTGACCTATCCATATTACGAATCATGATAGAATTTGTCATTTTGCCGTGAAACCATTATATTCATTAATCATACAGGTCACCGTTAATTGTACAAGACATTGTGCTTATCATATTTATTGAAAGATATAGCAACATACTCATTTGTTTCAGAGAAACAAATACAATAAAAACAACAGACGGCAAAACAGTTAATATCGCATATTGTTTAAATGATTCTTTTGAATATTGTTCGAAAGTTCATTAAGATTTAAAATTTAAATTGTTAATTTAAACACATTGTATAGTTTATTAAAGTGTACCTTGGAGCTTTCACCTAGGATTTCAGACTTTGTCGGCTAACTACTGTAATCCCGTTGAAAACTGAACGACACACCAATTAGCTGACATAGCATGAGATTTAGCTTCAAACGAATTTATAACTGCTTCAATTTTATGCTTGTATGGGGTTTTATTGAATCGAGATATTTTACATTTTGAATAATCTGTTCTTGTATGTGTGTAACCGATGTAATCTGCATTTCCTTTTAAGAAAAGAAAATGCATCAACATTTTCGTATTCTTATGAAGTATTGTCAATTATCTAATACACCTTTGTTTATACTTCATTAGACCCACCAGTGAAAAACTAAAGATGCTAGGAGAGCCCGGGACCCCTGACCACCGGCCACCAATGGAACTAGTATTGCACTTCAAAGACCTCTTCAATACAGAATGGAAAGATGCATACGATGAAACTTGCTCTATATTTGGTGGCCCAGAGAAAACAGTTCGACATCTCTTGTGGGTTGTAACGGTAAGATGCCATCATTGTTTTCAATTATGTTATCATTTACTTGATATTCGTTGTATATATTTCCATAATGAGCCAGAATCTTGAAGACGGTCTCTCATAGCATTTGAGACAACCATATTCAAAGGCCACCATCTGCCACCATCTGCCCAAATGCAGTATGACCAGGATCAGTGCTACTCCTCTAATGTTGCTACAGATCATGAAGAATCTATTGGAGAACAACATGGTTCTTTATCAGACTGCGCGAATAAGCATACTACGGGAATACGCTGACTAGGGGAGTACGCAGTCTGACCTGGAACAATGTTGGGCCTAAAAGCCGTAAGAGAACCTTTCCAGATCCTGGCTCATATAGTTTTTATATTATTACATGCAAAATGTACGAAACTTAACCTTACACACGAAATGTTTGAATGACAAGTTGATTTTCATGTCTGTCAAGGTTTCCGTGGGATTTAAGATTAACGGCAATGTTCGAGGATAATTCTAAATGAGAATATTTCAATATCTACATGTTTTCCTTTACATGATTCTTATGTAGATGAAAATATGACTTACATTTTCTACAAAGAAGAGTTTTGATGTTTTCATAAACACCAAATGTAGATCTATGATACTGAAAAATTTACATAAACATGTATTTCAAATGCGATAATTGACCAAGTTGCTCATGCTTTTTGGCAATCGCTTTAGATGGTGTATTTTATTTGTGTAGCGTTTTATTGTTATAAACAATATAAACATTTTGCTGTTCAAATGACACTTCAGGAAGCTTATCTTATATCGTGTGACATTGCTGATCATCAACTGAGAGATCTAGAAAAACACGCATTTGGTGTGATGGTTACCCCTGGACCAGAGAATGTAATTCTTGTACTTGTTGAGAGGGAGTTTGATTGTTTTGTTTAGTGTTTTTTTCAGAAAAGTCAGTGCTTCTCTTATAATATATGCATATCTGTTGTCAGAAATAAAAAAGGAAAAGGAAGCAGGCGCACTGGCTTTTCAAGATTTTGTACTAAGCATACCGGTATTTGGAGACATATATGTATTTGAAAGTTGAACCTCTTCCTTATTTATCGAAGACATTTCTCAAAATAGGCATAATTAAAAGGAAAATCATTTCCATGAATCACATGTATCACGAGAGTTAACATGTGCTGCTCCGTGTATAGGCCAATCAACTGAATAGAGATTACTGGTTCAGCTTTCACGTGCATAATTAAAAAATGTTTATTTAAATATACATGTACAAGCCCTTGTTTAGGCAAAAGTTACATAACATCTGCTTGGGAAAGGGCTAATTGAAATATCTGGTGAATGTATTAAACGTTTATCCGTACTTTGGACTGTTAAGGCTCATGTTTTACTTTTTTCAGTCCAATGCACATGGTCAGGTTATGGTTATATACTGAACATTGGCTTGATGTGGATGTAGGGTATATTGTATGTTTGAATCATTGATGCCATTTGTACGTATGTGTTTTACAGGAAGCCTGGCTTATCTCAAAAGACATTGCTGATAATCAACTTAAAGACTTACAAAACAATTCCGTGAGAATAATGACGATTCCTGGATCGGCGTCGACATCCCTTTCTCAGCGAGTAATTTATCAAAATTCATGACGCATTAGTCATTCGTCTTTTTACATCTGGAAAAGCATTAGTTTCCATGCATACATTTTCAGAATATCATTTGTTATCAGCTTTGTGCTTGGTTTTGGTTTCACTTTATTTGCTTTCAGATTCATTATTTATTCTTTTGACATTCTTACAACGTTTTCTTACACTGTCTATCTCATTTGCTCTGTCACTCTCTTTGATCTGTACACTAATTACTCGAAATATGGTCTAATACACTTGAAAACTAAAAGTAAATACGAGGGGATGCCAAAAAAATGTTGAGCCTTGGACATCAAATCCATGTAGGAAGAAAAAGAATGCAAACTTTATGTTCACCAGTGTCTTCAATTCCGACTGTTTTACGACATGCTGTTATACATGTAATTTAACCGAAAAAATGTTTTGAAAAAAAATGTATCTTCACAATGGGTGTGGCAAAATTGATAATACTGAGAAAAAGTATGAATATATTTTCAGTTCGCGATTGTCAATGTGTCAAATATGTTGGTTGAATGATTGGTTGACCGCAATTAATTGGGAGGTTTCCCTTTCAATTCCAATCGTTAATCGTTTTGTGAAGGCATTCAAGTGCTGTAGAGAGAGCTCTGAAGATAATACAGATGTTGTAGAGGGTTGATAGGGATATCGCAATGTTGACTACTTTCGACTTGGAAGTAATGATTGGAAAAAAAGGTGGAACGAATTAGTAGAATTGACAGGGGATTGTGTTAGAATTGAAGACTTGAAGTCCAAATATGTAGCTCTTTCTATGCGAAGCTCAAAACCTGTTGGTATCCCCTCGTAAGAATCCATCCTCAAGGAAATAAAGAAAACTACGACAAACTTTGTGTGTCTGTACTCTTTTGTCTTTTGAGGGTACGGTTATGAATAATTTAGACTAAATCCTCATTACCTATACTAACGGAGTATTTTATTGATTGAAAAGAGTTTGACTGTCAACTACATATTTATATCCATAACACTAGAATTATACCTTACGGTTCCTTAACCCTTTCCCAAACGGCAAAATTTTAGGGTGGTCCACTTCAAAAAACCGCAACGAATGACAAAATGGATGTTATTCAAGATAGGATTTGTGTAAAATATGGCATAGAAAATATTGAGACAAAAGGAGAAACTGCTGGTTATCAGCAGTTTCTTCTTTTGTTTCAATGTTTTCACAAGCCTTTTTTACTAGGGATGTCAAAACCAGGTCTTGTTTGGGAAAGGGTTAAAGATTTTTATTCTATTTCTGAAGCAAGATACATTATTACTATTAGGACAATCGTCTCTCAAACAGTATCAAAAATAGAGAAAATGTTATTTTAGTTAATGTCATATATTGTATCTTAAATATCATGGACATATGCTTGAAGGATAACAAAAGCTTAATTAATTGCAAACATTCGTGTTTATCTTAGACTATTCTTCATGCACACATGTTAAGTATCTATCTATGTAATTATCATTAAATGTGTGAAGCTTAAAAAACATTTACTTTTATCACACAATTCATATCATTTTATAACGTAGAGTTAGATTCAAATCTTCAAAGTTTAATTAAAACAAATTCAGGGTTATTATTAACTGTAGTTTTAAGGTAAGTTTGGATAGCGGACATGTGACTTACAAATGTTGTGTTTATTCTGCGGCACCAAATGCCCATGCTACAATTTTCATCAATTTTTTAGCGAGCCGGAACTTAATGTCCGGGGAGCTAATTTCACAGCCCTAGTGTCGGCGTCGGTGTCGCGTCCCGTCCCGTCCCGTCGCGTCTTCACTTGAAAAACTTTAACCTTGTCTATATCCCAGGCACTATTAGAGATATAGTCCATGGGCCCATAACCGAAACCTTCCCCCCATAGTGGGATTTTTAAAGACCTATATTTTCTTGAAGCTTATGATGTATAGTAATGGATTCAGGTTGTTGTTCAATTTAAAAGTGCTGGATAAGCAAATGGCGGGCTCGTTACCATGGCAACCGTCCATTTTTCTACATTCCAGCGCCTGGACCAATTAATTGCAATAAAATTACTTATTTTTGTCATAAATCTTTCATAATAGTTTTAAATTATTACCAAGATATTTCTCTCACAAGGTAGGTATTTTTCAGAAAATTTGCTAATTTGCATATTCATGAATATTAATGAGAAAGTAGAAAAATGTGTTTAATTTGCTAAAAACAAGACTTTACTAGTGAATTTAAACCTCCTTATCTGGTAGGATTTTTGAAGATCAATAGTTTCTTGAAGTTTATGATGTATTTTAATACATTCATGTTGTTATTGGATTTAAAAATGCTGGATAAGCATGTCATTGGCTTGTTACTATGGTAACCACCCATTTTCATTTGTTCCAGCGCTTGGATCAATTAATTGCAATAAAATTACTAATTTTGGTCAGAAAACATTCAGGCTAGTTTTAAAATGTTGTCCTTACATTTCTCTCACAACCAAGATATTTTTCAGAAAACTTGCTAATTTGCATATTCATGAATATTAATGAGATTGTGGAAAATATGTGTTTAATTTGCAAAAAGAGGACTTTACTAGTTTACTAGTGAATAGAACCCATCCCCACCATGTGGGATTCTTAAGACTTATATTTTCTTGAAGCGCAGGAAACATGTTAATGAATTCAGGTTCTTGTTTGATTTAAAAGTGCTGGATAAGCAAATGGCAGGCCTGTTACCATGGCAACTGCTCATTTTCCTACGTTTCAGTACTTGGATCAATTAATTGCAATAAAATATTTTAAGATACTCATTTAAGATATATACTTATTTTGGTAATAAAACATAAGACTAGTTTCAAATGGACATTTTTCTTGAAATCATTTTTATATAGCTAATTTGCATATTCATGAATAATAATGAGAAAGCAGAAATATGTGTTTAATTAGCTAAAACAAGGCCTTTCTAGGGAATAAATATGCTGAGGCATTTCGTTTTTATAATGCTTAATGTTTCAAATGGATAAGAACACTAATAGATCTGTAATAAGTTGAAAAACCATTCATCAGCTACACAGAACAAGCGAATACGGGCTTATTCGCATTCTCAATTATTTGCATACTTTTCTCTAAATGGAAAATAAAATCTCAAATATTCTCTAGATCTAATTATGTTAATGACTTTCATTTTTGCACCTTTTTCTCTAAATTGTGTACTTGTTGTGTTTGAAAACTAAAATTTCATGATTTACCAATTAAAAGGGAGAATCTTAACAATTTAAATAATAAAATTACCGTATAAATGGCAATGAAATTCCATTTAGCGCAAATGACATGCTGAAAACTTTAACCTACTTTCTTTGATTTTTTTTCTATGTGAAATACAGTTTTCTTTTATACAAGAAACTTTATTTTGTTAAAGTTAAAAATACTAAAAAAATGTAAAGCGTTTTTAATAATGAATTCCCATTGGAGTACATGTATGGTCACCTTTGATTTATACCATTTTTGCCTTGTAATGCACGTTTTTACCTTAAATTTTGCTCCAAGTTGAAACTTAACAATACTATTGGAGACATACTGTGCAGAAGAGAAATCTTCCTAACCACTTCTATTAATTGGAATGCTTTGTTACAGGAACACGGTTTACCAAATATATTCTAATAAGCGATTGTTGAAACGGGACAATTTAAGATTTGCACTGTCGTGTGCATTAATTGATGATTTAAAGTTGCCTATAATAGCAACTGAATTATTCATTTCTTTATCAAATTGCATTTAAGTGACATCGTTTTACACCTTTATAATTCAGAATATCTATTATGTGATAATATAAACAGTTAGAAATTGTACATATGTACCTTATTGGATACCAGTACTTCGAAGACACTTGATTTGAGAGGAGTCCTCGTATTAGTGTACATAAAAATGTTGTTTTGAAAGATTTCGTTTAAATAGCAAACACAATTTGCAATTTCTGTTGATTATGATGAGAGGGAAACACATCATATTCCAACTTATCGTGTTGTAATATGTCGCTGGCCGAAGATTTGAAATCCTTTGTTTTGATATCAGATTTTAGATATGCTTGTGCATTTCTTAATTCATTTCAAACATCTTCACCACAAATTTGTTTTTGGAATTCTAACTTTTGTGGAAGACAACAAGCTAACATCAGGATGAGGTAAAATCCATAAAACACAAGGGCTAGCTATGAATAACACATATAAGCAATTTCCAATCAACCAAGGAATCCGCGATATATAAATGTCATTATATGTGCACAAAATTGTCTAAATATACGGTTATAAGAAAGCCTTTTCACAAAAAAGGGAGAGCCTGCTATGGTTCGACACTTGTATTGAAAAGGGAATGAAGGTAAAACATGCATGGTGGGTTTATTGGTCTTCTGTACCATCGTATTCTCAAGTAAAATATCGTGGTTGGGGGGGGGGGGGGGGGTTATAACGCGACAGAAAATCTTAACAACATGATGCTCGGTCTGAAGACAAAGTAGCAATCACTGTCGACGGTATGTGTCATAAATTCACAGATCTGGTATACTTGATGAGCGAATTAAAGTAAGAAATTGTACATGCATTATCTTTTTCAAGGTATTGCTTGATCGCAAAAGGATGCACTAACTTACAGATTGCTGGGTCTAAAATTCCTCAATGATAAGCAAATGACAAAGAGATTACCAGTACTTGTTGCATTCTTATCAACGAGAAAATGTCCAGAGTCCTAGGTACGTTGGTATGGAATCCCAAAGGCCAAGAAAAATATTCAATATTTTACAGACAAGGTTCAGTATTCAATGTTTTGGTACAATTGGGGGTTGCAATAAAATATTTTGTTGGACATATTACCCAAGAAAGGTACAATTAACGAAGCATACTATGCCAAGTTGCTAGACAATCTGAAGCAGACCATGCGTGAGAAACGTTGTGGCAAACGCTCAAAATGTGACCGCTGCTTGAAACAGGAAATTACATTAGTACACAATTGCCAAAGTACAATAGATGCTGTGGAGAAAAATGGGCATCAATTTAGATCACACCCTTCCTATCCACATGATCTTGCTGCTATCGACTTCTTTCCTAAAAGGGATATGATTGGTTGCAATTTTAAGTCTCATGAAAAAAGTTATTGATGCAGTTTAGGTGTGGTTCTTTGCAAAGTTCTTAGACTTCTTTACTTCTGGACTGATGTCACATGACCACCTTTAACGTTGATTAATTTGAGTTTTATGACCAAAATAAGCCTTAATGTCTTTATACCCTCTATAACACCTATCATCCAAAGCGTCCCTTGTCCATGCAAGACTTAAAACCTTCATGCAAAAAGATGCCAATGCCGTACTACAATGTGGACTCATTATCAAAGAATCGGGTACATGGTTTCTGTCAAAGAGGGAAAATGCTTATCTCTCCTAGAAAATAATCAATTTGGATTTTCTTCAGTACTTAATTTATGGGAATGGGGATTTATTACCATTTATACGGTAATTAAGACCGTTCTGGAAATATATTTTTTCAAGGTTATGTCATTTATTTACGAATCATTTTAATAAGAAATTAAAATACATTTGAAAATACAATATTACGAACAGAAGATTTGCAGAAATGAAAAACATTTATATCATTTTGCATATTTGAGATTTTGGCGGCCATTTTGAAAATTCAAAAAAAAAAAAAGAAAATTGACAATAAAGCCTATTATAAGCATGGCAACACTCTTGTAGATTTGATATACTCAATTTTCCTAAGAAATGATCTGATTTACATACAAAACATGATAACAAATTATAGGGTAGTGATATTTCGATATTAAGTCAAGTGGTCATTTTGCGGCGGCCATCTTGAAAATCATTTGAAATGTCGAGTATATCCTAGAATGTCGATAATCAACACTTTGATTTTTATTACAAGGCATCTAATAAACACTTTACTACAAATTCTAGCAATTTTTCGCTGTGGAAATGATTTCCAAATGCAAAGTAAATATAAACAAAGGCAATATCTATACTATTTTTCTCTTGTTTTACATATTCAAGGGGCATAATTCGTGCTAATTTTGGTTTGAAATTGTCTTTTACTGATGTGAATTGATAAAATCTATAAGCATTTTGGTAATTTGCGTTGAAATTTTGGTTATTTTGGATCCCATGAATGTGTATATGGTGAGTTATAAACAAGTATTTTTTGTAATTCAAGGGGAGATAATCAATCGTTCCGCATATGCTTATCCAGCACTTATATATCAAACAACAAGTTGCATTTGAAAGGGAATTTATCAAGCTTTACAATGATATAGGTGTCATAAAATCCCGGTAGGGGGGGGGGGGGGACCTAGGGTGTAGCCAGCCCACGGACTAATACAGCCTTTATTTTTCATACATGGATACATCTCGACAAAACCCTTCATTTGGGACCATGACCTTTGACCTAGTGACCTTGACCTTGGAGTTTGACCTACTTTTGATAAACTTTAATCTGCCCTTTATCTCATGCATTATTATTGATAGAGCCTTAATATTTCACACATGGATACCTCCTGCCAAGACCTTTCATTTAGGACCATGACCCTTGACCTTGTGACCTTAACCTTGGAGTTTGACCTACTTTTGAAAAAGTGGCTTATTTTGTAACAAGCTCCCATATAGGCGAGCTACGTTGTCCGCGGACAACTCTTGTTAAAGCAAAACATTCCTTTTTTATACGCCGCCGGAGGCGGACGTATATTGGCGACATCTTCTCCGTCTGTCCGTCCGTCCATCCGTCCATCCGTCCATCCGTCCATCCGTCCATCCGTCCGTCCGTCCGTCCGTCCGTCTGTCCGTCCATCCGTCCATCCGTCCGTACGTTAGCCCACTTTTCTTGTCAACGCAACTACTCCTAAGTTTCTCGCTGAATCTTCTTGAAACTTGGTCAATATTATCACCTCAATTGGTAGATGTGCATGAAGGAAGGATTTTATGGTTCATTGGTTTTTGCCTGAGTTATGCCCCTTAAAGACTTAGTCTCTGGGGCTTATTGAAATTGCAGCCTTGTCAACGCAACTCCTCCTATGTTTCTGGCTGGATCTTAATGTCACTTGGTCAATGTTATCACTTCAATTAGTAGATGTGCATGTAGGAAGGATTTTATGGTTCATTGATTTTTTCCAGAGTTATGCCCCCTTAAAACTTTGTCTCTGGGGCTTATTGAAATTGCAGCCTTGTCAACGCAACTCCTCCTAAGTTTCTGACTGGATCCTAATGAAACTTGGTGGATATTATTACCTTAATTGGTAGATGTGCATGAAGTAAGGATTTTATGGTTCATTGATTTTTGCCTGAGTTATGCCCCCTTCAATCTTAGTCTCTGGGGCTTATTGAAATTGCAGCCTCGTGAACGCTATTCCTTCCAGGTTTTTGACTGGATATTTATAAAAACCTTTTTGTGAACACAATTTTTTACAGGTTTTTGAGTGAATATTTATAAATCCCTGTCAATGTCATTTTTTGTCTCAAGTTTTATAAGTGGCGGCGTATATTGTGACCATGGCACTCTTGTTTGTGATAGTGAAGGTCAAATGAAGTATTTTATTGGTCTAAATGTAAACATATCTCAGAAAATTTTAGATTTTGTTTGAAAATATAGATATGTTTGCCATTATTAGGCAAAACAGGGTGGATGGGGTAAGATAAAGTCAAATTTCTTTTTTACTTGCATGAAAAGGTATGCTATTTTTTGTGTAAAAATAGCTCTTGGTATTATCTTAATAATATCCAAAAACAACAAATGTTCAATGGGTAATTTTTTGGCGAATTGAAAAGAAGTAAAAAATAAATTCTCAAATAAACATTTGAAATTATCCATTCAGAATAACTTGTCATATGACTTTAAAACATAAGGGTAAGTTTGCGAAAATGGTTATTACTAGTCAAGGGCAGATATCTCTGACACGAAAACGAGTCAGGAAACTTACCCTGGAGTTTTGATATTTTGTTCAGGAAATGTTACTTTACAACATATGTACAAATAAGAAAAAATCATAGGGCGGATAAAATGTAACCCCTAGTCCAAACTTACCTTAAGCAACACACTGTTACACGTACACATGTATTAAATCTTATTTTTTGTTACATATAAAAGAACAAATAAATCAACTTACATTTTATATATGGAATACTTTAAACACGTTTTGTGTTGACAGACAAAAATATTGCAGGAAATATAACAAATACGTGTATAAAAAAACGTCACCACAATGTACCATACTTGATTAAAATACCCTTTCGGAAAAAAATATTAAAAGAATGCCATCTAACTGCAGCACCACCCATACATCTTTATTCTCTCTGTTTCAGGAACACCTAATTACCAGCTATCGTGGACGTGAACTTGGAGATGCACTACCAAAATCAAAGTCTTTACTGATCCAATATAGAAAACATACTGCCCCACTTTCTGTACCCTACGTTAGGGAGGTGAGATAAAATTGACATACATCTGCAATATTTATGAAAACATATCGTCGCTTTCAACGAAACCCTAAGGTTTTCATTGATAAGTAGCGATATGTAAGTATAGGTTTAATTCTAGTGCATAAGATAGCATTAAAATCTTAAATATGTGCTGTCGGATTTAAGAGTAAATACTAATAGGATTTACTTGCTGCACAGATATCCTGACATACGAGGGACGGTCGGAAAGTAGTTGGACTTTTGACTAGTTCTCTAAAACAATTTCACTTTTTAACAAAATTCTTTCTACACTGTTTAAACAAATTCTCCATCTGTGTCTATGCAATTTTGCCATGTTAGTAGGAGCTTTACTTTTCCCACTATCAACCATGACGTAGACCCACTGTATTAGGACTGTGTAACCACCGGTATCAAAGGCGCCCTGGTCTCAAATTTCTTCCCAGCAAGCTTTTTCATCAGTTCTAGACACAAATAAAAGTCATATGGGGTAGGGTCTGGGCTATAAGAACAGTAAAACAACTTTTGTCATGGGTAATAGTTAATAATCTCCACTGTAGATGCGGTGGTATGGGAGCCTGCGTAATCGTGAAGTAGAAAACATTTTTCTTTGCTAATCTGGGACGCGTTTACTTCAGCATTTATTCTTTGTTTTTTATGAGTTACTTCAGAATTGTACTTGGCAATGACAGTTTTTACCATTTGACATGAAATAAGTAACCATCAATCCTTGTGAATCCACAAAAGCAACAAACATGACTACCAGCCGAAGGTAACATCTTAATCTTTTCATGGGTGGGGAACCAGCTCGTTTTCATGGCTGATTTGACTGAGTTTTTATCCCAAGTTCGGAATTATTAACCCACATTTAATCTTCAGTGATAATGTAGTTCAAAAACTTAATTTCTTCGCGATTAAAATGACTAGAATGTTCGTTTGTTTTGGTTACCCTTGTTGTTCCTCTTACAAATTGCCTATGATACAGTAAACCCCTATCACATATAAGTGGACAGAATATTGTATATATACAACTATCTTTGAAAATAAACTAACCACATTATTGGCAAATGGATGTAGATTCCGCCAATATATAATGTGTTATACAGTTGCAGATGGAGAGACAGCAGCACGAAAAGTCCAACTACTTTCCGACCGTCCCTCGTACACAATTAATCTTAAAGAAAACTCTACGATATATTAGCTACACACTCTTCTATTGTTAGACATTTTATTGCTCCATTTTCTTAATAGTTACAGTATGACATATTACAAAACATGGTTAATAAATATGCAAATACTTCGGGTTATAAGTATAATACCAACTTGTTTATCGAATGTTTGAAGAACAAATGAACGTTTGTCTTTATCGGCGTCTTGCTGCTACGATCATTTCTAATCAGCATAAATGAACTAGTATCTACATTTTCTTTTTTACACTGTCTGCGTCGAATTTTATAGAGCTATTAAACAACTTTTCTTTTCCTTTTCAAAAGACATGCAGAGACAAAATATCGAGAACGTTGATGGAATCCGTGAATTTTCCGAAGACATACCTGAACGATGCATCACGGTTGGTAGCCTACATTTACAAATGCGGAGAATTAACGTGGATGATGGCGGTTAGTGATCCACCAGTGATCTTGGAGTATATTACTAAAGACACGGAGGGAGCCAGGTTTAATAAAGATCATTATGTAGAGTATACAAGAAGAGGAACGTATTATGATTACGGAGTTTGGCCGCTACTCCGACACGGGAAAAATGGGAAAGTTCTGTGGAAAGGAATTGCACAGGGAATATAAATAAAACGATTATGAATTACTGTTTTGGTATTAGTTGTGTAGTTAGTTATTCAAACTGATAGAGTGAGATCAAGTGTCAAAATAGGCTGATTCACTAAAAGTGAATCGGCATATTCCAGACACATGATTCCGCTCTAGAAATGTCAAATTAACTTGGAAGATTATGTTTACGATTGTTTCAGATGGTTTTTCTTGAACATTGCTCTTTCCTTTCCACAATATTTTATTTTCCTGCTCTTTATCGTTTGTATCATTGTCATCGGATTACGTTAACATGCTTCCTAAGGTGGCCGTTTAATATAAAATTGTCAATTTATTAGTGACAATTTACGTATTACCTTACGTGCATTTCGTCGCGATGAATCAGCATATTTTATACACATGCTTTCGCACAGGAAAGGAACCGCACATGTCATATAGTGATTATGTTTAGGCTAATGTGAAATAATGGGGCTATTTTAAAATTTACACAACGTCTACATTTTTCAAGTGACGTCGTAAACCTGTGTTGGTATCCGGTTTATACGGATAAGATACGGAGATAACAAAAAACATACTTTCTGCTGCAGAATGATTGCGGTGTCGCCCGAAATACGCCGAAGCTGTGTGAAGCTTTATTTCGGCTATTCTATCACATCATTCAGAACTAAAATGGTTTAAAATCGAAATTGGACTTTTATCTTTTTTATACTATCAAATTTATTATCCGGAAGAGTCATGGATATTACGATTTTGGAGTAGACATACTTTATAATTTGTCTTTGAACATTGAATACACTTTGAGTTGTAATTATGTTGGTAATCTAAATGGCAAGGTATGGAAAGCCATATTTCGAGGAAATAGTGATCACCGTCCTTCTCCTCTTTGAGTGTGATGTCCTGTTAAGGTCCCTTTATAATTGTCGTCAGTATAAATAGTTTATACGATCTGACGAAGTAAATAATTTGACTGTGATAAAATGTTTTATATCAAGGTGTCTGTGATATAGTGTTTGTTTTTTTTATATGTTTTCAAAAAAAACATTATATTGTTCGGTCTTCCCAAAACAAGAAAATTTAGACTAGTAGCCAAATTTAAGGTAAGTTTGGAGAGCGGCCATGTGACTTACAAATTTTGTGTTTATTCTGCGACACCAAATACCCATGCTACAATTTTCATCAATTTATTAAAGCGAAATATTCCAAATTTTTTGTGATGGTAAATGTCAAATGAAGTATTTAATTTTTTTTTTTTTGAAAATATAGATATTTTTTTACATAATCAGGCTAAATTAGGGTGGGTGGGGTAAGATCAAGTCAAATATCTTTTGTATTTGCGTGGAAAGGTGTGCTGATTTTTGGTGTAGAAATAGCCCCTGTTTGTAACTTCAAAATATCCAAAAACAAAAAATATTCACTGGGTAATGCTTTGGCGAATCGAAAAAAAATGTCTCAAAATGTTCTCAAAAAAGTGATTTTTCAACTTTTCCAATTATTTTTTCCAGAAAATGGTTTCAGAATATTTCTCCCAATCATTTCATCACATTTGTGCATATATTAAGTCTCTAAATTATTATAACATTTGAAATTATTCATTCAGAATAACTTGCTATATGACTTTAAAACATAAATGGTAAATGGTCATTACTAGTCAAGGGCAGATACCTCTGACACGAAAACGAGTCAGGAAACTTAGTCTTATATTTTATTTTTTGTTCAGGAAATGTTACTTTACAATATATGTACAAATAAACAACATTCATTGGGAGGATAAAAAGTAACCTTCTAGTCCAAACTTACCTTAAACCTTTCTCAAACGGCAACATTTCAGGATAGCCCAATAGACCAAACGCCCATCGACAGATCGTTCCGCCCAACATAGAATTTAAGACAAACAATCGGGGTGTGATCGTTAATAGGGAACAATTTTAACCAGTTACGAGTGGCGTAATTTCTGACAAACAAATGGTACAACGTGGGTGTTGTTATAAAATCTTGAACCAAGCCGTAGTTTAGAGATTTTGTGACAACACCGACGGCTTATAAAAAATATAACCCTAAACCTAGTATATTTTAGCACAGACTGCACTGATATTGGCATGTGGATTGTTATGTTTGTCAGTGGATAGATCGATACAATATCACATGCAACGAAGAATTTAAGACAAACAGTTGGGGCGTGGCATTTTTCTGATCGTCCATTGGCTTATCGATGTTTTTGATTGACAACCGGCGTTAATTCAATTAGAAAGTTGTTGGAGACGAAGGGATGTATGTTTGTTAAGGAAGAATTTGTGAATGATATAGAAATAAAACATTGAAACAAAATGAGAAAATGCTGGTTATCAGTATTTTCTTCTTTTGTCTAATTAGTGTTTCAAAACCAATTCTATTTGAGAGGTCAAAAACAGGTCTTATTTGGAAAAATGTTGCAGAATAAACATTACAAGCAGCAGAAAAATCCTAGTACAGAAACTATGGAGGATTAAAAAAAAGGATGGTAGATCCAATTAGAATTTTCTTTTCTCGTAATAATCCAATTCAACCAGACCGGTTGAAAACAGTTCTTGTTTCGAAAAGTTTGAATTATAGGAAAATGTATGCTAAGGGTGTGCTGGAATATAATTTAAAGCGACATTTCAGAATTTTTTGTCATAAATCTCACTTTTATTTTCATCTGAAGGAGCATATTTCCTTATGAAAATTCTGAAAATTTCAAGCCAAAATATTGCGCCGTTTACTAGAAATTTATATTTTTGTGTTGAAATTGAACAAATTGTTGTGGACAACAGTTCGGATTTATATGCAATTTATCGATTATGTGTCAACTTTAAATGCGTGTTTCTCGCTTATTGGCAACAACTTAAAAAAACTAATAGTATTTATCTTGGCATCAAGACATACTTTAAAAAATTGAAATTGGAATGAAATGTCCCTTTAATATAGTTGTTTTTTGCTTATGTTGTGAGTACATATTCTTTTATTTATTGTTTCTAGTTCTTTTCTATTCACCTTCATTCCAACATTTACTTTTGTCATTTCATTTATTTATTTCACTCTTAGACTTTGATGTACGAATATATATTCGTACAAAATATTTTTTTAAGAATATTTTGTTTTACATTTTTATGTGTGCATATGTAGCTCCACATGTACATTTTATGACATTAGCTTTTTTTTTTTATCTGTATTTGAGTTCTTAAAATGCATTAAATATGTTACTTTCAAACCTGATTTGACATACATGTAACCAAAAAGATTAGTGTGTATGCAACAGTTTATCCTTTTCAAAACACGACATTTGCTGACGAACCTGGTATAAAAGACAGAGTAAAACTTTTGCATAAAAGAAGAAAATGTTGAAAACCAGCAATTTAATTTCTCCTTTAACTCCGTGTTTTCTGTTATTCAGTGTTTACTTATTTTTATTTTCTTTATCAATAAAAATCGATGGCTCGACGCGAAACGTTTGTAATTGCGGATAGACATATATGCAATTACAACCGTTTCGCTCTGAGCCATTGAAATGGTGTCATCTTGTCGTTTAACCCATTACCACACAATGACTCTTTTTGACTCCCCACAAGATAATGGCATAGGAAAATATCGTGGAAAATGAAGAAATTGCTTGTGACAAGCAATTTCTTCATTTCCCACAATGTTTTCCATCCAAAAAGACCTAAAAATTTAACATTCCACTCACTTGAAAGTGTCGTCTGCAGACTCTTTCAATTTGGACCGCCCTAAAATTTTGTCGTTTGGTAATGGGTTAAGAAATTGTTAGCCTGACAGCCAGCCACTGATTGCGAAATCCACCTAAAGTTTTAAATGTATGTTTGAGATAGTAGTTGTCACGGCGTGGAGTCACGTGCCTCAGCAATTCCAGAAATTCGTCAATATTTTTTAAAAGACTTGAACAATTACAAATTCGGTTTAAAATAGAGAAAGCTTGGACACACCTGGAGTAAGCTGTATGTGGTAGATGTTATAAAGATTCAGATGATAAACAAAGTACCTGATTTATCAACTAAATCTTAAATGATCCTTTGGAATCAGGAAATCCCTGACCATGTAGTAAAAGAACTGTTGGAAATGTTCTGTAATTGCTACGTTATGTGATTCCACATCATTCATAAGGTTAGCGTGATAGGGGGGACCTTTCCAAGGTTCCTTTTGTATGTTTTAGATCACAATCGTTCTCATCATGGCATGTTTTATTTGTCCTTGGTGAAGTGCACTAGTATCAATGTTTCTAATAAAACAGGTAAAACGAAATACTAGCTTTTTGGCTTTATAGGACCCTAATGTATTGACAAATACCACTCCAATTTTTATAGGGCACCGGTTGCAAGAAAAGTTCCATACCAGGACCTGGCTCCTAGACTATTAGTTCTGATATTGCCTCATTGTTGCTTTCTATGAAGCTACATGAGACGGTTCTTTACCAAAATGGTGGAAACTCTCGTAGTGTTACCAACCGACATTCCTTGGACCCGTTTGTACATATCATTTAACCCTACGGTGTCTTGAAAACATATCGTGCATAACAATTTGCGCGTTTAACCCATTGTAACACAGTGATGCATATTGACTGCCAACAAGAAAAAAGTATTGGAAAACATGGTGGACAATGATGAAATTGCTTGTCACAAGGAATTTTTTCTCATTTCCTACAGTTATTCTACCCAGGATGACCAACAAATCTTATCTCCATACAGCTGACATTGTCGTTTGTAACATGTTTTAATTTGGACCAGACTAAAAAGTTGTCGTCTGGTGAAGAGTTAAACACAATAACTTATGATTCCGAATTGTAAAACGCCTTTTGGTATATCTTAATTTGAAAATTCAGTGCCAAAGTTGATGCATCTTTTCCGGACTGAAAAGGGATTGATATTAAGAAATCATTGAATTCCAAAACATTTCAGACATAACAAAGGAACAGGTACTTTCTAGCATTTAATACCAATAAGGATCAAGATCAGCATATGCGAAACCTATTCTTATCTGGATCTAAATGTATCAATTTCCTTCGCAACTGCACCAACTACCTGCATTGACTGTTGCTTGCCAAGTGTACCATGGGTCGGCTTGGCCAGAATCCATTCTGACATCTGACAAGTTATTTATCTCTCACCAATGGGTGTGAATCATCTGTGTGAGAGAGCAGCTGGAGGCTTGGTTTGGATATTGTGGTAGTACCGGTGAGATGAATACCAGGAACCCACGGTTAGGTGCTCCAGTCACCGCGGTATGACCGTACATGTAGCACTTGAAAACGGCGTGAAACCCCATTAAATCAAATTAAAGTATCATGGATCCAGATCGGAATGCACTTTTAAAAAAGCGTAAGTCGTTCTGTAACAATGGTGGACTATTTATTTCAAAGGGCTAGTATCTTGTCAATATTCAGCATTAAACCTTTTCCAAACAAGACATCGTTTTGACGTCCCTAATAAAAATGACTTGGGAAACATTGAGACAAAAGACGAAAATGCTGGTAACCAGCATTTTCTCCATTTTCCTCAATATTCTTTGTGCTATTTCATAAATCCTTTCTTTTGTAGTGTCTAAGAAGTCGTTTGTAGCAGACTTTGAATCGAAGCAGTCCAATTTTTGTACCGTGTAGGAAAGGGTTAAGACCACCAAAGAGCATTCTCTTATGAAAGGATCATACAGAATTTTTGAATGATGATACTGGACCGACAGCATTCCTAGTAAATTATGATCTCTTTCGAAAGATAAACTTTTGACTAGTCCAAATTGAAAGTGGTTCATTTGTGTATTAAAACGGAACCAAATATGGAAAGCGTTGAGACAAAAGAGAAAATGTACATCAGTATTTTTTCTTCTTTTCCATTTCCCGATCGATTTATATTAGTTAAGTTACACAAGCGTTTTAGAGACGTATCATAGGGGGCCATATCGTATGTCGGCACTCATAAACTCACCATAAAACATGACCGAATGTATTTCAGCTTTTGTCTTACGTTTTCATACATCATTGACTCTCAATAAAGGGTTCAAAAGCAGATAGTTTACATGTACCCTTTGCAGTAGAAAAAGACTAAGGACATGTCCATTGAGAAAATTTTCTATGTAAAGAAAATGTTAAGAAAATGTTTAGGGCTGTTTTAGTAAACATAAAAGAGAAAAAATGGGTTTGAAGCAGAGCAGGTGGAAAAGCGTTAGGAATTTGCGGGGGGACGCGGAAGATTGTGTCTTTTTAATCAACTAATAAAAGATTATGGACGACCAAGTAAAACTTTATCTGGTCGTCAATAACCTTTTTATCTGCTGATTAAATAAAATAAATTCACACCCACTTAATTCCCAGCGTTTTTCTAACTTCTCTGTTTTAATCCGTGTTCAAATTGGTGTAGATTCAACAGAAGTGTAGAAGGTTTTCTACAATTGATGTGTCAGGTGACTCCCCGTCGTGGTTCATGCTCCTGTCAGGATTGCTCATAACAAGCCAAAAGGCCCTAACATTTTTTTTTAATTTTGTCTTTCTTTGCTATATATTTAAGTATACAAATTCTACTTTTATTAACCCATTACCAAACGGCACAATTTTGCACTGTTCCAATGTGAAAGGTGTTGCGGACGACATTTGAAGCCAAGTTAATGAAAGTTCATTCATTTCCATTTTGGGTTAGGAAACAATGTGGATAATGAAGAAATTGCTTGTCATAAGCAATTTCTTCATTTTCCACAATGTTTTCCAAAGCCTAAAGTTACATTGTAGGGAGTCAAAAAGAGTCAATGTATTTATAATCTAATGAAAACGGAAAATATGTTAAAAATTCGAAAACTTGCAAATTATATATATGTCTTATTGAATGCATATAACACAAAAACAAAAAGCAGTTATTGAATGAGCTGGGGCAGAGTTGTTGTAAATACATATGAATCCATGTGTATATACATCAATTCTGTATCATCTCTTTAATACAATATTTATGATATCTAATATGATTGCGATTGTGATAAAAATCGAGTACAACGTGAAACAAACCAAGTTAAAAGTGCAAGACTATTGTAAATGCATATGAAGCTCTTATACACATACAATAGTATTGCACCAACTTATCGTTTTTCGTATATAGATTGTATATAATAGGGACAACACAACTCTGTGATGTAAATAATGTTAATTTGTAATATTGTATTATGGGCCGGTGGCCTTTCTTTACATAATAAAATATTCGTTCGTTCGTTCATTAATGTGTCGTAATGGGTTAACAATAACTCGTATATTGTCGTCCGCGACAACTATCCAATTTGTACTATTCACTGAATTTCCATTTGAAAAGGGATTGAGGTGTCAATGAAAAAAATCGACCTTTACGCATTGTTTTTGTGTGTATTGTTTGACACCCTTTCACGTTCCCAAAATTAGTTTATACTGTCAATCGTGCAATAAACAAGAGACACAGAATGTGTAAAGGCATTTATCAGAATTTATCATACTATTAGAGAACTACATCGGTTTAAGTCAATTGAAAATATGGAAGGAGATATACACAATGAATTAGGTAAGAATCTTTTCTCTACCATTTCTTTCCATTCTTTTACATCAAGTTTTCTATTTCGTTCAAACTTGTTGACACATTTCGACACACCAAAATTTCATTTTGTCATCTTGTTGATGCACCTCGACAGAGCGAAATTTCATTTTGAAATCTTGCAGACACATTTGGACAGAACGTAACTTCATTTTGCATTCTAGCAGGTACATTTGGACAATGCAAAATTCTTTTCGCCGTCTTGCAAACACATTTCGACAGAGAGAAATTTCCATTTTATTTTTTTGTTTATACGTGTCGACAGAGAAATAAATTTGTAGACTGTGTTGGAAGCAGTCTAGAATTATTACACAAATGTTCTTATAACCTTTTTTTTAAATTACACTTTTTAACGGTGTATAATAGAAATTATTGGTGCAAAAGACGAAAATGATGGTCACCATGCTGGTATAACATTATTCGTTGCATTAGAATCCTTCAGTTATTCAATTTATCGATGCGCTTTTTTCCTGTGTACTTGTATTGGTCTTTTTGTAGATCTTGCAAGAGAACCACGCGTTTGAAACCCGGGTTTAACATACCTAAAGAAGCAAGCAACCATGGCATCAAAGTCCAGTATCAAGCTGATATTCTTCTACATGCAGAACAAGGATATGTTTAAATTAAAGGCACCGATCTGTAGACTCGCAAAGGAAGAATTTAGCGAGAAACGAGAAAAACTTCCCGATGACGTTAAAGATGACGTCAGTTTTAATCAAATTCTCAAATTTATTGATTTTATTGAAATTGAAGACTTCGCAAGTGCTTCTGAATTGCTAGGCGACGCTTACAAAGAATATGAGGAAATGATGAGTTATTTTCCAACCCAGAAGGCTAAAACGGTACAACAGGTATAGATTATAAAACATTAACCCTTTCCCAAACGACAAAATTGAAGACTTGTCCAAATTCAAAGTTGTTGCAGACAACAGTTTTTAAAAACTGAATAAACTTTTACAAGTTCTGGTCTTTCTGTGTAGAAAATATTGTAGAAATGAAGAAATTGCTTGTCACAAGCAATTTCTTCATTTTCACAATGTTTTCCAAAGCCATTATCTTATAGGAAGTCAAAAAGATTAATTGTGTGTGGTAATGTCGTTATGGGTCAAAGGTATTTCATCCATGGTTAGATATTTAACAATTCTTGCATCTTCGGGTGTCATCCGTGGCAACGAAATTGACGAGGGTAACCCTCGTGAATTTCCGTTGCCATGGATGACGCCCGGTATTTGACGAGGGTATCACTTGTTAATTACCTTTGTAACGTTTGACGCTCGAAGATGCACATATTGATTTGCAGATGATGATGGGTTGTAATCCTTTCGCTAGGGTCTAGAAAAGAGATCATTATAGATTTTTATACTGTCATTTCTCCAGATCAGTCTGTAGTATATCATGTAGTCTAATAAGGATATACCTAATAACTTACACTAACTTACAGCAACTCACAGTTGCTAAAGCCAATGAAAATAATATAAAGAACAATAGTGAATCTAGATTAATCTATGCGCATGCATAGGCTGATCTCGATACGGGTTTGTCTCTAATGCTAAAAAGGACTTTTTAACAGATCATCGTTCATTTTCAATAGTTTAGATAGGATACTTCATAATATATGTTTTCTCTTATTTAATCAAGAATTTTCCCAAATTATTACGTTTCGGAAATGTGACTGATTATCTATTTCTAAATGGCATTAAATGATTAATGAATTTCGATAAGGCTCATTGGATCATTTTTAATCTCGAAAACAATTATATTTGGCAATTAGATATTTCATGAAACATGAAGAGGAAAAATACCTTTGGATCTGGACACCGTAATGATCAGACTTTTCAGATAAATACCTAATTCTAAATATTATTATTATTATATCTTTATTTCCTCCAATACTGAAGATTATCATATGTGACCCGTCGCGCTAAAAGGGACCTTATCGGGTGTGTGAAAAATATCGACCCTAGCCTGTCTGCTCAGTCCGCGCAGCCAAACTAGGGCCGACACTTTTCACTTTTATGTAATTTTCTAAATCCGGAAAGTTTTCCCTATCTAACTATGTGTTCATTTTTCGCCCACGGGATCTGGTTTACCTGTGCTGACTCTGACAAGTTTGTCAAAATTTGGATTTTTGGAGTTCGGATAAGGTCCCTTTTAGCGTGACGGGTCACAAAGAACAAGTGGTTACAAATATGTCAAACAATTGAAAGAATCGTTTTTTTTCTGAGAATACCAAAAATAAAACAAACACAAACGAGCAATCTGTAATTATGATTTTAAACAAGAAAAATGATGCTTTTTGTTCGAGGTTATTCCTTCATTTTTTATTCTACTAGGAGGAAAGGGACGAGATACCAATCCTCCAAGACAAATGGGAGCCACCAAGGCCGGGTTCAATCCCGACACCTCCGGCCATGGAACACAAACGTAACGAGGACGACAGTAGAAACTGGGGTGATAAATCACCTGTCATTAACAGACCGCTCGATGTTGAAGAACCTAAAGATAAAACACAAACAAGAGTGTCTCTTCGGCCTGGAGGGGGCGACGGGCTGACGGAAATGTGAGTGTTTGTAAAAACATGTAGATCTAGAAATAATAAAAAAAAATCCCCAATGTCTTCCTTAGCCTTTCTGGAATAAGTCACCTGTCATTAACAGACCGCTAGATTCTGAAGGACCGAAAGATAAAACACAAACAAGAGTGTCTCTCCGGCCTGGAGGGGGCGACGGGCTAACGGAAATGTGAGTGTTTGTAAAAACATGTAGAAATAATTACAATTTTCCACATTTTTTGCAAAGCCTTTTCAAATAAGTCACCAGTCATTAACAGACCGATAGATGCTGAAGAACCTATACATACAACACAACGAAATGTGTCTCTCCGGCATGAATGGGGTGAAAGGCTGACAGAAATGTGAGTGTCTGTAATAGGCCTGTCCCACCTACATGTAACCGAACATTCGTTGCGAACTTATACCGAATGTCAAGTGCGAAATTCGCAGTGGTCGTTGTCATTTTATTCGGTGAACTTTGATTTGGTTTTTGTACCGAACATGGACCGAACACGTAACGAACTTGTAGCGACTGTGCCGAACAGCCAAATATGTTTCTCCGAAATATACCCCAATTCGTTCCCAAATATCAACGAACCCCTACCGTTTGAATAACGAATATAACGAAAGCAGCGAATGTCAGACGCGCGCCTACCGATCCCTCTGCGAACCATAACCGAACTCCATCCGAAAAATTTGATCGCTGCATTAGTCGAAACATTTTGTGCATGCTCAAAAATTTTTTGGGCGTCTGCGAACACCGCGTAATGTCGACGAAAGGCACCGAATGGAACAGTAAACATACCGAACACAAACCGTTTGTGGAACGAACCTTTAACGAATACACCGAATTAAGTTCGGTACGCATTCGGTGTAAAATTCGGTTAGGTGAGACAGGCCTATATAGTATAGGTCGGTATGTACATCCGCGTGTTTTGATTTATTATTTATGCCAACAGTGTGGAATGGAAAGAGGGTACCCTGGGGTGAAAGAAACTGCTTGTTGGCATTCACGTACCCGCGTCAGAATTTCGTGACGTCACGTCAAAAAGTCAAAAACTGGATTTTTATGTGATGATAAAATACCAAAATCAAAGTAAATTATTCCCTTTAACTGTATTTTTACTTTTATTTCGTTTCATAGTAAGATTTTAAATGATTTTTTTCAAAATTGGGTGAATCTAAAAGGGACGCCAAATTGACGTCATTTTTTCATATCAAAGATGTTCATGTATTTTTGGTTTAAAACATGAGTGAGTACTTAGATAATTTTATTGTCTCAATGTTGTAACATACATGTCTAAAATTTTGATCAAGCTACTATCATTTACTGACAAATACGTCAATGACGTCAATGACGTCACTATTTACTTTTCCTAATTTATATGTATTTTTTCCGGTATTTTTCTCGTAATCTCTTCACTGTATCAATTGAGATAAAAGACAAGATTTTCTAGTCAGTAATTGAAAAGAAAATGTAGACAATTTGCATTTTAAATGCATACGCGGTATGAGTTGTCTACTTTAGAGCCACTTTCCCTAGCCGTTAGTCACAGCCACGACTACTCTCCAGAGCCGAGGCCTATTGATTAAATCATCAAACTACGACCTCTGCAGTTTTTGATATATCAACCGACTATTTGGTCGTCATAGTCTAATTATAGCATACAATTTGAATGATCAAATCAAAATCGTTCAGTCTTTACTCACACGCGCGGTCATTCATGTAAACAGTGATAACATCTAACAGATTAACCTATGAATTGTGCTCTGCATAATTACGTCGTTTCTATTTTTGGCTGATGATTGTAATTTGAGACGTCAGCCTATCAAAATCTGTATAAAAAAATTCAAATGTTTTGATGTATGCAGTCAATGATTGGATAACGAAATCCCGCCAAGGCCCCGAGATTAGACGTTAAATACCGCCGTGGGAACAAAGTATCATTTCATCATAGTTTACGAAGAGGAAATGTACTTTGTTGTAAGAAAGTAAGCCACGACGAGAGCAGAGCTACATTATGGAATCCTGTTCCCGACGTGACTGTGTGCCTTCTCCACGACGTGCACGCCACCAGGGACTAAGGAGAAGAATATATATAGTTATGTCGACAGAACATACAGTAAGAATAAATGCTAAAACTTGATTTGACGATCAGATCAGTTGTGTAAAAATAATTCACATTAAAAATCTGATATTTGTTAAAATTGATAAAAACGTATAAAAACAAATTTTCAAATCACAAATGAAAAACACGAGTAAAAGGATACGTACGGCTAGTCAACTCCTCATACTTCAAACAATTTAATGTCGTGTTAAGAAAAAAATCAACCACACAGATGGAATGCAATGTACTAATACAATGGTCAATCATTTTCTGCATTTGTTGTATTGTTGCAGTTTTGTTCCTCTGCTCCACAAGAACACAATTCTGTACATACCAACCTGTTTGCCTTACATCTTGATGAGCAACATTTTGACTTGAAGCGCCCACACTTCACAAGCTCTAAAAGTGCTTCTGGCACAGGAAGAATAGTTGTCATAACTGCTTGATACTTATTACCGTCTTTCTTCCAACCAAAGAGAGTAGGATCTGGAATATATGGATGTGGGACAATGTCGAAATTCCATGTGACGCATTGGTATGCAGTTCGTTTTACAGATTCCTCAAAGGCTGCTTTTGTAGGAGGAAGCTTTTCAGATTCAAACTGCTTTCGACGGAACAACCACCATCTCAGAGCGCCAAGATCAGAAATATCCGTGCCTGGATGGTACAGCTGACATACGAAACGTTCAATCGCAGCAAATATTATTCCACTGAGTGCATGACCACCTGAAATTGCCTTAAAAGCGTTCAAGATATCGGTGTCTGCGTTTTCAAAAGCCTTCCAGAATAGCGTTTTGCCTTTTCCACTAAAGGACCCTGTATTATCTGCACCGGAAAATGCATGTACAGCAGGGAGGGCTTCGGCAGCATCGCAGCCAATCGCATTAACCACATTTTTAAGTTGTATTTCGCATTTCGATTCACTACCGCCCGTGATGAAGATTGAGTCACTGGGAAGATAATCTGAGTAACGACGGAGACATAAGATAAAATCATCGGTGTCCTGAGAATATATATCGAGGGCATGATATCCACGTTTACAGCAGTCTGTTGCGTGCAACAAAATCTTGGTATCTGCCTCCTCATGAGAGCTAGAAAGGTGTGACATATCTCTTACTGTGGACACCACTGTATCGCGAAAAGAAACCAAATAACGACAAGAGTTGTCATTGAGCTTCTGGACTATCTTTCTGGCAAAAAATACAGTCAGCTCGTCTTTCGTAGATGATGAAGAGAGGAGCATATTCATGGACACGTTTTCAAGAGCCGTCGTATCTGTAATATGGTAAGATATTGCCTGCTTAGAACCAAACCTTTTCGACCTTGTTGCGGTTTTCAACGAAACAGGAAGGTCATATCGGTCGAAAATGATATGAACTTCCCTGTAACCCTCGTATCTCGACTGGATAGAAGTAACAAAATGGTCGGACAAATCAGCACAAGTTTTTACCCAAGAAGGTTTCCGAAGGGATTGTACAATATTCATACCGTCAACGACCGCAATTTCCCTTTTCCTAGGACCATATGGTAAAACAATACGTGTGTTGTCCTTGGCCTTATCTTTAAGTTAAAAAAATCTGAAGAATGATAGATGCAATATGATCTCTCTATGGGTTGCTGCATTTTCAGTTTGACCCCTTTATCAATGACTTGGAACAGCATGTACAACTCACACAAATGATTAAATATGTATTATGGATATATTCATATTACTTTATGTTCTGAAAACTGTGAAAAAATGTAAGGAATTATCATGAACTCAAATTTCAAGAAAAAATATCAATTTCGACCGGGTCCGGAAAATGACTAAATTTTTCGAATATGACGCGGAACCAGACATGCCAACAACTGATTCCTGTTACAGGACCCTATTGTGCTTACGAAAACAGTTGTTGGCACAAATAATAAATCAAAACACGCGGACCCCAAATTTTGTACATATCGACCTATACTAATAAGAAATATATAGAAATAATTACAATGTTCCACAATGTTTTTCCAAGCCTTTTCAAATAAGTCACCAACAGACCGCTAGACGCGGAAAAACCTACCGATAAAACACAAACAAGAGTGTCCCTTCGACCTGGAGGGGGCGACGGGCTGATGTAATGTAAGTGTTTGTAAAAACGTTCATGATTAGAAGCCGAAAGAAGCTTACGTGTCACTTTTTCTATTCCGTGGTAAGAAACATTGTGGAATAGGAAGAAATTGCTTGTCATAAGCAATATATTCATTTTCCACAATGTTTTCTCAATCATTTTGAAATAAGTCACCAGTCATTAACAGACCGCTAGATGCTGAAGAACCTAAAGATAAAACACAAACAAGACTGTCTCTTCGGCCTGGAGGGGGCGACGGTCTGACAGAAATGTGAGTGTTTGTAAAAACATGTAGAAATAATTACAATTTACCGCATTGTTTTGTGAATCATTTTGAAATAAGTCACCAGTCATTAACAGACCGATAGATGCTGAAGTACCTATAGATACAACACAAAGACGTGTGTCTCTCCTGCATGGATGGGGTGATGGGCTGACAAATATGTGAGTGTTTGTAAGAAATATGTAGAAATAATTACAATAAATTATTTTCCACCATGCTTTTCCAAGCCTTTTCAAATTAGTCACCAGTCATTAACAGACCGATAGATGCTGAAGAAACTAAAGATACAACACAGACAAGAGTGTCTCTCCGGCCTCGAGAGGGCGACGGGCTGACGGAAATGCAAGTGTAAGAAATATGTAATTACAATCATCTTTGGACGTGCATGTAGAGTATTGTAATATATCTATATATATATCTATATATATCGATATATCTATAAATCTCCACCATTGCACCTATCAGCGACATATTCGACTAACAACCCATATACCAAAGAAAGGCTGAATAATCTGATTTAGTTTTTTACCGATCCGCATTAGATTTAGTAACTTTTATCAAATCTTTTCCTACTCGAATAGCTTGTTGGTACACAACCATATAGAATTTCTTTAAAACAACCATAAAACAGGTATTAATCCCATATCCTTTGCAAATTTCTGAAGGGACCGTAGATTTTGAGCATGCACCATCGAAAGATCATCACTATCGTACAAGTTTGTTTCAGATCTCAGTATATGACGACGTTACGTCCGCGAGACGGTAAACTGGACTATGAGCGGGTATATGTATCATATAGCCCGGCCGTGCTGGCGGACCGATTCTACGACCTGTACCAGTCAGACTGGAAGTCGGCACATGTTGAGTTATCCGTGGTGCTGGGCGATAAGCAAGCAGTCAGACATTTGTTGTGGATTATAGCGGTGAGTTGACCCTTTCCCAAACAGCAAAATTTCAATGTGATCCACTTCAAAAACTGCCACAAATGACAAAATGAAAGTTATTAAAGATAGACATTGTGTAAAATATGGCACAGAAGATATTGAGACAAAAGGAGAAACTGCTGGTTATCAGCAGTTTCTTCTTTTCTTTCAATGTTTTCACAAGCATTTTCTATTAGGGACGTCAAAACCAGGTCTTTTTTGGGAGAGGGTTAAACGATAGCTTCTTTTTGATAACGTTGTAAACAGAAATTATTGCTATTGATCTTTTTTAAAATGGCAAACAATGAAACTGATCCACTTTAAGAACAAGAAATGCTACGGACGATAGAAGTTTTGTAGGTAAAGATGAAATTCATGTACTGTATAGAACAGAAAACTTGAACATTTACGTCCGTGTGCTCTTTCGTTCATGTCATTTCTTGAAGGGACAAACCAGGTTTGGAAAATGGTCAAAGTCTAATTTAAAGCATTCATTACGTTACCGTGACTGTTACTCGTGGACAACAAAATTATTGAAATAAAGTTGTACAGCTTTTGTCCTAAGAATGTTATCTTTACCTGGCAACCTGAGCCGTGTTCTTTAGAGCGAGATTTTTTAAGATTACTTAAGGTAAGTTTTAGACTCGGAAGTTACTTTTTATCCGCCCAATGAATTTTTTTTATTTGTACATATGTTGTAAAGTAACATTTTCTGAACAAAATATGAAAAAATCAGGGTAAGTTTCCAGACTCGTTTTCATGTCAGAGTCCTCTGCCCTTTACCATAAATGACCATTTTCGAAAAATCACCCTTATGTTTTAGTCTAAAAGCAAGTTATTCTGAATGGATAACTTCAAATGTTATATCAATTTAGAGACTTAACATATGCACAAATGTGTTGAAATGATTGCAAGAAATATTTTAAAACCATTTTGTGGTAAAAATATGGGAAAAGTTGAAAAATCACATTTTTTTTAGAAAAAAAATCAACTTTTTTCAATTCGCCAAAAAAACTACCCAATGAATATTTGTTTGTTTTTGGATGTTTTAAGGATAATACCAAGTGCTATTTTTACAAAAAAAAAAAAAAAAAATCAGCACACCTTTCCGCGTAAATAAAAAAGATATTTGGCTTTATCTTACCCCACTCACCCTGTTTTAGCCTAATTTTGATAAAAATATCTATATTTTCCAAAAAGTTCTAAAATCTTCTGGCATATGTTTACATTTATAGCAATAAAATACTTCATTTGACATTCACCATCACAAAAAGGGGAATCTTTCACTTTAAAAATTTGAGGAAAATTGCATCATGGGCATTTGGTGCCGCAGAATAAACACAAAATTTGCAAGTCACATGGCCGCTCTCCAAACTTACCTTAAGATGTTTTGGATAAAGCGTTTTTAAGACCGGGACTTTGACCGAGCTGTTCCAAATGCTCCATATTTATACAAATGACGTCATAATGACGTCATTTGTATAAAGTATGGAGCATTCGGAACACCGCGGTTTATAAATTATGGAGCGTTCGGAACAACTCGGTCAAGTCTCTTTTATATTATTTCTACAGAATTGACCGAGGGGGTCTGCACGAAGTATAGGGTAATGGTGCCTCCGATTGAGCGTCTCAAAAATCTTGCTCTAAAGAACGCTAAATATCCTAAAATATCATTAGAAATCTCAAGATATCTCAAGAAATCTCGCTCTAAAGAACGCTCCTCTGGTTCTATTACTGAAATGTGTTAAACTATGAACGTAGTTTTCTAGTGTTTTTAGTGTTTACAGTGTATATGTTTTAACGATTTTACCACTTCAGAAATCGTCCATCATTTGTGCAAACCTAGCTACACAACAACTTCAAGATTTAGAGAACTCGGCCGTTGGTATTATGGTTTCACAAGATCCCCTTAACAGAGTGAGTATATTGTAACTCACTAGTAATTAGAACCACTGACTGACCCCAACAAATAAGCTATTCCTGTTAGACAAAGCATAAAACGAACCGGGATATGGAAAAAAAGTCCTTTGAGGCTTTTGAGCCCAACATGGTTTAAGATTAGCTTGTGTATACACGCAGTCGGATCATGAACCATGTTGGTCTCCAGAAGAATATTCGTGACATGTAGACACATTAACACAGCAGCATGGATCCACTTCAAACTAAACTTTGGCACAGGTTGATCGTGAAACATGGCTGTCTAAAATGTTATAAGGGACCCTTTTCCAGATCTTGGCTGAAATGATTTCTTACCATTCACCATCTTCCATTTCAATTCCGTCTTCCATTTCAAAGCCAGCATGCTTTCTATTTATTGTGACCAAAGAACTTTCAATGTCTTTTTTCAACTCATTGCAAATATAGACGTTGATATACAATACCCACATACCCATTACTTCATCGTTATACAATCGGGGCACATGTAATGCAAGCAATGCTATTTCAAAATGCCTCATACCATAGCTGCTGTATTTTACTCCTTTTCCTTTATAAATTAAGTATAATTTCAGACTTCCTGAAATAGTACCATTGTCAATTAAACATGAAATACAAATAAACGAAAATTTCGTTTATTGAAATTTTATGTTTACATGACAATGGTCTTAATTAATCTTAATTAGTCTCAATCTTAATCTTAATTGATTGAGAAATTTCTCTTAGTTTCCTCAGTCAAGAAATAATTGAATATTCACTTCAAGATCCTCTCATTCCATACTTTAGAAAGTTCTTGTGGACGAACCTTTATCAGACAGTATGCAGAAAGTGGTGGTGAAGGCGAGAAACATGTTGATAGATTACAGACACGAAATATCCAAACTGACAATACCACGATTACAAAAGGTAAATAACTATGAAAGTTACTAATAGTATAAAATCACGCAAGACCTTTGCGGTGTCAGAAGGGTTCTCTTCAAGTTCTCATCATTGCTTATTGAAAGGAATCGAACAATTACTCATCTGGATGTTGACATAATGAAATATGAAGAAGGTCCAGACTAGACCATTCCATAGAGACATTAGAATGGACCTGTCTCGGCATTGTGCTTGATGATAAAATATTTAAAAGAAGTTTAAATGTTGGCGTAAAGTCTGTCTACGAAATTATTTGTTTCCTACCGATTTTCAACTTTTGATTGGCGAACATAAGTTACATCATTACCAGTGCATCATGGATAATTTTGAATTAGCCTCCTCATGTTTTCTCTTTTAACAGGAAATAAAAAGGTCCATAGCTTCCGAGCTAGGAACATCTTTACCACGTCGGTTCACTGGAATCGGTAACCACTTTGTTGACTACGCAACCCGGTGTATAGAGCTGATCTGGCTAATGTACGTTCACGATCCGCCCATGCATCTAGAGTGGTTGACAAAGGAACAAGAAGGAAATGCGTTCAAGACAGAGCTTTATGACTTGTACACTCGACCTGGTACCCTGTATGATTATTGTGTTTGGCCTGTTGTTCGTATGTACAGAAATGGACCGGTTCTGCGTAAAGGTGTTGCACAGGGTCGATGATACACACGAAAATGGACAGTCGAATAGCAAAGACAGTCGTTGTAAAATCATTAATTATTAAATGTATACTCCGTATATGTTCACCTGAACCTGGCCTAGGTAATTACGTGATTCAATGGTTTTCTAAAATTGTGACCCGTCACGCTAAAAGGGACCTTATCCGAACTCAAAAAATCCAAATTTTGACAGACTTGTCATACCCAGCACAGGTCAACCAGATCTCGTATGCGAAAAGTGAACATATTGTAAGATAGGGACAACATTCCAGATTTAGAAAATTACAAAAAAGCGAAAATTGTCGGCCCTAGTCTTGCTGCGCGGACTGCGCAGACAGGCTAGGGTCGATATTTTTCTCACATCCGATAAGGTCCCTTTTAGCGCGATGGGTCACAAATATATCTTCAAGACAGGGACGTGTGCAGAATACAAAGCCACAATGATTACGAAACTATTTGACAGTATACGATTTCTGGCGAGTATTGATTATTCCGCGACATAATCATTAAATATTCGTCGGGTTCATGTGAATATTTACAGACTATATCTGAATCGAAATGCGTTTTGGATATTATTCTTGCTAAATGTTTATCTTCCTTAACAATCCCAAATGTATGGATTTATACAAGATTGCTTCGAAGATAACGCTATATCAGAGATAAAGGTTAATTTACAGCTCTAAAACAATTCACACAAAATAACACGTTTTGATGCCGCATATGGTATTTCGAAAGGCTTTTGAAAACATTGTGGGAAATGAGTAAATAACTTGTCACGTGTTTTTCATTAATTTCCTGCAATACTGCAATCAAGAAAGACCAAAAAAGTACAAGTTGATAATACATATAGTTTAATTTGTCCAGTGTGAAATTATGTCGTCTGGCAAAGGGTTAAACTCTAAAAGTTCTCTTTGAATGAAAATGTTGAAGTACTTCTTCTTTGCTACCATTGTTTGTTCATGAAAATCATAATATTTCAATTGGTTATAGTTCATGAGTAAGAATTGGCTTATCATTTACGCATAAAGTGATATGAACACAACCATACTTAAAACTTCATTTTACATATAATTTTTTTTCCAATTCTGTACATTAAAGTTTTAAAACATATTATTATGCGTAGCTTAGTTCCTTCGATGAAAATATACTAAAGGAAAAAGGAAACGCAACAACAAATATATTTGATCATACGTTTAGTTTTTGTCTTTCTCAAAATCAACCTCATTTGAGTACTTTTTTCAATGCATAGTAAAACTTCATCATTTGACTTTATAGTGTCAAAATTTCATCAAGGTCACAGGTTGTACGTGCCATAAATATGCGTTTAAATGAGAGCGGTTTGGCGTCAACGTTAAATGCATTCTTGTACGCAATCCTATTTGACGTTGACGATTCCTTGCTGAAATTTGATTGATGTACTGTCCATGAATAGCATCAACAGATTTTCTCGATAAGAGAACTTGTTTCCGTAGGTAAAATAGCCTAAGCGAACGTTAAGGTCCTGACGTTGTGACGTTAGACGTTGAGGACCGCTCAGTTATTCAGTTCGTTCTAAGACGTTATCTCAAGCAATATTTTGATATGAAGGATTAAATTCAAACGAAAATCATTGCCTTTTGTCGAGTGGACGTGCATCTACACAAATCAAAAGATTTATATGTAAAGTTTGGGTATTTAAAGGTTTGCACGTGAGAAACGTGAAAACGTCTATTTTGATGTTACAACACAGGTGAGACAGGTTCTAACGTAAACACAAAGATCAATATCAAGATACAGTTTCCTGTAATAATCTGTAACAACTTTGACTCCATAACATAAACGAATTAATAGAAATAACAAAAATAGTTGTTGCGTTCCTTCTTATACCTCTAGTATATTACCACCACACCCGAAAATTCAAATAAATCCATGGGCGGATCTAGAGGGGGGTCGGGGGGGGGGGGGTCCGGACCCCCTGGCATTGACCGAAAATTAAATTTTGACCATATGAATTTAGCGTAACGTTACTTTGACGCTTTATCGGATAAAAGATATAGAAAATGCTTAAGTTCATTTCGAATAAGTGCGCATCGACTTAGAATTGAACAAGGTAGATACCATGGTGAATCTGAAGAACAGAGGTTGTGTAATATGAAGAACAGAGGTTGTGTAATACATGTAACAAGATAGCAAATGAAATACATTTTTTATTTAGCTGTACTAAGTATTCTGCTCAAAGACAAGTATTATATGAAGATTTGAATACAACAGACTTCATTCACAGTGATGATAACAATGTCACGTTTTCAAGAATGTTCAACAGCAAAAATGTGCGAATTATGCAGTCTGTCGCGTCTTTTATCCATGAATGTCAAATTGTATAAGTTTTGGACTCCAAACCAATTATGACTTCCAGCAATTTGTTGCTTTATCCCATACACACATGTTTCATTGAAAGCAGCATATGTGTATGTTATGTATTTAATTGAATGACATTTATTAGCCCTTTCAAACAACAAAATATCAATTGTTTAAAGATCAATGATTAATATGTTCCAGGCAAATAGATTTACTAATGTCTTTGTAAATATAAATGTACCCTGAAAAGAGAAGAGGAAATTTGTTATTAGCTTCTTCTTTTCTCTTAAGGGTTCTTAATACCATGAATAGGTTCGTCAAAATCAGTACTTGTTTTGAAAAGGGTAAGTGATGTTTTTGCATTTGTGTTTGTGTGTTTATGTATGTTTAAATGTACGCCTTTAACACAAGAATGTGTATAGTTGAGCATTATTAAATACTCTTATTCTTATTCATATTCATTACATTTTAAGCCATAATTTGGGCTTGGACTCCCCCTGGAAGAAAATCTTGGGCTTGGACCCCCCCCCCCCTGGAAAAAATCCTGGGTCCGCCTTTGAAATCGTTACCTTTCATGGAATACTCATCAATGTTTAAGACCGATAAGATACATATTCTGAGCGAAACGTTCTTGGGTATTTTCTTATCAAGCAATGACAACGCATTATAACACAATATATTCCTTCAATCATGTGAAACCAAAATAGGATGCATCTACACAGCCTGAATTAGATGTATATAGTTTTAAAAGATCTCGTGTGCTATATTTTGTTTTGCATGTTGAACTTAAATGATAGAGGTCGACATATGTACTGTTTATATTTCAAGCTGATGTGGAAAAGGCAATTACATATGTAATGACGTTTCAAGTAGTACGAATCCTGCAAACCTCAAATTTAGATCAATGATGCAGATGATCACAAAACAAATAAAAGTGACATTTCAGAATTTTTTGTCATATATTTTACTTTTATTTTTATCTGAAAGATGATATTTCCTTATGAAAATTCTGAAAATTTCGAGCCAAAATATTGCGTCGTTTACGAGAAATTTATACTTTTGTGTTAAAATTGAACAAATTGTTGTGGACAACAGTTCGGATTTATCATCTTCGCAAGCCAAGGGTGACATCTACGACGTAACGTCGTTTCTGTATTCACCCTTGGCGGATTTAGTCCGATTTTCTTGGCCTCCTGGAAAGCGTTTTCATTGGTTCCAGCGAGGTCTCGCTGGAACCAATCAGATTGTCGACTGATACATTTGTTATGAGTAACCAAATCATGACAACGGGCGGGAAAAGGCATTGCATTTGCAACTCAAAAACGCGAAGATGTGCGATTTTTCCTAAGAATTTGACTGCAATAGACAGGAATTCCCTAACTTTAATCGACGAATTATTATACTTTCGACAATTCGACCAAAAAAAGCATCTAACTTTTACATAATCCGCATAACGTATGACGCGAAAGACAACGCGCGTTAATGACGTCATCAATGGTGGACGTAAACAACCAGCAGAACAACCGCTAGGCGGCGCTTCACGATTTCAAGAAAATCGGACTAAATCCCCCAAGGGTGAATACAAACGTAGGTGGGTTCAACCTTGGCTAGCGAAGATGGGATTTATATGCAATTTATCGATTATGTCTCAACTTTAAATGCGCGTTTCTCGCTTATTGGCAATCACTTCAGAAAACCAATAGTATTTATACTCATTGGAATAACCAATCTTGGCATCAAGACATACTTTAAAAAATTGAAATTGGAATGAAATGTCCCTTTAAGAATGCACGTTAAATATTTATCAAGATCGCGAGCCTAAAGCTATGAGTCTTTTCGACATTTTTCCTTGAACACTAACCATACTAGTTGAGGCTACAATTAAAAAAATTCACACGCAACAAAACATAATTGTTAACATTTACATATATAATAATGTTACAAATATTGACTGCACATATTCCCCAAATCTCATAATCACAAACTACGTTGACAAATTTAGGACTGTACATGGTCATCTCTAGAACCATACCTATGGATTGTCGTAGTAAAATTGTGGTACTTTATTCCTTTCTCAAACAACGAAAAATTAAACTTGTCCAATTCAAAAACTGCTTAAGTGGACAGAATCGGTATAAATCCACATGGGAATTGTGTACATTGTGGCTCAGAAAATATTGAGACAAAAGGAGAAACTGCTGGTTATCAGCAGTTTCTTCTTTTGTTTCAATGTTTTCCCAAGCCTTTTCTATTAGGGACGTCAAAACCAGGTCTTGTTTGGGAAAGGTTTAATCCTTTCCCAAATTGCAAATTCTTGGGGTAGTCTATCTTCAAGGAAGCCGCAGGCGAAAAAATCTGTCTGATTAAAGTTACGATTTGTGTACAGTATAGCATAGACAATATTGAGACAAAAATGAGCAGAATATGCTGGATAAAAAATCAGTTTCTTCTTTGGTCTGAATGTTTTCCGTAATAAAAATCACGTAAGAGGTGACTTCAAAACCATGTTTCGTTTAGGAAAGGGTTTAAATACAGCAACGGCATCAATTCAGATTCGTTAAGGACGTCAACATAATAGTTGTTAGAAAATATTCCGCACTGATATGATTCTTTCACAATCATCGCTTTTATATGATTAACAACACTTAATAAAACAAAATCCGGAATATGATATCCATATTATAAAAGGTTTGGGAAAAGATTGAAAAAATATAAGATAATGCTGATGACCAGCATTTTTCCTTTAGCCTCAATATTTTCCTGGCTATATTTAACACACATTCTATATCTACAAACGTCCATTTCGTCGTCTGAAGCAGCGTTGAAATTTGGCACCGTAAGATATCGAAGTTTAACCAATTAACAAACAACAAAATTTTAGCCTAGTCCAAACTCGTCTAAATGTTGCAGACGACAAGTTCCATTGAACAAAATTTATTATTTTTTTGTCTTTCGTGGTAGAAATCATTGTGGGAAATGAAGAAATTGCTTGTCACAAGCAATTTCTTCATTTTCTACAATGTTTTCCAAAGCCTTTATTTTGTGGGCGTCCAAAAGCGTCAATGTGTGGGAAAGGGCTAAGAAAGGTGTAATATATCGTATGGGTTTTTACAACATCAACGTTCATATTGCACATTATACGAGGTATAGTCAAAAAGTTCCCGGACTGCCTTCGAATTGTATTTTTTCCGACGTATTTGATTCAAGTATTTATTCAGTAAGTAATTTCGAAATGTAAACTACCACTTTGATAAGTTTTTGTGGTTTTAAAATGTTAAAAATCAAATTTTTCAAAGACGTTAGAGCATAGTGTTCAAGAGTACGGATCACTTTGAAATAACGCTTACTCCCAATATTCTTACTATCATTCAAAGGACCATATCTCAAAAATCACAGGCGCTTTTACATGCAGCCACGATATGACATCACATCAACATATTGTCTGAATATTTTCAAAATTTTAACGTCGTGGCATAAAAAGTCTGCGTTCCATACGTATTTCTCCTAGCATTGGATGAAAGACAACTGAAATCAAGGCGACGTCACCACAGCGTACGGAACAAATCTGCGCTATTAACGTCTATGTGAAGGCCCGAATGACGCCTATGGAAATTTAGAAGTTCTTTAATCCAAGAAACGGCTTCAGTGCATATTCTAGGATAACTTTGTTTAATTTACACAAGAAATTTTGGAATTACCGCGCAAAAATAAGCGATGATCTTAGCAATGAGCGGCCTTAAAACGTGCTCATTTAGACATGAAGACCGACATACTCACGGACCGCTGGAAATCATTCGACGATGTTGCTAATATTGTCGGAATTTGTCGTTGTGCAATTCATAAAATAATTTCGATAAAATAAAATACGTCTAAACTGTACAAAGGATGGGAGGCGCGGCTTTAGACGGTCGATGAGCAAAAGGCCTGCGTCGCGTACACAATGGCTTTTCTTTGAACGTTTCCTTAGAAGCGTGTGAACTTTGATATTTACAAGAATAATGTACCTTACTAACCTTATGCATCCATCGTACCGATATGAATATTGGAACCACATAATTATGTCCTAAGCTATGCAAGACTGTCCCACACGCAATACAGTCCGGACTCAGTAAAATGTTATTTAAGCATTTCTCTCATTTATTGAAATGTCCCCGATGTTGCAGGTTTGGGTCAAACGAATAGCTTTGGCCTGCGACCAGGTCAGCTTTTGAATATCATGACAACGAATTCATTCGTTTGCTTTATATGTGTATCGCGATGGGAAGTATCCAGATCTTTCTTATAAATAATTTGAAAAGTTGTGAACTAACCCGAACTCATTGATTTTGGCTCTGTAAAATACGACGTTATGTAGACGTCGCTTTGCGACGTCAAAGTGATCCGTACATCGTTTATGTATGTTTTTACAATTGTAAAATATTATGTTATATGTATTGTATCAATATAAATGATATATGGTCTTATCGGACATGATTTCCTCTTTTTAGGTATATAAGTTTTAGAAAAATCCGAATGCATATAATTTACGTACGAAAGCAGTCCGGGAACTTTCTGACTGTACCTCGTACATATAGTACTAGAAAAAGTACACCATCAAGTACTTAGTATTGGGTTTAGTATGTTGAACACCTTTTCTGTGTCTTCTGGATGGTGACCTTGAACTCGCAGCACCCTGCAATTATAGTAGAATGAAATTAAGGTATATGACCCATCATTAAAAACACTACTTTCTAGCCATACGAAATGCATTAAATTACACACACTTGTAAATACACTTAACATAAGGTGAATCACCGTGCCGGATTTCAAGATTATGCTTCAAGAAGAAAAAGAAATTACAAATATCATTTTACTCTTTATTCATATGCAAGGGAGGTAATTTTGAAGATTTTTGTCAAATATTTTCATTAGTATGCATGAATTCATAATTCTAAACCGTACAAAATGCTTATGAGCCAATATTTTATTTCGTGGAAATCGCTGCCCTGGCTCATTTTCTCAGAAATGGCTTTTCATAAACATGTTATTTAAGGTACATCGTGTAACGACCATCACTACCAACAATATAGACAGTTTATTTGGCCTGGCAGATGGAATATTTCTGAAAATATTTCACTTTTGTACCGGAAAATGACCATTTTCTCTTGTCCCTGGAAAAATTTATCAATTTCCAACATGACATTCGATATAAAATAATCGGTAAAGATCGGATTTTTCTTCATATTAATAATGTTTTATATCTCACACTATTAATAGTGTCAGCCCTTTTTGAGTAAATATAAAAACGACGAAGATTTTTGGCCATATATGTCTGTCCCTGGGTTTTTGATACGAAATGTCCTCGCAATAACCTACATGTGCGTAATCAAAGTATTTTTGGTTAGATTTCCTTTAAATGCAACCCAAACGGAGGTGGTAACACTCATCAAAGCTGTGATGTTTAATTGAAGACAAAGCAATACTTGGTTTAGAAGTTGCGAGGCAAATTAGGTAGGCCGTTGGCTGCGTAGACTTATTTTTTCGTTTTCTATGCAACGCGATCAACCACTCTATATTGCTCAGATCTTTAAATCGTATAGCTTTACTTATTCAGATATAGAATCATGTCGTTTACAGCATGCAACATATTTTCTCTCTAGTTATCCTTGTGTGTATTTTTGAGCGAATGGTCGCGGAATTCCTCGCAATAACAGTCCTCGCAATAACGACAGTTTTGTTACTGGGAGTACGAAAATCGTTACCGCAAAGACATAATAAGTTTTCTTATGTAATAAGGACTTTTTGCCAAAGAGAAAAAGGTCCTGATGCATAATTGTCTCAAACTATAATAGGTAAGCGTAATATTTCAGCCGAAAAAAAATATGATTACTGTTGCCAAACATGTGTACCGATCAGTTGTTACGGGGCGGACTTCGAATCGTTATTGCAAGGACTCCTTACACATTTATGGATTCTTTGTATCGCAAATGAATGAATTTTATCACTAGTCTAATGGAGATATTTTGCCAATCACCTTGGAATGTTGTATGAAGGATATAATTCTAGATTAATTGACAAGATTAATTCGAAATGGTCGTTCTGAAATGACCTTTCCTCAATATAGGAGAGACATTATACACTATTTCTTTATAAGGTTACTTAGTTACTTATGTTACTTAGTCATTTTTGAAAGTGGTCATGGCAAAGGAGCTCCTGGTGCTATAGGGATGCCGTGGAAAGACAACTAGATTTTTTTTTAAAATTTTCAAGACAATTTACATGTATTGATTCGAATCGTGCATGTAATCTTGCAATCACAACATTTCATTCCGAAAAAAATGGAATGTTTTTTGTCAAATATTATCGTATCTAGATAAACAAGCAGTTAAGAATAAAATATTTTCAAATTTCTTTATTTCATTTTGTTTTGTTTTTTGGACAATCAGTTTTAGGACACTCAACATCTTACAACCGTGTAAATAAATTATTATGAGAGCCATCTTCCAAAACAGAAATAACAACAACAACAAATCATCTGCGTATATTGCTAAAAGGATCGAACTCAATCAGTATGCCAAGACTGTACAGTCAGTCTATGGTCGAGATTTTCCCCCCTAAACGATTTACTATACCTTGAATGTTTTTTTACTTGAATTTTCATTATTATTATGTTATTATTTTCCCAATGTGATATTATATGGTTTAACGAGAAGGTTTAAGACATTCCATTTTTTTCGTCATATTTGTAATTACTTAACTTTCTTCGCGTCTTCTCATTTTTTCACAACAAAGAAGACTTGGTTTTTACTTCCTAATTTACACTTAGGTAAGAGAAGTAAATGCTGATTACCAGCTCTGACTTCGTTTACCTTGATATCCATTCATATAATTATATTGTACACACAAGTTAGATTTTCATAAACTTCATTTTTGTAGTCTTCAACAGCTTTCACGTTGTATGATTTTTAATATTTTATTATGCTAGGTATCCACTGCCGATTAAATCAACTGGACCAAGCCGAATCAAGCGATCGAGTACAGATCGAACTCGATCGCCATTTGTGATCGGGAATGGTCGTGGTAATCGAGCTTTATCAGCACCACTTTGTCATCTTTCTCTATTTGTTTAAATGTAAAAAAAAGTATTTGTGTAAGATTGGATAGAAAGTTGATCGCAAAGCGATCTTGTATTGATCGGATAGGCGATCGACCAGATCAGATATCAATTAAATCTGAAGATCGAGTGTGATTGGATTAACATCTTTACATCGATCACGTGGCTTTTTACTCAGTGGCTCCCAACCACATCTCGATCATTTCGATCTGTGCTTTATCTGTTCATTCGATCAAATAGACGGTAGAGGTCTGGTTGATCGAGTAGAGATCGAGAAAAGTCTTTAAGTCGGATATACTGGGCGAATTTGTGTGATCAGTGTGAATTCAGTGTGATCGATTTGACTTGATCAGCAGTTGTAACATAGCATAAAATTTAGCGTTTTTGAAAGGGTTTAACAAAGTGACTTTTACATTTAAATGTATAATTTTTTTTACAATTGCATTGATTTTAATATTTAATGGCCATATATAGGTCAATACAATGTAAGAAATGGAAAAACAGTTAAATATAAGTCCTCGCAGTAATGGTAAATGTCATTCCAATAACAAAGACTTTTTTACTTACAAACTGCAGCATGGTTCGATAAAATTATGTGTTTTGATGGTAAAATTGGTATGTTTTTGAACCTAATTATTTGAAGTTTGAATAAAATAGTGAAATTAAATTCTTTCTGTTTATTTCATAAAATGGCGAATATTGTCCTTGCAAAAACTAATATGTCCTCGATGTAACGATGCATTTTCAGCAAATTATTTTAAAAAAAGGAATTTCGCTAACTTTATTGTGCCTGAAATACATAGAGAATAACATTTTCTAGAGTCTAAAGTAGATGCACATACATTTTCTCTTAGATAGAAGCTTTATTTCATGTGAAACAGACAAAATTCTCTATTGAATTGTGAAAATACAACACTACATTGAAAAAAAGCCAAACGAATCATTTTTGGAAATCGACTTGAACATAGGCCCTTCAGTCTGGCTTCTTATTCATAAAAAAAATACTTTGAAATAATCTTAAAACTTGCAAATCGAATTTCTGAAAGAAAATGTGATTGTTACAGCGAGGACATTTTATTGAGACCATAGATTTATGAAAGACGATCTCGAGTATTTCCATGTGCATCGGAATGTTCCTATTAACGTTACTCAATACTTTAAATGTAGTACTTTCATCCTGAACCAAAAATTCACAGAATAAATCGAAAATAAAAATTGAGATTTTTTTGGCAGATTACCACGAAAATAAATATTGGCTCTTATGTTTATATTTGGAATGGAAATGTAACACAGTTTAGGAATTACTGGCATTTTTCAAATTTCGCCGCTGGCTCTTTGGTGCTAATTATGGGTATTTTACCTTAAACGGAATTTAAGATATTATGTCCATCATTTGATACCAAACACTTCTTGGATCTTTAGGCGTAACTACGAAAAATGATGGTGGTTACCCGGATTTAAAACCCTTATAGCCTCGTAAATTCTAGGGCGCAAAAAAATGATGAGGGTATACCGTGTCAATTGCCGTTGTTACGTACGCCTCCCGAAGTTGCAGCATGTTTTCGGTAGACAGTGGTGGATGAGATCCTTTAACCCTTTCCCAAACGGCAAAATTTTAGGGTGATCCACTTCAAAATTGCCGCAAATTACAAAATTTATGTTGTTAAAGATAGAATTTGTGTTAAAATATGACACAGAAAATTTTGAGACAAAAGGAGAAACTGCTGGTTATCAGCAGTTTCTTCTTTTGTCTCAATGTTTTCCCAAGCCTATTCCACCATGGACGTCAAAACAAGGTCTTGTTTGGGAAAGGGTTAAAGCAAAGGAAAACATTTGCGCTCGCAAGCTTGTAATTTACGTCTTCCACCAAAAATAACTACATGCCATGTATCCGTTTTGTAACTGCGCATGTTCAGAGGGGCCATCGAAACGAGCAATTTTCCTGTTTCACTTACTACATTTCCATGGCTTTTTTTATTTCAGATTTAGGCCTATTTTATTGTATTTTTCTATTTCCAACTTAAGCGGAAATTCGACATATACGATGTCGACATAATAAGTTTCGACTGCATTTACCTTTGATCAATCTGTAACTCCACTGTTTTATTCCCGTCAAGTTGAGATGTCTGAGTAATTGTCGTTAACATTTCTGAAAATTAATGAACATAATAAATGTTAATTACAATAGATTGGGTAATTATTATAATAATTGGGTATCAGGTTAACAAGATATCGTTACAATTCATACAAAAACAAAACATTAATGATTCTTGAACTGTTCTGTCCTTGGTATATTGACCTGCATGCAAAATTTCTTCTTCGTCTGATCAATACAGAAAAAAGTTATTTAATTTCAATGTAAAACATTGCTTCTCAAAAAATAAGCCGTCGTCAGATTTTTTACACATGCAGATTAAAGATATGAAACCCTATCAATATACAGAGTTGTAAGAAAATCTATTTTTGAGCGATTTTAAGCCCTTGTTGAAACCCATCCTATGATACATATCAACAAATTTATTGAAGACTTTCTGTAATTGTTGTGTCAAGAGATTCTCTGTCGTGGGTTAACCCTCTCCCAAACAAGACCTGGTTTTTACCGCCCTAATAGAACTGGCTTGGGAAAACATTGAAACAAAAGAAGAAACTGCTGATAACCAGCAGTTTCTCCTTTTGTCTCAATATTTTCCTTGCTATATTTTACACAAATACTTCCTTTATCAACATCCATTTTGACGTCTGCAGTCGCTCTCAAATTTGAGCAGTCCAAAACTTTGTCGTTTGGGAAAGGGTTAATTCTATTTAAGTACGTATACTTACTAGAGGACCTGTTTGCGTTGTATTTGTATATTCGGAGTGTTCCTGGGTTAATGGATATTTTTTCACTTTGAGAGGAATCGTTCTGAAATTAAATAGTAAAATACATAATTTATCATTCATTCGTTGGGAAAACGGATAGTCCCCTAAGAAATTGGTACGGTAGACATGACTTTGCCTTTTTGATTTAATTCATGCATTCATAATCCAATTTTTGTTGACATAAAGAAATAAATGTTAATTGCAATTGCTGTTTACACTTATAAATGTATAAAATGTTTATTTTTGGGCCATTATAGACATTCATTATCGGGAAGAAACCGGGTCGTTATCGGCAGAAAACGTGTATTATTCAGGAAATTCCACGTACGATATCAACATTTAGTAGGAAAGGGATATAAATTACGCGTTTCGAGCAAGCATTTTCCCTTTTTCTACAATATTTTAATTATGAACGTACTTGGTGAGTAACCAAAATGGCCAAATATCATTTTGATCCAAAATGTCAAACTGCGTATGACGAGGTATTTTAATGGCCCATCTGACTTCGACACAACACGTGTCGGTTATACTTATTAATAACATTTCTACGACAAAGTCGTTCAAAAAAACTTACAAGATAGTTTATGTCTATCACATGGGTTCCGACACCAAACCATGACTTGATCCAAGGACCCTGAAGAAAAAGTAAAACAATAGTCACGGTTGCTTATAGAAGTCCATCCGAATAATTCCAATGTCACGTGAATCTCGTTTTTTGGTGGAGTACCCTAATGACATCCTAGAGATGATAACAGCATCAAGTAATTGATAGATGAAACAGAACAAATAATATCATTAAGGTGTTTGAAAAGGGTGAACATCAGTAAAAAATGAACAAGAAAACGTAAAGAAACCCGGATAAAGGGATTCATGCTAAATATTTTTGACGTTAGAACATATTGGGTGTAGTTCGATCAGGTAGGGAAACAAATCAATGAAGGGTACCGATATTAAAGTTCGATGTGTTAATGGATAGTCCATTATGTTTTATAGATGTAACATATTAAAAAAAAACTTTCCCAAACACGACCTGGTTTTGACGCCCCTATTAGAAAATGCTTGGGAAAACATTGAAACAAAAGAAGAAACTGCTGATAACCAGCAGTTTCTTCTTTTGTCTCAATATTTTCTATGCCATATTTTACACAAATCCTATCTCAAGTACCTCCAATTTTGTCATTTGTATCAGTTTTTTGATTAAGTGGATCATCCTACAATTTTGCCGTTTGGGAAAGGGTTAAATAAAAAACTGACGTACTTGCGAATGTTGTTGCACGAAGAAATACCCGGCGATTTTGTATTGTTTGATTGGTATTGGCTCATCTAGAACGCTTTTTGGACAAATCACCTAAAACATCAGGAAAAATACAATCAATTCATAAAACCGACCTCAACGTTAAATGAATTTAAGAAAGTTATAGAGTCCTTTCACTGGGCAAATTAAAGACGATTTTATGTCTTAAAGTGCAATCGGCCATCTATTTGCAACTATTCTGGAACATTTGAAAAAGACTATTTCTAACTTTTCATATTGTAAATATCTAATGTTTTATCTATAAATTGCGATGAACCTTTAAATATTCATTGTAAAGAAAAATGAAATATATTTTTTTGAAGCATATATGTCGATTATTAGAATTTAGATAGGTAAAGTTAGCTACCAGTAGCCAGTTACTTGTTCCAGTTACTTGAAAAAGAAAAGTTAGTTACCGGTAGCCAGCTACCGGTTGCCAGTTACTTGAAATAGAAAGATAGCTACCGGTAGACAGCTACCGGTAGCCAGTTATTTAAAAAAATAAAAGTTAGTCGCCGGTAGCCAGCAACCGAAAGCCAGTTACTTGAAAAAGAAAATTTGGCTACAAGAAATTAAAGGGGCCAGCTACTGGACAAAACTTCGGTATAGTCTAATATTTTTCTCCATTATTCCATCAAAAGTTACCGGTAGCTGGTCAGGTACACGATACCAATCTATACTGCTGTAGCAAATTATTATCATGAATTAAATGTCCTTTTCACAAAAATATAAATTAATCCTTTTTCCGAAATTGAAGGGGCCAGCTACTGGACAAAACTTCGGTATAGTCTTATAATTTGCTCCATCCTTCCATCAAAAGCTACCGGTAGCTAGCCAGGTATACGATACCAATCTATATTGTTGTAGCATATTATTATCATTGATTAAATGTACTTATCTTTACCTTCCCAAGTTTAATCTTTTAAAGATGAATAAATAAAACGATAAAATAGATGAAATGGAAATTGAAAAAGGTGATAGGGCCTACCTATAGCGGTCTTTTGTTTGTTTGTTTTAGGAAAAGATGAAACTATGTCTTCTTATGCAACCTTTGATTCTGACCTTGAAAAATGCTCTTAGATTACGGTTTCAATAAATAATGAATAAGTAATGTGAAATCAATACAGATCGAGATCTAGCGCAGGCTGTTCTGGGTTGTGTTTGTCTCAATAACAAAAAGATCCGCCCATCCTTACTTCATGCCATTACACCTTTCCCAAACAAGACCTGAGGCACGTTCTTTAGAGCGAGTTTTTTTTAAAAAAAAAAAATAATCTGAAGACGTTTTTGATAAAGCGTTTATGAGACCGAGATTATGAGCGAGGTATTCCGAATGTTCCATACTCCATGCAAATGACGTCATGATGACGTCATTTGTATAAAGTATGGAGCATTCTGAACTTCGCGGTTTATGAATCATAGAGCATTTGGAACAACTCGGTCAATTCTCTCCCCTATTGATTCTACAAAATTTACCTAGGCATTCCGAAAGAAGTATTGGGCCATATGGCGACTCCCAGTAATCGTCTTAAAATCTTGCTCAAAAGAACGCTTTATCCTAAAATATCTTTAGAAATCTCAAAAGATCTCAAGAAATCCCTATCTAAAGAACGCACCCCCGGTTTTGTTGTCCCTAAATGAATATGCTTAAGAAAACATGGAGACAAAAGAAGAAAATGCTGATAATCAACATTTTCTCTTTTTGCCTCAATATTCTCCTTACTATATTGCACACAAATACTATCTTTATCAGCATCATTTTTAACCTCTGCAGTAACTATCAAATTGGTCTGCCCTCAATTCTGTCGTTTGGGAAAGGGTTAGATAAGATTTGTACCCGCTCATCCATATTTAATGTCATGTATTGAGACCTGTACCTGTAAAATAACGTTCATCCATTTTCTGCGTAGATCTGGATCAGCTGCAGCAAAACGATATATCCTCTTCTTTTCTTTACATGTTAAGTCAAAGCTGTAGGGTCTAAAGAATAAAATAAATCTTTTTGCAACTTATTACACATGCTAGATAATATTGTCGGTGTTATTACAAAAACTCTTAACGCTTAATCAATCTGTAATTAATTTACGAGGTTTTGAAATAACACCGACGATATATTCTCCCTACCCTACCATGAAATGTTGTTATTTTGCCCAGTAAAGATAAGCCTAAAATGCGAATACATTTGTCGTCTGTCAATTTATTTCATAAACATGTAACCAAGCTACATGTACAATATAAAAATTGATTACTCTCCATAAGTTCAATCTCAGAATTAATCAATATAAATATAAAAGATAATGTGACTTGTTATGTATTGTTTTACTGGCTTGATAGAGTACATTATCTGAGGTGCGTTCTTTAGAGCGAGATTTCTTGAGATATCTTGAGATTTCTTAAGATATTATAGGATAAACCGTTCTTTAGAGCAAGATTTTTAAGACCCTCAATTAATGGCGCCATTACCCTATACTTCATGCGGAATCCCTCGGTCAACTCTATAGAAACAATATACAAGAGACCTGACCGAGATGTTCCAAACGCCCCATAATTCATAAACCGCGGTGTTCCAAATGCTCCATACTTTATACAAATGACGTCATGGTGACGTCATTTGTATAAATATGGAGCATTCGGAACAGCTTGGTCAAAGTCTAGGTCTTAAAAACGCTTTATCCAAACATCTTAAGAAATCTTAAATAATCTCGCTCTAAAGAACGCGCCTCTTGTAATGAAATTGATTTACCTTTCATTGCAATACACCACTGCTACACAGACGATTTGCTCCAAGTCGATTGTGCCTTTTTCCTTCTGCTTATCACTTCCTTTCTACAAGATTAAACATATACAGAATCAATAGCTACGATTTAGATGTTTTAAAAAAGGGAGTGGAAATGTAACTGTGGAAAATTTATGTAAATCGTATTGTTTTTCCTTCTATTTTACTTCCTTTTCATGATATCACCTCTTTTCAACAGTAACAACTGCAATTTTAAACAAGATGCCGTTACGATGCCTTTGTCTGATAAAAGATGACATTTTGGAGTCCTTTCATAGCTTCTATATTGCAATAAGCATTGGTAAAAGGTATACTCAGCAAACCAAAATCAGGTGTAGACTGCTCTGAAAAATAGTCGTGCATAGTTTTATTTGAAAAGCTTATCTAATTTGAATTGAATAATGAAATCGCTATTTTTCTGCTTCTTTTTAATGAGTCAAAATTGATTATTACCTTGTCGTCGAAATAAGTCAATCTGCAGAAATGTAATACAAACCATCGTTGAAGCCAACCTACGAAGAAGAGGTGAAATAATTACTTTCTCAAACCATTTTGCAATGAAAGATTTTTTTAATTATTATAGTATTTTTTTTACATTTGTTATATTATCATTCAGATATATTTTCGAATATTCATCTATAAAAAAACGTTATAAGTTATTTAATCAACAACGTCCTTTAGATAATGAGTCAAAAAAGTTTAGATATTTCCGGGGAGCATAATTATCTTCGATAACTGGTTTAACATATATCGCGATGTAATAAAAACAAGACAAAAATTTTGACGCATAGCATCAAAGAGGCCGGCAATTTTTTGGTAGCCATCCATGAAAAATTTGCTGAAGTGATATATTTCAACCATGTCATGTTAATTATATCTTTCCTTTTCTTGTTGAACTCACAGTATCAAGACCCCAACGGAATTATAGTGGACTTGCAGTAGCAATTATTTGATAGTGTATTGTTTGTTTGCAGTTCAAGTGACTTCTACTTTTAAAATGTGTATATTCTGCAAGTCCCGCAAATTGCCATGTTTGCTCATTTAGGTGACCTCAAGTGCAATAATAGGCTATGCTGCCTTTAGATTTCTCAGCGAATGGTCCTGCACCACCTACAAAAGTTCACATTACCATTGTTAACTTAAAACAAATACCAGCTCGCATAACCATGATTAACTTAAAAATACCGAATTTTTAACAACAAAATTGAAACCTATTGTTCTGAACCTAACTAAATATTTGTTCATTGCTTTACTTCAAAGAAATGGATATTTTGTTCACGTCACTGACATGTTCTTCTGTAAGTCCGTGTTTTTTTTTTTTTTTTTTTTTTTTTTTTTTTTTTTTTTTTTTTTTTCTATTTTTTCAATTGTTTCATTGTTTGATGTAGAATTTGTAAATATTTAAAGGTGCTCTATCTCGAATTTTCTTCGAAAAATCAACTTAAAAACCATTTGGTGGTCATTAGCTGAGTCATTAATAACATTTTTTAAACAATACACCTTTCAAGCTCAATTGTACTCCAATTCAATGAAATTCTCCTTTAAAACGAAATGCCGGAGGGTTTTCTTCCACAAATTACCGCTATTAATTTTATAGATAAAGTATTTCGCAGGACTTTGATGATGTCATTCTCAGACACCCCTCCAAGCGTCTTCTCACGTGACCACAATTTATGTATCGATCAGCGTTTTGGCAACATGATTCGACTCGTGTCAGCTTCGATTAGGCCTATCCGTTCACTTTTCCATCGCTCTGTTTGATCCCCGATAAAGATAGGCTTGGATCTAAATCTCCTGTCGTTTGGATTTTTATTTCTTCTATAGTTCGCGCAAGATCCTTTGGCACGTGGATAAAACAATACATTTTTTATTTAGTGGCGTAATGACTAAGAAAATTTAGGTTGATAGGTAGAGCGGTCAGTTTTCAAATATCGAGCCCCGAGTTCAAATCCAGCTGTCTGCAGATTTTTTTATACTTTTTTCTTCGTCTTCAATGGCTATTAGATACGAAATTTCATTTGCTAGGCAGATGGCAGCTTGTATTTTGTGTAAAAATACAAATGATGGACAAAAAGAAAAGAAAAGATAAGAAATTAAGATAATCGCCTAGACCTAGTATAGAACTCGGATGTCCTGTACAGCACACATACCGCTCAATCACTCTACCTAAATTTTACCCGTATCTACGTCATTACTTTATAAGAGGTTTATTGTGTTTTATTCAAAAATGTTGTGTTTACATCTGAGCAAAATGTAAACAGTGAGGAAAACAGATTTTAAAAACTTGACAAACGTTTTTCATTTTTTTCCACGGATTTCCCTTAATTTCGGCAATAATCTTATTATTAATATCTTATTTTAGGTTCATTGTTTGTCTGAACCGCCTTCCGTTACTAATCCAAAGGTGGTCCTTATAAAGATTATGCGTTTCATTCCATTTTTTCCGTTTTGTTTGCAATTTGACCGAGTGAGGGACTGCAGCTTTAATACAATGCAATATTTGTATTTTACTGACTTAAGAATTACAGATAGTATTATTTATCTACAAAAAATACAGCAACTTCGTAATAAGGTCATAATAGTCATTTTCATTGCGAGATGAAAGTGTTTATTTATAATTTTTTGAACAATTTGTAAACTGTAATTTGTAAATTGATGCAGCCAAACAATTAATCCTGGCCCCGGTTTCTCGAAAAAAACTTAAGTACATACTCATGAGAACATGCTTAACTTCAAAGGAATACTCTCCAACGTTGAAGGGTATTCGATTGAAGTTCACAAGGATTTCGTGCGATTTGAGCACGGTGCTCAGATTTGAGCATGAGAACGTACTTAAGTTTTTTTCGAGAAACCGGGACCAGGTCACTGTCGACTCGTGCTGGCAGAGTTAATTCCCTTTGTTTGAGAACGTTGTTCTCAGCCATGTATTGGCATTCTGTCAAATCAGGCTGTTTTCATGTGTGATTTTTATCATAATGAAAAGAAAATGATAGCAAAACAGTTCAACGCTTTAAATGCAAAAACACATTAGAAAAATAAACACACACAAAAGAAATCAGATTGGATACCTAACTAAATATATAACAAAGGACAAAAGTTCCTTTCAAAAAAGTATTTGAGAAAAAGTTGACACAAGCGACAGTGGGTTTTGAACCCACACCGTAGAATACAATTATGACTGTATGTACGAGCGGCTAACCGATTGAGCCACGGCGTTCGGGTGGAAGCCGGAACAAATTACAACTTATTTATCGGGTCCTTCTAGGGGCAGTAACCCAGTATATCGGGTACATAGAAATACCGAAACGCATGAGTATTTCATGATCGGATGCTTTCAACAGAGACGTTCACGTGGGATTGGGTTAAGTGCCGGATTTGATACGCGTTTCGATAACTTCCAAAGCTTCCCGATAACGTTTAATAGATAATATATCGACATTCTATGTACGTCTCGGTTTTTGTGCATTCCAGTATTTCTATGGACCGTGGTTAATCTGATAGTCACGTGATCGGGGGCGGTCAGTTATTGGTATTGGAACGATATACAAATGCGGTCAATTTTGCGAAATTTTTGCTTGCAAAGGAGAAAATATTTAAGAAATATAACTTGCAAGGTGAACGTCAATTATTGACTTACAAATCAGTCAGTTCTACACCAATATGTCGAAAATGTTCTAATTGTTAGCCTCCCACATCCTACACGTCTAAATCGAAAAAAAGCATTCCAAAGAAGGCCGACTTCAAGAGCCGGCCTTCAATAACCCACGATCTAGTAAAAAATCAAAGACTTTAACTGTTTGTGGCAATTTATGTGATTCGTATTGGCAGTGCGATAACTTTATAGTGATCTCGAAAATGCAGTTATGAAAAAAGAGAAACAAATGCAAACATATGTACATGTTTGGTTTGCATTTTAGAACAATTCTGCAAAGGACGTGTGAATGATGGTTCATTTGATGACATTGTGCATACCTTTCATGTTCGGCCCTGTTTTCTCCAAATGACCATCGTGGTGTATACTACTTCGTTTTAATAGCTCCTCTTTCACCATCTGTTGTAATGTTAAACTTAGGATCTGAGTAAGTTAAGGTAGAGTACCCGCTTTTGACCATTTTGAGATTAATAAAACATCGGGTTTTTTTTCTCGAGCGACTTTGTTACGTATCCGAGCCTATTCGGGCGTGTTCGTAAACATTCGGCCATTGAAAACTCTACCGCCGAATGTTTTCGACATCACCCGAATAATTCCAACATCGCTCGAATCTCACAAGGATTGGACTACATTGATGTTAACACGATTATCACATTAACCCATTACCATACGTTGTAACTCTAGACTGGTCCAAACTCAAAGATGTTGCAGATGACAATTTCAAGAAAACGAAAGTTTACGTTATGTGTCTTTGTAACAAAAAATGCGAAAAGGAAGAAATTGATCATCACATACCATGGTAGAACACAACAAAAATCTTTACCAGAAAGGTTACAGTCAAGGACATGTCTTAGTTCTTTCTTAATATTACGGATTTTATTTGACCTGACACTGACCTTTATTCAAAATGCGTTCATATTTCGTATATAAGCCTAACGCATTACTTTTCAAAAAGACTTGTATCATAGTACACAAATATAACAGATATACGAGAAAATATTACTGAATTGCTATATTTAAAAAAGTATATGTGAGTTGTTTATGCTAATAAAATATAAAACTGTGTCATGTGAAATGAAATCTGTAATACCGTAGATTTAAAGACAATATATCTTAACATGTAATCTACAAAACTAATATACGCACATGCATATATTAATGAAACATTGGAATATCTTTCAGATCAATTCATATCAAGATTAAAGACAAATTGCACCAAAAATGAAAACCTACCTTATCTGAAGACGACTTAGGTGGTTCTGAAAATTAATAGGCTTCATGTTACATTAAAGTAAAATTCAAAGAAAATTATTTCAAAAGTATTTAAACACACTGTGTTTTAACCAATACACACTAGTATAAACATACATGCAGAGTGATTTTTAACATCTTTAAAAACGACCGATCAAGAAAAAGGTAGGTTTCATTAATTCTCAGATTTCATATTTTGTTAAAGTCTGCTCCATGCACACAAACCAAACCACAAAAGCACAAATTGGCTGGAGTTCACATTAATCTTTAAAAGTACAATGAAATTCTTACAGGGGATTGTGTTAAAGAGAGGATCTTAAAAGATGTTCAGTACTCATCATACATGTTGGTTGATCAATACCATTGCAATAATGCATATAGCTCTTGATATGTAAAAACGAATACCTGGGAAAATGTGCAAAGTCAATTTTTCAGATAGTTTTAGATATATATTTGTACAAAGAATAAATTATATTATCACTTTTCAACAAAGACCTCGTAACTCCAGCTTAAAACAAGCTGCAGTCACGAGAATTTTGTTGAAAAGCGACGATATAACGTAATTACGACCTCACCTATCTGTCTATCTTTGTTTTGCTGCAGATATTCCTGAAATAACCATATATTTTTAGGAAACTCTTTGGTATAAAAACGCCGATAAGCTGAACATATTTAGTTTGTTAGAAAAGAAACATTGAAAATAATTTGTATAAAACTATTCTACTAATAAGGTTAGAATTATTTAAAGTCAATGCGCTTAGAAACATTATGTGGCAATTTACAGATTAAAGATATTTAGCATTTAAATCTTCCAAACAATACTTAGTTTAACTCCCATAACGAAAAGAACATGTGAAAACATTGATGCTAGAGAAGAATATGATTATTAAACGTTTTTTTCCATTAATTTCAATATTCCTGTGCTATCTTTCACGTATCATATCTTCCTTACAATCGATTTTGTCCCTGTTGTCTAAATCGGCTTTCTAATTGAACCATACATTTGTTAGGAAATGAATAACATGGAAGTTCATTATTAAAATCGTAACTACTCACCACTAAAACATAATGACCTTCTGTACTTGCAATTTCAATCGCTGTAATTTATAAAGTTTTAGATAGATCTTAATCAGAATAGTTAAAAACAATATAATCGCAAAACTCCTCACAATTCCACAACAAAAACAAGTTGATATTGTACCCATTTAAATCATTTGATCCAAAATATCAAATGATTTACAATATGTAAATGGCATTTCATTTGCTTCATTAAGTCAGCAGCCGTTTGACGTCCTGTATTTATTTTATTTTTGAACGGATTTTGAATACTGGTTCGCTACGGAAAAAAACTGGTCTTACTACATGAAATGAGATACATGTAGGCTGTAACCATGCTCAGACTACGACTCATTGTACGGTTGCATTCATTATCTATTACTGTTTGTAGAAGCAAAATGCTTCCTAATGTTACTCTTTCATAACAAAAAGATTGAACGTTTTCTTGCCACTTATTTGTTTAATCACATAGCCAATCGCACTTTAGCCTTTAGGAATTTTCAATATATCAGGGAAAACAACAAGATTTACTGTAAAATTTCATCAGCTACGATACAATATGATCGTTATGGACATGAAAAAATATTGAAAGTGTTCTGTTGGCTCGTTAAAAAAGTATTATCAGAGATATAAGTGGTGCAATGGAACTTTTGTCAAGAATATACTTAGATCAACTGAAAGTCTTCAAAAAAGAATATCTTGAAAATAAACCTATTTTAAAAATATTTTGAAAGAATGTAATTGTGCGCTTACCGTTTAAGCCATCCTCTTCACTTTTCACCTATCATATAACGAAATCAAAACACATGTCTCAATCCTCTAACAACAAAGTTCTTGATCTTGGAAATATGATGAACTAGTAACATTAAAATACATTAAAAAATTCATTTGCACTTGCCGAAAAGCATTTGTGCTGAATTAATGAACATGTATAAAAATCTGATTACTTCGATATTTTTCTTCTATTAACCCATTACCACACAATCACTCTTTTTGACTTTTAAGATAATGGCTTTGGAAAACATTGTAGAAAATGAAGAAATTGCTTGTCACAAACAATTTCTTCATTTCCCGCAATGTTTTTTTTTTATCCAAAAAGAAATATGTAAAATTCCATTCCCTTGAAATTGCCGTCTGCAACATCTTTAAATTTTGACAAGTTTAAATTTTTGTCATTTGGTAATGGGTTAGAATAACTAAAGTGAACTGAACTGAAATAACACTTTGAACTTTTAAAACTAGATCTTTCAGAAAGTGTATTGAGCTATCTAGACATCTTGATCTCATTAAATATTGTTAACGCGGTGTATAATCACGTGACTCAGAATTTCCGGTAATCTTCTATATCTTTTTAAATACTTGGCCAATTTGAATTCGATTTGAAGCAGAGAATGTAAGAAAATGCCAGAGATAAGCTGGGCGCGTCGGATTTTTGAAAAATCAACTGATAAAAAAGTTATTGAAGATAAACCAAAATTTTGGTTTATCTTCAATATTTTTAACAGTTGATTTATCAAAAATCAACCACGTGCATCTAATGCGGGACGTCTGTCCACATTCTCTGCTTCAAACCGGATTCAAAACGGTCCAGTATTTACAAATTATTGAAGATTTTCTGAAAATATTGTATCACGTGATTAGCCACCGTGGTTAATGTAAATTAAAATCTGAACTCACTTTTATATCCGCACCAAATTCTAAGTACCACATGACTTCCAGGGTGTCCCCCTTTCTCGCTGATTCAAGGAATGCCTGGAAGGCAATGTGTTTGTTTGATCCTTGTGTCAATGTTAAATAATTATATAAAATGTATCCGTACGAGACCAAGTAACATTATATTTACAATAAACACACATTCTCTAAAGGCGTGTGGATTTAAGAAAAAATCAAGATACTTGTATTACTTATTGTGTGATAATTTTCTCAGTCCTGATTATTCGTACTTATGCTGAAAAAATTATCAGCTGTGATTTCAAAGCACATTTAAGGCTTTTAAACGTTAATTTTATAGTAGTATATGAAATTGTACATAATGAGTGAATAATATTATCATATACACATGGCATAAGCATCGTACAATTAAATAAATTAAGACATCAATAATAACTTTTTTCAAAATCTTATGTCATATTATATCGTTTCAGCATTCCTGTTAGTCTCAAGAATAAGTACATTCCGCATAATGGTTAATATATGAATAACAAGTGATTCGAAATACCTTGTTAATATCTGTTGACTTGAGGTCAGTTTTACTGACAAACTCTTTCTTAACATATTTCTGATATATGTGTTTTCTACGTATACAGTCAGGCGTGTCTTCGTCAAGTTCAATGTCAGGCGGCGTGTTGGCGTACCAAAACTTGTTGGCATTCTTGTTACCGATCACTGAAAACATCTGCAAAACATTATATTACTATCTATGATTACATATTTTAAACTGTATATTGTTGTTAATGATTTTCAGAGATACAATTCGGTCTTTTCGTAATTTCGGTAATACAGAGTTGTCGTTCCTGCGGGACGGTATATTTACTTCCATTTGCCTGTTTAACAAGCGGCATTTTTAATATTTACGTAAATTTAATGAGTAATTAAATGAAAATGATTTTTATTGTAACTTAATAATGGAATCTAATAACACCTCTGCACCGTCCATCATTTTTAGATCGTTCGGAGATCTATATAACAAAAGAAATCTCCCATAATCCGATGATACGTTATCATTGAAAATAATTTTCCCCGTGGCGTGCCTCAAATCAGGCGAGTGTCGATTTGTGACGTCATGACTTTCCCTTGCTTACTCTAGTCATATGACGTCATAGAAATAAAAAAGGGGCAACTTTGGGGGAAAACATACATGTATATACATGAACGCCGTGAGCGAGTTTTTCCAAACAAATATTTTGTAAAGTTAGAACTGTTTGTAAGAACATTCCGCTCCACACGATTTTCCACTGTCGGAAAACGATTAAAATCGGAAATAGAATAAGTGAATGTTAAAGCACAGAAAATATTGAGGAAAGAGGCGATATTTCTGACTATCGTCAAATTGCTTCCTTATTCTCAATGTTTTTCCAAACAATCTACTGAGGTCAAATACAGGACTTAAGAATTAAAAAAAGATAAATAAAAAAATGAAGAATTTGTATTTAAATGTGCCGAAAAATTGACGGATTTTTTTAAAACCCTTACCCAAACAACAAAATATGGTCCTTTCTAAATTAAGTCTTGCTAATTGTCAGAATGATTCAGATTTTGCTATTTTGTGGGCATCAAAACAAATAATTAGATAGGAAAGGCTTAACATAATAAACCATCATTTCAAATTTAATTCAAATTTTAAGCAGGCTGTAGACTATGATACGTAGATCCACTAAGAAGAACGGTTTTGTGTAGATTGTAGAATAGGAACTATTGAGGAAAAGCAAAGTCAGCATGTTTTTCTCTTCTCTCAAAACTTTGCTATTTCGTTCAAGTAGATCTATGTAATACATCGTTTGTTCGTTAAAGCTTCCCCAAACAAGACCTGGTTTTACTTAATAGAAAATACTTTGGGAAACATTTGGCAAAATGTAAGAGTATCCTGATAACCAGCGTTTTCTCCTTCTGTCTCAATAGACTAGATCTACTTTGATATGTAAGCGTTTAGTGTGTTGGGACTATGTTGCGATGGAATTTTTCTTTCTTCTTTCCGCTGAGGTTCCTTTGTTGGAATCTCCCAACGATCTACGCGTTTCGGCTAATACTGTCTCTCAGACTCGGGTATGCCTAGGCCAGATACGATGTTTGGTTCTAATTCTTGCGACTTATTACGCGAATCCAAGCTCGTCTTGCATTTGCCTCTTTCGATATAGTTTGTGCAGTTCAAAATTTCCAATTCTATCTGCAATAGTATGGCATTTATGAATGCAGTAGCGGTTCTTTCCCACCGATAGCGCTTATTTACATTGACACCGGAAGACGGTATACCGTCCCGCATGAACGACAACTCTGTAACGACGGAATTACGAAAATCCGGAATATTGACCTTCGTATGTTAAGAATATTTGTTACAAATGATAGAATAGAAACAAAATAATTTATACACTTGCTAAAATGTCACAATGCAATATAATTGCATGTACGTGATCCTCTTTGTCGCGCATTTGCAGTTCTATTATTATTATATCACTTTAAGTTTTACTATTGTAACAAGAATTTATAATATGTATTATACATTATCAATATACAAACCTGTAGTAAGATATTGTTCTCTCTAAAAATGTTATCCATGCGTAGAGACCTGACTTTTGAGTAGTTTGAACTGAGACCCCGATGTATTCCTGTAATATTAGACGGAACACTACTAGTATTATAACACGTTTAATCAGTTTTTGCCAAAGGCATATCTTTTGAGATACTTCCCTTGGTTGATAAACATGAACATGTATATTACAGGAATAAAAGAACTTAACTTGGGTTTTGTGTAAGTCATTAAAATCTATACTGGCTATAAAAACGGAAATAGTCTAACCGCTAACCCAAGTATTCTGAATTTATTTTTTTTTTTTTTTTTTTTTTGAATATGTATTTGTTGTTTTTTCATAACTAAGCCAATTAATACACTAGGTTTAAGCTTAGCTTACAGCTACTAACACTGATTTTTGAAATCCATTAAGGTTTACAGACCCTCAAAACACCTCTCTCTAGAAATACGAAATGCATCAAACTACATGTACTGGAATGGAAATGCAACACAATTTAGGAATTACCGGCACTTTTCAAATGTCACCTCTGGCTCTGTGGTGCTAAAAAGGGGTTGGATACATTAAATTCTGATATACATGTACCTCGTAACTGTTGCTTAGAACCAGTTGCGGTTATGCAGTTTTAAAAAATCGACGACAAGTATTAGTAGTTACTTACCAGCACATTTTATGCATAGTACCACACCAAGATTTATTGAAGCCCAGTTTGTTTCTGAAATTAATGCTATTTTTAAAGACACCATTTAAATATAGAAGTAAAAAAAAAATTGTTTTACTTCAAAAAAGATAAAGCTTTCAGAATTGAATAAATCTATTTGTTATGTCAAAGAAGTATCTTGAATATCTACATGGGCATGAGTTGGATTCAATGTCTGTTATTCTAAACGTAAAATATCGCAAATATATAAATAATACATAGATGTTAAGCTAGACCAGTCAGATTTAAATCGATCTTTTCCAAAAGCAAGACCCGGGTTTCGCGTTATCAATATTTTCTTTTTTTCTCTAAATATTGTCTCTACTTTAACCAACACAGATCCTGCAATTATCATCATCAATGTAACTTCAAAAATAATGAGAACATTCTAGAACTTTGCTGCTTGTCAAAAGTTCAGAGAAAACCCCCACACATGAGTCACATAGAGGTACTTTTTATATTTAGTACTCTATTCTTACTTTCCGAGGAGCAATCAGCACATGTTCTATTCTCTTTGTTCTGTCGAATTTCGTTTACAATCTGCAAAGGATAAACATACATTATGACAAACAATTTTGGTGTTTTAGTGCAGGGCAACGGCTTATCTATATACATCAAATTTAGCTTTGTCAAACTTTAATCAATAAAACTTAAACAAAAATAAGCTATATTTTTATATATATAATATTAAGGGCTGTAACATATCATTAGATACCAAACACTTCGAGCATCTTCGGGCCTCATCCTTGACAACGGAAGTTAACGAGATATTCTGTAACTTTCCGGGTGTCATTGGTGGCAACGGAAATTGACGAGGATACCCTCGTCAATTTCCGTTGCTACAGGTGACGCCCGAAAAAGCACTAAGTGTTTCGTTGATACTGATTGAATTGTAGTCCTTAAGTAAAATAAATATTATAATAAATTGGATGTCGATGGCGTTATTGCGAAAAATCGTATCTCCAGCTTTAAACAGCTAGAGATACGACGTTTTGCTGTAACATGGACGATAATGTTACCTCATTATCACCAATGTTATTTGACGTGGCCTCGTCGAAGTACATCTTCCACTGATCTCTCTCAACTTGACTGTCTAAGGTTAGCCTAGAAATTAACGTGTGTGAAAATACATGTATATGTAAAATATAATTTATATAAAATGACCCGATCCGACAAATTAGTCCTTTTGCATTTGAGACAAATATGTTTCCAAATCAGCATGTGATTTAGACGAGTCTGGTCGTGACCAATAATGCTCACTTTTGGTTGTTATATATAGATTATGGTGAAGCTATTGGAGAACAATGCGGTTTATGATCAGACTGTGTGTATACGCAGGCTGATCTGGGACCAGGTTTGGCTGAAAAGCCTTATGGGACATTTTTTCAGACCCTGGTATATTTAGACTAACTATTCATTGTGCATAGCAAATACTTTTCATGCAGTATCCGTCAGATAACTTGCATGTATTCGAATTTGTTTAAAACGACATTTACATTTATAAAAAAGCAAAGTTATATAATTTCACTAGTAATTTTACGCAGTTATTATCAATGGATTATCAATTATTTCAAACGTCAATTAATGCAGAAGACATCTTACACAAATACTTGATTTGGAGCACTGTAAAGTTGTAGCTTGTGTTCATCTTCTAGCTTTTTAGCCCGAGTTACCGGTACATAGAGTTCGTGTACGGGGCAGTCGATTTCGAAGTCCTATATCAGATAAAACATTAATTAAAATATTATGTCTGATTCGTAGGCCTACTTATTGATCAATATTGCCTAGAGGGAAATAAAAACCATTTCAAAAACTCAAAAATATTCAAACAAGAAATGGAGAATTATTTTTTATTGTCGACAGGAAGATTAGTCATTCAATGTACAGGACAAATGACACATTATTATAATATCGACGATTGTTTGATTGAAACACTCTAAAAAGCAAAACTGTGCCGGATAGTTACTCTATAAAAACAGAAAGAACACGTCTTGGATTGTATTTTATGAACTCACTTGCTAGTTTTATGGTTTGATTAAGGTAGAATACCCGTAACATCGCCATTTTGAGATTCATAAAACATCGGGGTTTTTTTGACAGGCGGCATAACGTATCCGAGCCTATTCGGGCGCGGTCGTAAACATTCGGCGGTGGAAAGTTCCACCGCCGAATGTTTTCGACATCGCCCGGATACTTCCGGCGTCAAGGGTATTTCCTTGGGGTATACTACCTTAAACCAATCTAATTCGTATAAACACACCTCTTTATTGTAGTAATAACGGAAGGTGTCATCCTTTAAAGCTGCGTGGTATTTCTTGCTTTTTCTTCCGATCTTTATTGAACTCTAACCAAAAAATAATAATTAACCCTTTCCCAAACAAGACCTGGTTTTGACGTCCCTAATAGAAAAGGCTTTGGAAAACATTGAAACAAAAGAAGAAACTGCTGATAACCAGCAGTTTCTCCTTTTGTTTCAATATTTTCTATGCCATATTTTACACATATTCTATCTTATATACCTTCAATTTTGTCATTTTTGGCAGCTTTTGAAGTGGATCACTCTAAAATTTTGCCGTTTGGGAAAGGGTTTTAAACAACTCTTTGTAGACTGTTAAAACACGAATGTAGAATTATAATAATATTTAAATCTATATTGTTCTATGAGTTATTGCAATGTACTCGCTGTAATGGTATATCGTCGTTGTAAATGCAAAACCTCGTATCTCGTTTTTGGAAAATTTCGAAGGGGGGGGGGCGAGTAATAACTTTAGTCAAACTGAACTGTTTTACTTGAAATTTTGTCATATTGTTTATGTGTCATAAATAATGATCAGTAAAACTATCTCAAAACCTGCGAGAATTGTCTAAACTGGGCACATAAGTTTTTACTTTGGAAATCGCATGACTCGACATACGAGGTTTTGCATTTACACCGACGATATGCAGTTTTATCAACTTAAATCATTTCAATTGATTTACAACTAATTTTCTGAATAACTATTTTTTAGTTAATATACAATTGTTATTTCCCCTTACTACATGTAGATCTATATTGAAAATGTTCGCTTACAATGTACTCATTGTGAGATTTGTTTTATAATGTAATCACTTCAAATTTTAGAATATCATGTTAAGTCTCTATGTTTTGGAAGAAATTGAACCAAAATAGTGATTCAAAATTTACCTCGAAATCTGGTTTTCCTGACGATCCTCCAATTTTAATCCCAACTGGTTTCTACAATTAGAAAACAGGTTCTATCGGTTGCTAATGTTTTTAGTTGAATATTTTTTCCAAGAGTCTCCTTCGCACTGACAAGTTACACAGCTAAATGTTAAATGAAGATCTCGTCAACACAATTAATTTCCTTTCTCAAAGATGTCCCGATATTAATGATATATATTTTATTTTCTTCGAACTCGGATAAGTTTTATCATTGCATTCGATTGGATATAACTATCAAGTGTCATAAGTCTACCATAACCGATTGTACATTATGTTATGGACATTTTAGTGTGCTTTGCAAAAGTATTGTTCGACGTTGTGATGACAAATGAACATGTGACCAGCTAGCTTAGTGGTTAGAGGGTCCGACTCGTATTTTGGGGGTCGTTGATACGTGTCCCACGCAAATTCACCTGTTCTCCTCATATTTACTTTTATGTAGACGAGGTAAATCGGAGTGTGTGGGTAGGGGGACCTGGGGTCCAAATTATCAACGATCCTACCATCAAGTTTTTTTGTAAACTGTAAGAAGACAACTGATTGCACGAGGAATCAGATTGGGCCAATCGGGTTTGTCGTTGCAAGTAATTCGCAAAAAATAATCGTACGACCATTGACAATACAGGCCTCTGGAGTGGGTGACTACCAGGAAATTATGAGTGGGAGGAGTGTAGGGTGGAGTGTAGTGGCGTTATGTGGACTCACGATCATTGTGCACGGTTAGCTCAGAGGTTAGAGGGCCCGACTAGTAATTCCGGGGTGGTGGGTTCGTGTCTCACGTCGGGGTACTTTTTCTCTTCTTTATTAGTAATTTACACTTGTTCCTGATTTCGTAACCGGACCGCAATGAAATTAGAAAAGCAGACCTCGCACCAGAAATCGCCATTTACAATAAGAAACCCACTATGGGTGATACACAGCAAAACAATTTACTTACGCTTTCTTTGTTCCTCTTTATAATTGCCTCCGACAGTGTACACACCCACTGTACGCAGTTATCTGGAAACAAGCAAGGAAATTCTAAATTGATGTAACTAGATTCTGAAGTACCGGGTTTGAATTCTGATCTCGCAAAATCTCTCATACTTCTATTCGTTTGAAATCAATCTCGTTAATGCAGTTTTTACGACTTTGAAGTTCTTTGTTGTTGGTGGTAGAATTTGTGTTGTACGTTTGGTTTAAAAAAGTGATAAACATGACGAACGAGATTAATGTATTGCAAATCTTAGATTACAGTGACATTTTACAATTATTTCCTTTTTAAAAGTATGTCTTGATGCAAGGATTGTTTATTCTAATGCTTACAGTTGTCGCCACATCGTATGGCACGTGTTTATGTTTTCTTTAACGTTCAATTACATTTGGACAAAACATAAACATTGTGCCATACGATGTGGCGACAACTATAGAAATGCTATCAGTGTTTTGAAGTTGTTATTTATAAGCGAAAAATATGCCTTCAAAGTTGAGATAGAAATGACAAATTCTATATAAATCTGAATTGTTGTCCACAACAATTTGTTTAATTTTAGCACAAAAATATATATTTCTCGTAAACGGTTCAATTTTTTGGCTTGAAATTTTCAGAATTTTCATAAGAAAACACGCTCTTTCAGATAGAATAAAAGTAAAATATATGTAAAAATAATTTTGAAATGTCACTTTAAGTATCAACATTTAGTATGTATTAATAGCAGTTACCGTTGCTGTCCGTGGCAAACAAGTATGTTCTGTTAAACGTCTTTAGACTGAACTTGTAGGACTTAGCTGTGCCCTGTCACGAAAAAGATTAAACAACAACATGCATTCTCTTTACTTATCTGCTTGCTGATCGCATTGCCTGCCGATCAGAATGTATGTGTGGACTGGATGCTGATCATATTTTATATCGCAAGTAAAAGTGCATGGAAAATACAAGTACTAGCGTTAACGAATTGTGTACACAGATTTCAACTGGCATATCTTGTACATATCCATTAGATTTCTGTCATAAATCGTCTGTTTCTTTTGTAATTGTTCACTTCTCTAACAATATCGAACAGAATGATTTCAGGTGGAAGCATATAAAAAAGGAGGAACTAAAAGTGTTTACATTTGCTTTTATTCTGAAATGAATTTATGAAATGGTGTTATTTGTTACTATTTAACTTACAGCTAAAATTCCAGGTGCTGAAATACTGGAGCTTCGTCTTTCCTACAATGGGGACAACATACACAATGTTGTAAATCAACCCCAAAATAGTTAATGCAGAAAACATATCATACACTGAGAAATTGCATCACATTTAGGATTTTACTTGCTAATACACAATGAATTTTAAAACAACGATGACATTTCGTATTAATTTATCATTCAGTAGGGTATATAATATCCTACTTTGTAAAGTTGTAATACAGAAAAAGCATTACGGTACACACATTATATAATTCAGTAATCATATTTTCAATCCAGCTTTTTTTTGTAAAAAAACACCTTTTTTATAAACAAACTTTGTTTTTACAGCTTGTTAAGGGCTGTGGTAACGATTAATTTATGAGAAGGAAAGAAATATTCTAATTAGATTTACCTCGTGTTTGGCATCTTCCATGATTCCAACAGGGATTATTCTGAGGGAAGCTGTTGTCTGGGGAAAATGAAAAATGAAAAAGTGTTCTTAATTTTCACAACAAGTGTGCATGTTGTGGTTCGGATCTTTCATGTGTCTCTTACGTACAATATTCGAACTATCATATGTTGAAATGTAAATTGTGTAAGCATGTGATATATTAACGTGACCGCACTATAACTTCCAACTTTGTTGTAACTGTTGACAGTATTTGAAATGTCGTATAACCAGTGATAGTTGTAATTCAGGAATTCCTAGATCATTTGATAATCATCACATTCATCATTAAGCAGAAAACATTAAAAAAGGAACAGAAATAAAATCATTGTAGGACTTTTATAAATGTATTGCTTCTACTGCTTTGCCTTTAGAAAATCATTGAAACACCATCAGAAAAGTCTTAGTCACACAGAAAATATGGCTAATGTACCTTCTCGTTTTGGTAGTAGCGTAAAGTTTGACCGTCAAATCTGAAATATCTTTTCTTCCATCCCATATCTTGGTTTTGGCTGAAACGAAAACAGTTTGATCAAATTAAATCGACGTTTCTTTAATCGAAAGAATGTTTTAGTTGAAATCAAAATCACATTCTTGTCAATGTATATGATGGAATACATGTATGTGTAGCTATATAATATGAAATAGCTTTGTGAAAATCAGATCACACGAATATAATAAGGAAATGAAGAAAATTGCTCGCTGTGAGTGATGTATTTCGTTACAATCTACTCTACTTCTTTTCTAACACTCTCGTATATAAATGGAAATAGAATGCTTTGAACTGTGGCTCTAAATCTTAAGCTTACTGGACAGCCCTTTTGACCGCGAGACAGGACTACTGTCAGTTGTATGATATCGTAGTGATTCGATAAAACACTATGCATAAAAATGAAAATGGATTATCTATTTCTATCGGCGTATGGATAAAAGAAGACGTCCATTAAATCATTTAGACTTTGCAAAGCCCCCCCCCCCCCCTCCCCCCAAAAAAGATTCGTTGTTGTGGAAGCCGGACTTGATTGAAGTAAATTTTTACCGACATCCATAGGAAAATGTGCTATTTGTTATTTGAAAATGTTGTACGCTTATCTAAGCAAACTATGGCCATAAATGTTATATATACAGAAATTCGACCATAAGCATACGTCTTTTATACGTGTAAATAATGGAGGATGAAAGATGAAAATTAAGTTGCAGACTCTTGACATTTTCTCTATGAGTCTTCTCTTTCCTTTGGTATTTTTCAAGTATTTTCATTTATCGCTTTTTTTTTCAACAAAATCCTCGTAACTGCAGCTTATAACAAGCTGCAGTTACGAGGTTTTTGTTGAAAAGCGATGATATAGTATCATGCGTGCATTTTTTACACGTGAAACAATATGCAGTGTTCTAGACCACGTAGATCACTGGATCTATCATTACATCTTATATAACGTAAGCGGGAAAGGAATACCCACATGAATATGATAGAACTGCATGTCTGCAACTCTCTGTCTGTCAAATGTTACCCATCCTGCAGCTAATTCCTTTTTGTAAATATTGATACCACACTGTGTGACACATGATATTATTTTACATAAGTAAAACACTTCTGTTCCAGTAACCAAATGCCCCTTTCTTTTGCGTAAAGTTGCACATATCTGTTTGTCTTAATATAACATTTAATGCAATATATTATACAACACGTACCCTCCTTGTTTGTGGAGATATCCTTCTTTCTTTATTTCTCTTTGCTGTAAAATAGATGCAAAGCATATGACATCACAATACTTTGGTGGTGATGACTTTACACAGTAATGTTGAGCCACCATGCATGTATTGGCTTTCGATTTTTTTGTATATTAGCATGTTTCAGCTATAATTTCCTTACTTCTTACCAGCAAGTGTCTTTTACTGTTTTAAAGTATATTTACAGTTGTGTTAAAATGAAAGATATTGCGAACAAAAATGGTGGAAATACATATAGGTTCAGTTTGAGATACATGGAAAAAGAAGTTTTATCAAGATATACAACGGCAACACACTTGCGAAAATGCAAAATTCGCATTTGAAAAGAGCATTTATCAATTTAAAGAAATACATATGAGCCGAGATCTGGAAAAAGGTCCCTTAAGGCATATAGAGTAGCATGGATCAAGATCAGCCTGTGCATACCTTTGCATACGCACAGTCTGATCCAAAACCACATTGTTCTCCGATAGCTGATTTATGACCAGTAGCAATTGCAAGTTACACGTAGTAGTTTAGATCCATTTTAGAATACACTTTACCACAGGCTTATCTTGAAATTCGATGTTCTAAAATGCTACAAAGGCCATTTCCCAAATTCCAGCTTATTTATTTTAAAATTACAAGGTAAAGCGGTTCTTACCATGGTTGATAATCACGTGCCACAACAATTTCAGAAAATCTCCATTTTTTCATACGAGACCCATTTGAATTCGGTTTGAAGCAGATAATGTCGATAGACGTCATGCATTAGATGATCGTGGTTGATTATTTAAAATTCATGTGATAAAAAGTTATTGGTTGATAGTCAATAACTTTTTTCACGTGTCTTTAGATAAATCCCCCACATCCGGCTAATTCCGGGCATTTTTGCACCTTCTCTGCTTCAAAAAACAGAATTCAAATTTATCAAGTATAAACAAAATTCACGTGATTATCCACCGTGCTTACTTTGACTTGTGCGATTGGTAGTGGTAGCTGCGGGGGAGTCTCGAGTGTAGGGCTAGATGGTAGTGCATCATGAAGCGTGTCGGTGGTGGTGGAATCAATGTCGAAACTGGCAGTTGATGTGTCTGATAGAAATAAAGCATTGGGTTGTCAAAAGCTGTAGTTTTAACTATGCATATAATTAACATATTTTTTTGATGAAAGGCCAGCATGAACATAACCAAACGAGAAGCTTCTTAAGAGAATAAAATCGCCGAACTATCGTTGTCCCCAAATGCAGCAGTCGCAAGTTTATATATAAAGATCTTGAAAAGGAGCTCTATGCATAAGGCAAGAAATTTTACTAAAACGCTTCGGTTGACGTGTCAATTTTCAAAACATGCAAATTATGGTTAGGTATATTCATAAATCAAATGGATACCGATTTTATGCCATTAGAAATTAACAAGTACAGATAAATGATTTTCCCCACATGTTCTTACACCACCGCTTGCGCTTTAGGGATATATGATTTAGACACAGGTCGTCCTTACATATTAATAGATTCTTCCTAATAAAACCACAGATTTTTTTCATTTAAGGGGGAATGCTCCAGTTTCCTAAATTTTTCCCAATTATAGAATTTATCTATATTTTGTATGTTAAAATTACATTATATTACCAATTGAAATATAAAATAAAAATGGATGGTCAGCGACCTTGTTTGAATTGTATGGGCATTCGTTTCACATAGCCCTAAAAAATGCACAATTTCTTGCAACTGTCCAAGGTCACTAAATGCTAATAAAATGCTGTATATTAATCGTTTAGTCCCGAAAACGGATTTAAAGTAACGCCTTACATTTAACAAGAACAGAAAACCCAATATATGTGCTATTATAAACGCGTAAATGTACAAAACAGCATGCTCACGTGTTCGGTTAGATCAACGAAGCTGGAGTTTTTTATGTCAAAATTTGCATATTTTGGGAAATATTTTAAGTTCTACATAATATAATTCGATAAAACTCACTCATTGTATTAAGGTATATGACCCATCATTAAAAACACCACTTTCTAGGCATACGAAATACATAAAATTACACACACTTGTAAATACACTTCACAGATTTCAAGATTATGCTTTAAGAAGAAAATGATTTACAGATATCCTTTTACTCTATATTCATATGCAAGGGAGGTAATTTTGAACAATTTTGTCAAATATTTCCAAAAGTATGCATTAATTCAAAATTCTAAACCGTTCAAAATTGTAATGTTTGTATTTGGAATGGAAATGTACCACAGTTTAGGTATTACTGGCACTTTTCAAATTTCGCCTCTGGCTCTTTGGTGCTAATGATGGGCTGCATACATGTACCTTAAGCAACATGTCCTGGTAATAATTCAAAAAGAAAATGTATAGGTCAGCGCACGTATTAGTGAATTAAAGCAATTTTTATCAGCTACACATGAATAAAATGACGCAAAACAGTGGTAACTGCATAAACACTTACGACTGTCTTGCTTTAAAAAATCGATTTCCATCTTGAGGAAATCAGTTTCGCATAATAAATACACTGTTACCGTCGAAAATGGTAATGATGTGTTATATTATTGAAAATATGGTAGCAAAACATATTGGTACGAAACATTTAATTTACTACAGTAATGACCGAGTGTTCCGAAGAACTGGAGCATTCCCCCTTAATGAATTCCAGTGGTGTAAGAAAATGAAGTTATGAATTATCTTGTACTTGTCGAATTTTTCTAATTGTATAAAATCTGTTTTCATACGAATTAAGTAGCCTACCCACACAGTATGACATTTTAATCAATTTGCATCTTTACAAAAAATGACATTCGAATTCGAGTATTTAAGGATATTTCTCGCTTTTTCTATAGAGCTCGTCTGAATGGTTTTGTTTCCTTCTTTCGTTTCGATGATACATATAAAATATAATAAAAGAAACAGTTAGGTATATACTATAGGCACAAATAGTTATAGCATAATTATGTTTCTGCCGTTTTGGGAAGGTATAAATATAGAACAGATGTGAGGATAGCATAATCCTGTGATGATGTTATTGAACATCTATACTACATTTACCAATGTTAACAATAGAAGATCGAGCCACAACTACAGTATTTTTGCATGTGGTTGTTCGAATCATACAGGTGTTTCACATCTGTAAGATTCGAACCACTGCATTAAAAATTGCAGCTAAAATAAATAGCGCCTTTTCCGTTGTTTACATAGCTTACTTGCACGTAAAAAAATGTAAAATTGTGCCATAAGATCGTGACTGGACTATAGCACCATATTCACTGGTGGTGAACTCGGTTTAAGCGAAGGACGTTTTTCGCTACAACAAGGTACAGATATTTTGCGTTTAAATGTGATTTAAAGATCTGATTGGATAGTATATGTATTAACAAACCGTCTGTGTTGTTATAAAATCTCGTAACTACGGCTTTATCAAAGCCGTAGTTACGATATTTTATAACAACACCGACGGAATACTTTGATCGCGAAAAAACGTTCCACGCTTTGGCTGAGTTCACCACCAGTGATTTTCATAAGTATGTAAAGTGATACAAAATCACGTATACAAACCATTTGTAACCCGGATGTAGATTCACCAGAAATCCGATCTTTATGTTCGTCCTCCTCTAAACATTTTAGGGAAAGTTTAATACAAATACCCCCTTATGTTTTATGAATGTTGAAAGACATAAAGAGTAATAATATAAAGAGGATTTTTTTTGATACGGGGACAACCTTCAGCATAATTCTAAAAATAACACTTAGCTTTATTATTTTTTACAGCAGTTATGACCTTTTTTTCCATTTATACGTAACATTATACAATGATGCATCACAGATTACTATGAAAACAATAATTGATCATTTCTCAACATTTTCTGTGGTTTTGATAACTTATCAGCATCTTCTATGCGTTATAATTTGCATGATAAATTGCATAACATTTGTATTAACATTCATGCTTTCGTGTAGAACAACTTCCAATTTGGCATATATTGTTAACCAAAACGACAAGCTATTAGGGTGATCCAATTGGGGAAGCTGCTAGCACTATACAGAAAACAAAATGCTTCTCAAAAAATGATCTGTGTATACCGTAAAAAAACTATTAGGGCAGACCATTACTCATCCTCGAATGCCTCGGGGTACGAGCTAGGCTAGATGTAGCGTAGCTCATACCCCGGGGTATCCGAGGATGGAAATTATTAGACTCGGGATAAAAATTTGTTTATCAGCACTTTCTTCTTCTGCCTCGTTTTCTACCAAACTGTTTTGTTGGCTTTTTTTTTCATTTTACTACTAGGGGCTTCAAAGCCACGCCTCGCTTGGAAAAGGACTAATATTTATATGTACATACCCGAGTCGGAGTCACAAAAGTACATCGCATTACGATCAGCTCCTAATCGAGGCTGGTCAGACATGTCATCATCTGCCATGATGTCTCTGTGTTAATAAGCATGAAAGGTAATTATATAATGTTAAAGCACGGTGACATACAATTGTCGGTCGTCTTTATTACGTCCAAAGATAAACTTCAATGGTCTCCTTTTCAAATCGCGTTTGACCTTGATATGGACGCAGTTTGTGTTTTTGTCTGGATCTTTCAGGCCACATACTAAATTCTGCGTTCACATCACGACAAAAGCGCGTCAAAAATAGTCAGTCGCGCAGCATACTCGGACATGTATCTTGACGCGATTTAGACACAGAAACCACGAACCTTATTCGTGCAATCTGATTTCTCGTTACACAGTTTGCACAACAAGCTTTTCGTAGGCTCGTTAGTAAAACGAGGCACAAACCTTTACATTTTAAAATCTAGGTAAATGTGTAGGGATCTAATAACAGGGTTGTATGTCCTTTGGGTCTTCTGTAATCCGAGTCTTCTCTGATGTAAATACGCTCTTTGATATTTTGATTTTTCGCTATGTACATCAGAGAGCGTTGCTCTTTGAAAAAATCAAGAAGTTCTCAACAAATTGTTGCGCATCGTTCACCGTCCGATCTTAAACGCTATCGTTAAAACCCCTGATGATTTCGATCAATGAACCATTTATTGTCATACATGTTGAAAAATTTACGGCCAAAAAGTATTTCTAAAAGGTTTATAGGCAATGTTTTTCAACAACCCTCACCTGAGCAGCCTTTGTTTACCTTGACCTTCCATTCAAAACCAAAGGTTATACTCTTCCAGCAGGCCGATTTGAAATGAAATTTTTGGTCAGGTATGACAAAAAATTATTTATTGATCTATACCCTACAGTGTTTTACCGAGTGATTCGATATGATACACAAAAACAAAGCTCCACTACTTGTAACGTTACCGAACTTTCCGCTGTTTTCAAAGAGCAACGCTCTCTGATGTAAATAGCGAAAATCAAAATGTCAAAGAGCGTATTTACATCAGAGAAGACTCGGATTAGGTCTTCTGTGGAACAGCGTTTCCTAACATTTATCGATAGTTGATTGCTTCTAAAAATATTCTACCTTGTCCAACAGTATTATCTTGTGACTTATGTGAATTTCGTAATCCAGTCGTGAATCGACGTTTATTTGATATTGCTAAATTGAGAAATATATGTATTGTTGTTTTTTTTTCTAAATGAAAGGAAACGTTTTGAAGTTTATTTCGTTTCCCTCTATTATTTGTATATTTTTGTTCGTCTAGATTTGAGCTTTCGTGTTTCTTTGTATAATATCATGAAGCAATATTTCTTTTGATACGCAATTAGAAATATGATTAGCGGAAGAATGTAAATAATGTATTCTAAATCTGCTTACCCTCTTACCAGTTACAGGTATTCCATATGCATTCACTGATCTGAGCACTATTTTCATTCGTATCTATACTTCCTTGTTGAGCATACCTTTAATCGGGATATGTGATATTCATATGTTTCAATTGTGATACATGTGCAACTGTTTTATCTGCATTGTGTTATCTTGATATCGGATCAGATTACTTCACTCTATCCTTACATTAGCGTTTGGCCTACTTTTTTGACCAATGAAATTGCAGAATATTTTAAAAAATGCCGCTTTATTTCGCATAAACGAGACTACCGGTTAGTTTATGTGACGTCTATACATAGTCACGCCCCTGTCTCCATTGATCCGCTAGCGAATACTATGTCAGATAGAGTCTGTATAGTAGATTCTAACATTCAATGCGCTGCGCTGTTTTAAGAGAAGATCTTCCACCTCCAGAACACTTCTTTAGACTTAAATCGCACCGGACTCTGGGCTGAACTATAGTCCGGATACGATTTTACAGCATATGTGTACATATTTTATTTATGTAAACAAGAAGGAAGGCGTCCTATATTTTCAAGAAATGTTTGCATGCATTGGCCCAATTGATGCTGGTGTTTCGTCCAAATGATGTTTGTGTGAGACACCTGCAAGATTCGGACCATCACATGCACATTTACACTGCATGTAGTTTTGAACTTTTCATATACGTTAACTTTGTAAACATGTGTCCTAATATCGGTACCGAACTATAACTGCATACGTTATATGATAATCGGTTACTTTTTATTGCCGTTGCCGAATTGTCTAACGAGTCCAATTGCTGATCAAGAGTAAGCATATTTCAAAGATTTTCAAAAGGATGAAATTTTACGGTAGTCTTACTTTCAAAGACGCTGTGGGAGAGTAAGCAAAATTGTATTAACCGAAAGAAAGAACATTTAGAACTTGTAGCAAAATAGGCACCTTGAAATAAAAGGGGAGTTGATTTTGGTTATCCGAAGTATTTTCCCTTCCCACAATGATTTCCAAATAAAGATCGTATATTGGAAAAGTCAACAGTGGGGCTTGTTTTGGAAGGGTTTTATATGTGATAGATCTACAACGACATTTCAAAAATCGTCAGTGTAAATGCAAAACCTCGTTTGTCGATTTTTGCAATTTTCAAAGTACAAATTTGTGTGCCCAGTTAAGACAATTATTGCAAGTTTTGGGATATTTTTACTACTCAGTATTAATGACACATTATTCATGAACAATATGTCCAAATTTCAAGTAAAACATTTCACTTTGGAAAAAGTTGTTACACCTTTTCCCTCCCCCTTAAAATTATCCAAAATCGAGATACGAGGTTTTGCATTAACAAAGACGACATATTTTTCTTCTTCTTCCGGGTGGTAATATCGTCGGCAGGTGAAGATATAAGTATAGTTCATCTATCAGAGATATCTTTATTTAACCCTTTAACAAATGGCAAAATTTTAGGGTGATCTACTTCAAAAAGTGCCACAAATGACAAAATTATTAAGGATAGAATTTGTGTAACATATGGCATAGAAAATATTGAGACAAAAGGAGAAACTGCTGGTAATCAGCAGTTTCTCCTTTTGTTTCAATGTTTAAAATCCCAAGCCTTTTTCATTAGGGACGTCAAAACCAGGTCTTGTTTGGTATAGGGTTAAATATTTCTAAACAGTAAAGAATTCAAACCATTACCAGACGGTAAAATTTTAGACTTTTCCCAGATTTCCCGAAATTCGTCAGTCCATGAGGCATGCCTGACAATTTTACAGTCAGATGTTTTTACTGATGTTTTTCAGCTCTCTTTCTGTTCGACTGTCACACTGTTCTAAATGTGTCATCACACTAATCCTATCCCAAACCTATGACAAATTGATAGTTGATAAAGCTTTTCGACTTTTTAGCAATGATTTCTATGCAGTTTAATATACTATGAACAAAAAGTTTAGCAAGTTTTATTTTCTTTATTATTTTCTTTAAGAATGCAATTCCTTCAGACACATTACAAGTACAAACCAATACAATCAACTGTTTGGTAACAAAAACGCCAAAACTAGTGAAGAAGTTCATTCATTAAACAGCAAAACTTAGGGTAGAACATTGTTGGGGTCCTTACCTAAAAGTCACAAAAATGTCAGTATCTTGTGTGTCCCCCAAGAGCTCTGATAACAGCAACACATCTCCTTCTCATGCTTCGAATTAGATTCCTTACAGTTTGTATAGGTATCCGCTGCCATTCCTGGTGCAAGGCCTGTTCCAGTTCACGTACGTTTGTGACGTCATGACGCCCACGGACTCGTCTTCCTAGAACGTCCCACAAATGTTCGATTGGTGCCATATCCGGGGATTTAAAAAGCCATTCTAGTAGGTTTATGTTGTTACGTTGTAAAACATCTCTGGATTGTCTTGCTACATGTGGTCGGGCGTTATCCTGTTGAAAAATGTTTGCGTCGCCTCCCTGTATAAACGGTACAACAACAGGCACTAACACTTCGTCACAGTATCTTGCTGCTGTCAAGGTCCCAGGAATAGTTATAAGGCGAGTCTTGCCTCGATAACAGATACCGCCCCAAACCATAACGCTTCCACCTCCGTATCGGTCGTGTGTTCTGACGTTAGCCCGATCATAACGCTCACCTAATCGGCGCCATACACGCACTCTGCCATCAGGGAATGAGACGTTAAACCTTGACTCGTCGCTGAAAAGAACTTGGTTCCATAGTTGTTGTGTCCAGCGTCTGTGTATTCGAGCCCATCGGAGACGTGTTGCACGATGACGGTGCGTTAACGGCAACCCAACAAAAGGACGACGTGCACGTAATCTAGCGCTACGAAGTCTATTCCGTACAGTATTTGCGGAAATCCTTAAGCCCGTTGCAGTCTGGAGACGAGAAGCTATAACACTGCCAGACATGAAGCGGTTTCGTCGTGACGTCGTGATGATGTAGCGGTCTTCCCTTGGTGTCGTTTTTCGGGGTCTACCAGATCGCTGTCTGTCAGAGACACTTCCAGTCTGTTGAAATCTAGCCCTCAGACGACTGATTGTAGATTCGTGTACGTTTAATCGTCTTGCAACCTCTCTAGCCTTCATGCATGCATCCAACAAACCAAGAGCATATTGACGTCGTTCTAACGTCAGTCCTGGGCGGCGTCCCATGATAATCTTTGCGAATTATTGAAGCGGTTTTCGTTATTCCAACACATATACAAGGCTATAAAACGTGTTTATTTAATTTATTCGGTCTCGAAGTGGTGCTGCACGTGCTATACGCACTAAACGCTTGATTGAATAACGCGGCGTAATGAAAGCACACATGTGCGAATTAAGCGATACACGCAATCTCGGTCGTTTGGGTAACTTTGCGATGTATGAAAATCTTATGTGTGTTGAAGTTATTTTTCATATTTCATAGTTTGAAAAACTTGCTAAACTTATTGTTTTCAGTATATTTACTATTTCCAATAACAATTGTTTTGGTTAATTAATTGATTTGGTCCTTTTTCTGACAGACAATGTTTAGAGCTTGTCAGAACGAATGACCGACACTTTTTCTGAGGCAGACAACGATTTCATTTAGATGACATTTTAAAAACTTTTCAATTGCGGGTTAGAAATTGCTTCTAACAAGCAAAATCTTGATTTCTAATAACGTTTTCTTCAACCTTTTTTTAGGGAATGGGGTCTAAAAGCATCACTGTGTGGGAATATCTTACAAATGTTTATATTTGAAAGCGACCGTAAACAAACAGTATATTTTAACAAATATAGGTTGCGTCTACAATATAACACGGGAAGCGTTGGTGCAAAAGAAGATGTTGGAAAGCACCGTTTCCTTCTTTAAGTTTCCGAATCCTGCTCATAAAGGTAAGTCAAAACAAGATAGATTCAGACAAATGACAAACATTTATCAGTTTTCACGACGAGGATAATACGGTGAAATGAACAGTAAGCGAAATCCCTCTATTCGAACCCGCTTTCATTATTATGATTGTGCATATTAATAAGGCCTTTCAACTGCTAAATGCCCAGTGTGATACAATTTTGCTTCGAAATCACGTTTACATCAAATCCAAAAGTAATAAGTATGTAGCACAGGTTATATGTTTGGACGTGTTTCCTTGGATATTCTTGCAAAGAAATAATTACTGGACACTAGCATTTTCTACGTTTCTTTCAATGTTTTCTTTACATGTACTATGACACACAAATTCCATTTACTTCCTTAATTTTGACTTCAGCAGCTTTCAAATGGGGACACCCTCATATTTAAAAAGAATATTTTGGAAATATTGAAAGCGGTGGGAGGTTTGAATATGCAGGAAGTTTCAAATGTTGAATACAACGTACAGTTGTAATTTGATCAAAAGGTGGTACGATAGGGAACGTTTTTATCCAGTTAAACGCGATGTAATTTCGGACAAACAACAGTTGATTACAGGTGTTATTATAAAACCTCGTAACTACGGCTTGATTTAAGCCGTAGTTACGAGATTTTATAATAACACCGATAGTTAATCAAAACGTAACGGTACAACCCAGTCTATTTTTAGCACAAAATTCATTACTATTTGAAATCTTAAATTCAGTAAAAAGATACGAATATGCTAATAGACATGTCCGATTTTTGCGGATGTTGAGAGCGGACACCCGATTACGGTTCGCTGGGGGTCGTCTCAAACAATTGAAAATTTCGTGGCATCAGTAAATGAGAGAAGTCTGTTCAGACGTACATCGATCGATTCAGTCCATACATATATAATTTAAAAAGACAGGTCACACTACAGTAAGGGTGTAACAAGTCTATTTAACTCCTTTTCACATTTTCAAAACAGTTTTTGGCTTTTGTAACTCTAATGAAACAATCTACAAACATTGATGCGAAACAGGGAAATTATAACACCCGACATTTTTTTTCTTTTTTCCAAAATCATTTTCAGTGCAATACAAATAAATCATACTTTAATCAACGACCATGATATCGTCCGTGCTAGTTTTGAAACAGCATTCTGAAATTGTGTCGTTTGGAGAAAGTTTTTTAAAGAGTTAAAATATGTACAAAAGGGAAGAACTTCGGTTAAAAAGAGAGCAAAACATTCCTTTCTCGCTATAAGAATTATGCAATATCAATTCCAATATGATAATAAAACCTAACGCATATTCTGACATATCGTCGATGTAAATACAAAACCTCCAAGGCATATGTCATTATTTTGTAATTTTAAAGTAAACCCCTTGTATGCTTAATTATGAAAATTCTTGCATGTTTGGGGATATTTTTACTGAGCAGTCTCAATGATACATTGTATGTGAACAAAATGTCCGAATTTTCAGATTCGGAAAAGTTATTAAAAATTTCCTTCCCATTTAAACATTCCAAAAATGAGATATGAGTTTTTGCATTAACATCGAAGATATAAAATCTGGTGCATTAAACACTCTTTCGGAATTGGAAGTCTTTTTTAAATAGTAGGCCTAACGATGTGTAAGAAATGAAAGCGAGAAAAAATAGCAACTACCCGAAAAAAAATATATGTGAATTAAATGTGCGGTTCTTGACATTGGTACTTTTTTTTGATGTTTGAAAATACCAGCAGTGTATAGTCTAAGGGCGATGAAGCTTTGAAAAAGATTCTAGACGCATATACATTTCGACAAGTAGGCCTACCGCTCGCATGTTTAGGGAGGGTTTAAAACAATATGAAAATCCTATAGCAAATGAAACATTTTTGCATGACTTATTTTGATAATGATGCTACATCTCCTACGTAATTTGCACGATTTCCACTTGCACTCTTTAAACTTGGCCTACTAAACACTAGAAAGGCCAATGGTATTCAATCGTGTGTTTCTGTATATACATGCACGTCGTGTATGCATTGCGGTATAATGCTCCAAAAATTAACCCAGGATAACTGATTGTATCGTTCGTTAGTTGAGCGTCTTACGAAAACATTCTGGAAGAATGGTCTTTACATATGCGAAATTATCTTGCTAACTACTTTGGTCTAAAAAAAATGATAAAATTGATAGATCAATGTAATATTATCCGTATTTTCGGGTTGGCTACCGCCGTGCAGCAGGTAAGACGACATAACAAACGCTTATTCTGCAAATTGATCAATTGTATGCGTTTGAGAGTACACAACTTAACTGCAAAATACCCGTTGAATAAATGTCATAGCCATCTAGAACATAAAGGAGAAGGACTGTGACCTTATTTGCGAGGGATACGTGGAAAGGTTTATTTTGTACAAGCACTGAACAGTTATGCGCGTATTTATCAACTATAGAATACCAAAGATCATTTCGTTTATTCATAAAAGTAAATTCGTTTGACCTACCATGCACATGACATCAAATGCCGAATCTGTCTTCGCAAACTTTCGACACAGCCGATTGTACGGTGCGTTGAATCTCGCTGAGCATATATGACGTACCTCTGACGTAATTGATTTTTGAGGGTTGGGCATATGAGACCGTTACAAAACAAAAACAAGGACATTAGGAACCAACCCGCACGTTATTAATTGACTTGGATTTTAATACTTAATAAATGCTAACAATGGACATAAGTGATCTACCCCTTCAGGTTGGTAATTTCATACGTTATTCTGGTTTGTAATTTTGTGCAATTTGCATTTTTGACAGCCTAGCTGCCCCCCCCCCTTTAAGATTTGATATTACATTTCTCACAGAGTTTCTGTATGTAGAGAATCGTAAAATGCCCTATACATACAGTCCTGCTCAAAGGCCGACCCGCCACTGCTACACTTTATCAATGTCAATAAATAAGCTCAATTCCGGTCGGATAACATGTCAGGTTGCGACCTTTGTATAGTGGTAAATTTCAAATAGAATAGTCTGACATTAAAATTGAGTGGGTAGTTGCGTTTGCTTGAATATTTTCCGATGATTTTGGTGCTCATGATCTCCCTTTTCTTGGTATGGAATTAAAGACTTAGACACGTTCTTTAACTCTATTTAAGTCATGTGGTCCGAGGAAACTTTTGTGATAAGTTGTGAATACCCACAGTTTATACCTTTTACTCGTTACTTAACTAGTCAATTATACAGTGGAGTGACACCTTATGCTCAGGCATTTTGAGAAGACCCCTCTTTGAAAGTCCGCTCTCTGTAGTCCGTCTCCAAATCGGCAAAAGTCGGACATGTCTAATGACAAACATCTCGATCTTTTCAAGGAAGATATATTCCGTTTTAATTCACCTTCCAGGGTGTGGCTAAGCAAAGAGGTTATTCGACGAGTTTACTTCTCGATACATTGGTTGATATAGGAGAAAACCGTGCGGCACGAGCATGAACACATTTCGAAATTGAAAGAATGTGCCATTGCAAAATGTGTTGTTATAAAACCTCGTAACTATAGCTTGATTAACGGTGTAGTTATAATGTTTTGCAAAAATACCGACGATTTACCGCAAATCGAGAAATATAGTTTTCTACGTTTGAGGTACGAATAAGGAGAAAATTATTTTCCCTGTCTGTAAAGCGTAGTAAACGTAGGTTGCACGTGATATATCCATATATGGTTATATGCAGGGGCACGTGATATATCCATATATGGGTATATGTAGGTGCATGTATAATACATAGGTGTGTATTAGAGGCATTCAGCTTTGGGTAACCGCGAGCGACGAACGTGTTTTTTGGATTTCGGCTTGTTGGTACGCGTTTGGCTGAGCACATGGCGAATAGTCCTGAATTGTCTGTAGACCAGCCCTCCTTACAACAGGTGTTAGCAGAGATAAGACAGCAGCGTGCAGACGTCTTAGCGCTTAGAGAAGAAGTTAAAGGGACCTCGGAAAACGTAGCTTCCGAAGTGCAGAAGTTAAAATCTTCCAAGGAGATAAAGTGGAAGTTTCAGGGAAATCAAATTCAATTTGACTTCAATACAAAAGTAAGTGACGTTGTGGGTCAAATAGTTTGGTCTATTGAGCATAGTAAGCTAGACTATTCATTAGAACTGTGCAGAGACGTGTCAGAGCTTATTAAGAAGCGTAACAAGCTTATACGCATAGCTGACTCATCATCAGGAGGTTGGGAAACTGTGCGACAATATGAGTCTAACCCAGTCGCAAGCGATTCCGAGGATGAGGCGAGAATCAGCAAGGCAGAGAACCGGGCTCTTAAGAGGAAAAAGGGCGGTTCCAAGTCGAAGCCCGCGACTGCTACCACTACGAGTTCTGCTGTTGGTACTTATGGCGGTTTCAATTGGGGGCAAGGTGTTCCCACTTTACCTGCGTTTCATCAACCAGCCGGTCGGGGAAGGATTTTTCGAGGCCCCGGCTCAAATTACCAGTCAAACAATGGCGCCAGTTATATTGGCGCAACCCTCGGACCTTGCTTCGCATGCGGAGAATACAACCATATCCGCAGGAACTGTCCGTACGTCAACCGGCCAGTGGCTTCAGCAGCAAGTACAGCTCAATGACCAAAGTGAGAGTACTGATCAGACGATATCGGGTGTAGATCAGAGTGACTCGGACTTTATAAAAGATGAGTACACATTTGATTATGGTCGTTTTACACATGATTTTTATGAATATGAACAGGGCCAAAAGCATATCATTGTTAGGGGTAGGCTTAGAGAACATCGTCTGCTTTTATCATTGACGTAATTGAGTCCGGTTATAAATTACCGCTCTATTCAGAGCCCCCTTCTACCTTTTTAAAGAACAATAGGTCGGCAGTCATTGAGTCCGAATTTGTCAAGGAGGCAATCAAAGATTTATTAGATAGGCATTTAGTAGAAGAATGTTCAGAAATTCCGTATATAGTTAATCCGTTAACTGTTTCTGTACAAAATAGTGGCAAAAAGCGTTTAATATTGGACCTCCGTGCTGTTAATAAGCATATTTGGAAACAATCGGTCAAATATGAAGATATTCAAGCTGCTCTTTCTTTTGTTGAGCAAGGTTTTTACATGATTAAATTCGATTTGACCAGCGCATACCATTTTATTGAAATTTTCAAACCACATACTAAGTATTTAGGTTTTTCGTGGAAAGATGAGAACGGGAAAATGACATATTTCAAATTTCTTGTTTTGCCATTTGGTTTATCCAGTGCATGTTCTATTTTCACAAAGCTTACGCGGCCTTTAGTAGCAAAATGGCGTGGAGAAGGTAAACTTGTGGTAATGTTCCTAGACGATGGATTCGGTTCCGCGCCCGATTTCGAAAAGGCTTGTTCTATGGCCTCGTGTATAAAAAATGATTTACTGTTGTCTGGGTTTGTCCCAAACGCAACAAAATGTGAGTGGGTACCTAAACAAGTTTTGGAGTTTTTAGGGGTACTTTTAGACACTTTGCGCGGAATGTTATTTATACCGGAGCGTAGGTTGTCGAAAGTTTCTGAATGTATAGAAAGCATTTTGAACGCGCATAAAGTACACCGAATGGTGCATGTGAAGCAAATAGCGAGTTTCGTCGGCCAGATAATATCCATGTCTATAGTTATTGGTAATATTTCACAGATAATGACAAGATATTTGAGCATTGACGTTTTGGCAGCAAAAACATGGGATTCTTATATAAATCTCTCGTCAGAAAGTCGCATGCAACTTGAATTCTGGAAATCGAACTTGGTTTACATTAATAGTGCTAGAATGTTTCAATCGAGTCAATGTTCGAAAATAGTCTTTTCTGATGCTAGTCAAACTGGTTTTGGTGGGTATGAAGTAAGCACACTGAACGGGGTTGCCCATGGTCAGTGGACGGTCGAAGAGTCCGTTAAGTCGTCAACATGGCGCGAGCTAGTAGCTGTCATTAGGGTGTTACAGTCACTTTCACATTTTTTGACTGGTCACAGAGTTAAATGGTTTTCAGACAACAAAGGAATTACGTCTATTGTGAAAAAAGGATCTATGAATTTAGAGCTACAGGCTATAGCAATAAAAAATTTTCAGTTCTGTATGAGAAATTCGATAGCACTTGAGTTAGAATTGATCCCGAGATCTCAAAATGACAGGGCAGATTATCTTTCAAAAATCATCGACTTCGATGATTGGGGGATCTCGTATGAGGTGTTCGAAGCCCTTCAGCGGCATTTTGGTCAGTTTGAAGTAGACTGGTTTGCGTCAGAGCATAACGCTAAAGTTCCTATATTTTATTCAAGATTTTGGGCCATGTCATCCACTGGGATAGACGCGTTTACAGAAAATTGGTCAAATAGATACGGTCTTTTTGTTCCACCTGTTACTATAGTTAGCAGAGTTTTGCGTAAAATGCAAGAGGACAAATGTCGCGGTGTATTAGTCATTCCTCTTTGGAAATCGGCTATATTTTGGCCAATTCTTTGTCCAAATGGAAGATTTATTCATTCAGTGAAGAATTGGATTGATCTACCCACGACAAAAGAATTTTACACGCGCAGTAAGACTGGGAAAGGTCTTTTCGGAAACTGTGATCTTCGATTTAGAATGTTAGCGTTAAATATCGATTTCAAGGGAGAGTAATCTTGGTCAAACTACATTCTTATGTAACAGTTATTTCCCTTGGCATGAAAAGTTAAAGCGGTATCGCTTAACTGAGATATTAAATCATTTTGCGGCTTCGCAGATTGGTAGGGCGGCTTCGCCCGAGTATGCAGATTATTTCGCTTGAAAACTGCATTGTATATAAATATGAGGAGTTGTATGTTTTTGAATGTAACAATGTATTTTTTGTGAAAATTAGTTGACATTTGATGTCAAGTGGCATTAATATCCTTATAGGTAACTTTACCTATTGCTGTTTATAATGTTTGTATATATATTTCAAAGAACACACCAATTTTAAGGGAAGAGGTATACAAGTGTAAAAATGTGGTGATATCTGAAAGTTTCATTCACTAAATTCTTCTGTTCAATACGACTGTTTTTTCAGGCACATGAGAAAGAAGTGACTGAGTTACCGGACGGCTTGGCAGGCATGGTGGACCTTCTCCCAGACGTATTGCGAAAGTCTCGAGCTGACAGTACGACGCGTAAATATGAGAATGGATTCATGCGATGGAAGGAGTGGGCCTTTGGTAATGGGTTAGGGAGAGGGGATATTCTGCCTGCTAAGGCGTTTAATTTCGCGATTTATCTGTGCTCTCTTATTCAGTGTTCAAATAGTGCAAACTCGGTGATTACTGCTTTCTATTCAGTAAAATGGTATCATGATCTGTATGATTTGAAATCTCCAACAGAATCAAAATTGGTTTCCAATGTGCTCGAAGCCGCAAAAAGAATTTTGGCTCGTCCTACTAGTAAAAAAGAACCTATTACGCCTGAAATTCTGGCAAATATGTATGATAAGCTGTACGAATTAGGCAACGCTGTAAATCAGCGTATCATTTGTGCGTGTTTGGTATCTTATGCAGGTTTCATGCGAAGTTCTGAGCTTCTCAGTATTCGAATCCATGATATTGTTAGTCATGACACTTTTATGACCATTTTTGTAGAGAGCAGTAAAACTGATAAATATAGAGATGGTGCGTGGATTACTATAGCCAAAACAGGGACAAAGTTATGTCCGGTGGAAAATGTGAATAAATTAATTAAGTGGGCTGATCTTAAAGATGACCAATTTTTGTTTTGTAATTTAAATCATTCTAAAAGTGGTTATAGCGCGAGAAAGAATAATAAGAAGATGTCTTATTCTAACCTTCGGGATCAGTTCGTGAAGGCTATTGCTCCTCATGTAAATGACATTAAAAAGTACGGTCTACATTCTCTAAGATCTGGAGGAGCTACGTCGGCTGCTAATAACGGTGTAAAGGACAGGATGTTCAAGAGACATGGTCGATGGGCGAGTGAAAGTGCAAAAGACGGTTATGTCAAAGATTCACTTAAAGAGAGATTATCAGTCTCTTTATCTTTAGGATTATAAGACGTATTTAGCTATATTTAATAGCAAAAACTTGTAATGATGCCCGTTCTTTTAAGTTCATCGGTTACCCAAGTGCTCGTAACTATACCAAATTACATCTTGTAATTGTAACAGTTTGTTTGAGTTGTTATTGTCCTACGTTATGTAGTGGTACAGAGGGAAATATAGTTTTCTACGTTTGAGGTACGAATAAGGAGAAAATTATTTTCCCTGTCTGTAAAGCGTAGTAAACGTAGGTTGCACGTGATATATCCATATATGGTTATATGCAGGGGCACGTGATATATCCATATATGGGTATATGTAGGTGCATGTATAATACATAGGTGTGTATTAGAGGCATTCAGCTTTGGGTAACCGCGAGCGACGAACGTGTTTTTTGATTTCTTAAGAATCGCTTGATTCCGATGTTAAGATAATATGTAGAAATGATGTTTGCATTTGTTGTACGATGGTTGTATGTTATGTAGAAATGGGATGTTACACAATTAATCGGTTACCCAAGTGCTCGTAACTATACCAAATTACATCTTGTAATTGTAACAGTTTGTTTGAGTTGTTATTGTCCTACGTTATGTAGTGGTACAGAGGGAAAGCTGTTTCTCCTCACGCTTAAATGTAATGAATCGTTTATAGGCTCCGCCCTGTCTCCCGAATAAAAACAGAATATACGTATCTATCTCGAAAGAGGGATATTCTCAGATGCACCGATGATTATATCATCTGTGTGTTATCTGCCACATAAACAGTTTTAAAAGTTATCGTTTGGAAAAGGGGTTAATTTTGATAACGGGTAAAAACCAGGGATTTCTTTTTTTTTTCATTGTTGAATTAAATTGGGAACTTTTTTATCCAGTTAACCGTGACGTGAATTCGGACAAACAATAGTATTCCGTAGGTGCTGTTGTAAAATATCGTAACTACGGCTTGATTGATGCCGTAGTTACGAGATTTTATAACAACACCGACTGTTTATCAAAACATAACCATAAACTTGGTCTATTTTGAGCACAAAATTCATTGCCATTCATATCGTCTCAGGGATGGCAACATGGTCCATACACGTTCGCGTTTTTTCTTTGCTTTGTTTGTTTTTTTGTTTGTGGTTGTTGTTTTTTATTTTATGTATTAGAACTTCTTTTCGCGTTGATCTAATATTTGATTGCCTAAAACGCCAAAAATTGACATCTAAGCTAAAACTTTTCGAAAGCAATTACTGATTATAGGGCCTCTAATAAATCATTCATAAAATACGAGGCAAAAGAAGAAATTCAGAATACCAGCACTCTCTTTAATCTCTGCAACATTCTACTTAAAATAGATTAAAAGTTGTATTTGCATCTATTTTGTCCGTCGTACATTATGTTATAACAGCCTGTATTTTCAAAGTTTTGAGAAAGCGTAAAACATTTAAAAGGTATTCAAACTTATCACTTAGATAAAGATATGCTCGTTCATGTTAACCAAAATTAATAGATATGTGCTATTATAATCAAAAGTTCAAAAACCTTTCCCAAACAAGATATCGTAGTCCCTTGTACCATTACCACACAATGACTTTTATTATTCGACACAATGGCTTTGGGAAACATTGCGGAATATTGAGAAATTACTTGCGACAACTGATTTCTTCATTTCCAACAATCTTTTCTACTCGGAAAGATAAAGAAATTTATTTTTTTACTTGAATTAATTGCTGCCTTTGTCTTTGTATTAGGACCAGTCTAAATTTTCGCCGTTTGGTAATGGTTACATGAAGTAGGTTAGGAAATATTAAAGTAAAATAACATGCTGAGCACTCTATCCCTTACCCATTTTTTTCTGTTGGGCTATATAATTATATTCTGATTTTTTTCGGGAGAAAGGGCGGAGCCTAGTAAACGGTTATTACATTGAAGATTGTAGTCCCTGGGCCAGAAACATGTTTGCTCCCCCCCCCCCCCCCCCCCCAGGGGGAATTTTGTAGACATAGTTTTTCATAAAGTACAATATCTTAGAAACATTTTGAGCATTGTTTGCACTCTGGCCGTTGGGGCTTTTGGCTGTAACCCTTATCTAAAACCCTTAACCCTATCATTTTTTTCATTCAAATTTACAATACTTATTTGGTCATATTTTCATTGAATATTGTCCTACAGATGTCTAAATGGTATCAAATGAAAGCTTATGACTTGCTCTTTCATTTGTAGTTATTTTATGCAAATTAGCTCATTTGCATATTCATGAATATTGATGATTTCCCTTAAAATTTCCATTTTTTGGCGAAAATTTGATAAATACTTTCTTAAAAAAGGCGTTTTTGTCCAGGGGGAATTTTGTAAACATGGTTTATCAGTAAGAACATTTTATTAGAAACATTTTGAGCCTTGTTTGCACTCTGGCGGTTGGGGCTTTTCGGCGTGACCCTTATCTAAATCCTTAACCCTACCAAATTGTTCATTCAAATTTTGAAAATGAATTAGTTCATATCTTGATTGAATATTTACACACAGATGTCAGAATGGTATCAAATCAAAGCTTATGACTTGCTCTTTCATTTTAAGATATGTTATGCAAATAAGCTCATTTGCATATTCATGAATATTAATTGTTTTTCCTAAAATTGCGATTTTCGACCAATATCTGGTAAATACTTTCTAAAACAAGACATTTCTGTGCAGGGGAATTGTGTAAACATAATTAATCTTAAAGAAAATCATACATGAAACATTTTGAGCGATGTTTGCACTTTGGCTGTTGGGGCATTTGGCCAAAACCCTTACCTAAACCCTTAACCCTATAAAATTGTCAAGTCATTTCAAAACGTTTTTTTTTTATCATATCTTGGTTGAATATTGACCTACAGATGTAAGAATGGTATCAAATGAAAGCTTATGACTGTCCCAATAATTTGCCATAAATTTTATGCAAATTATCTCATTTGCATATTCATGAATATTAATGACATTACTTAAAACTGTGACCTTTTAAGCGGGTATTTGGAAAATACTTTAAAAAGCATTGTGTTTCTACTCAAGGGGAATCATGTAAACATAGTTTATTTTAAAGAACATTTTATTAGAAAAAAATTTTAGCAATGTTTGCAATCTTGCTGTTGGGGCTTTTGACCCTGACCATTATCCAAACCCTTAACCCCATCAAATTTTTCATTTGAATTTTCAAAACGTTTTTGGTCATAGCTTGATTGAATATTGACCTACAGATGTAAGAATGGTATCAAATGAAAGCTAATGACTTTTTCTTTAATTTGTATTTTTTTATGCAAATTTGCTCATTTGCATATGCATGTATATTAATGATTTGTCTACAATTTGTGATTGTTTTCAAGTTAAATACCTACAAAAAGATGGGATTTTTTTCTTTCTCGTGAGTTTTTAACCATCTGATATCCATGTTCACTCTTTTAAGAACATCTAAGCCTTGTTGGAGATCTATTTGATGTTTTGTTTGGAAGTAACTGCCATTTGAAAGTGTGCAACCCATCATATTTTGTTCCTATAAATCTTATTATCAATGTATGTATTTAGTTTCCATTTGATTTTTTTAAATCTTCTTTGTTTAAGTGCAAATAAGTTTAATTGATTCCATGTATTGTACTGGTGTTCTTGCTTATATCTAGTTTAGTTGACAAAATGTTATCCTTTGATGAATCCAAAATTGCCGCAAAATAGGACTTTGAACATTAACATTTTATTAAATGCCAAATAATGATACAAAGGGTCTAACCTGCGGGACTTTATTCTAATACACATATAAAATTAATTATTTCAATTATTTTGGTAATTTTTATTGGCTGAATAGAGATCCTGGAATGTAGACATGCATACATATAGCAGAATAACATTGTTAAGCAATTGTCAAGCTCCATTTTTATGCCCCCGATAGGGAGGCATCATAAATTTGACTTGTCCGTCCGTCCGTCCGTCCATCTGTCTGTCTGTCCGTCCGTCTGTCCGTCATTCCGTCCAAAAACTTTAACATAGGCCATAACTTCCTTATTACTTAACATATTCGCTTCATACTTTACCACAACATTCCTTGGTACATTACCTTTCTGTAGGCACATTCTTTGGTGACCTTGACCCCTGGATGACCTTGACCTTGAACATAGATTGGCCATGATTTAAAATCAAAGCGGTGTCGGGGGCATTGTCATCTTACAGTGACAGCTCTTGTTTGCCATTCACATTGAGAAAACAGCATGATTTTGTTCCATCTGGAGAGCCCTTCCTTGTGTATTCCTCATAGCCAAGTCAATTTGTTGGCCTTAAGTTTATTTGATATGTGGCTGACAGATCAGGGACACTGGTGTTACCATTCCTTTATGCTCTGTTGAGGTATTTTAACTTCAGATAATTTAAGCTTGGGGTGCCATATGTAAAGCCTACGTATCAGATGCATAAATCAAGAAATGTACTCGCTGTATGTATGTAGCTAGAGTACAGACAATAAACGATTGCGATCAAAAGATTATTGCAGTCATTTACGATGCATTTATTTGTCTGTATCAGATCAGAACAGATGTGAACTGTGAACTGATCCATACTACCGACAGCCCATGCTGAATGTACATTAAAATTCTTCCGAACTTATAAATATGTCTTATATGTGCTTTCAGCATAGTATATAACCTCAAAATGGATTGAAAATAGTTCCCTTGAGATACATATACAATATCTTTCAATATGGCATATGTTTTTAAGGATGGCATTCGATAGCCATAGATATCTTCAGTTCAATACTTTCCTGATATTTAAATGCTACAACTAATCCAATATTAAGACACTAACTGTTTGCACTGTTCTAGGACAATTTGACAAAAAACGATTAACATCACACTTGGTGGCAATCTTGGAATTACTTACACTCTGGTAGTTTGGCTAGGTTATCATAATGGAAACCGACATAGATCAACACTAGAATGTCTATTTAATGCAAAGAATCATCAACTTTTATTGTACTAAACATAACAGGGCTACTATGTACTTAACATTACAGGGTTACTATATAACATATACGTTAGCACTGTCAAATGGATTACATTTTATGGATTTTCCACAATAAATGTGGTTTTATCCCAAACATTTAAAGAATCAATAATATTCATGAATAAGCAAATGAGCAAATTGCCAATATACAAGCAATTCACTAGATTTCATTTGATACCATTATGACGTTTGTATGTCAATTTTTGATCAAGATATGACCAAAACATATTAAAAATTTTAATAGACAATTTGATAGAGTTAAGGGTTTAGATAAGGGGTTTTGCCAAAAGCTCCTACTACCACAGTGCAAACAAAGCTTATAATATTATTTTTGTAATGTTCTTTAAGATAAATCATGTTTGCATAATTCCCCCTGAACAGAAACGCCTTGTTTCTGAAAGTATTTTCTGAAAGTATTTTTTCAGAAGTTTTCGTTGAAAAATCACAATTTTAGGGAAAATCATTTTTTCTTATGAATATGCAAATGAACTAATTTGCATAAAAAATAATAGCACATGAGAGAGTCATCCATAAGCTTTCATTTGATACCGTAGTAACATCTGTTTGTAACTGTTCAATCAGGATATGACCAAAAACGTTTTGAAAATTCATATAAAAATTTGATGGGGTTGAGGGTTTAGATAAGGGTCACGGCCTAAAGCCCCAACAGCCAGATTGCAAACATTGCTCAAAATTTTTCTAATAAAATGTTCTTTAAGATAAACTATGTTTACATGATTCCCCTTGAGTAGAAACACAATGTTTTTAAAGTATTTTCCAAATACCCGCTAAAAAGGTCACAGTTTTAAGTAATGTCATTAATATTCATGAATATGCAAATGAGATAATTTGCATAAAATTTAAGGCAAATTATTGGGACAGTCATAAGCTTTCATTTGATACCATTCTTACATCTGTAGGTCAATATTCAACCAAGATATGATAAAAAACGTTTTGAAATGACTTGACAATTTTATAGGGTTAAGGGTTTAGGTAAGGGTTTTGGCCAAATGCCCCAACAGCCGAAGTGCAAACATCGCTCAAAATGTTTCATATATGATTTTCTTTAAGATTAATTATGTTTACACAATTCCCCTGCACAAAAGTGTCTTGTTAAGGAAAGTATTTACCAGATTTTGGTCGAAAATCGCATTTTTTAGGAAAAATAATTAATATTCATGAATATGCAAATGAGCTAATTTGCATAACATATCTAAAATGAAAGAGCAAGTCATAAGCTTTCATTTGATACCATTCTGACATCTGTGTGTAATATTCAATCAAGATATGACCAAATTCATTTTCAAAATTTGAATGAACAATTGGTAGGGTTAAGGGTTTAGATAAGGGTCACGCCAAAAAGCCCCAACCGCCAGAGTGCAAACAATGCTCAAAATGTTTCTAATAAAATGTTCTTACTGATAAGTCATGTTTACAAAATTCCCCCTGGACATAAACGCCTTGTTTTGGAAGGTATTTACCAAATTTTAACAAAAAATTGACAATTTTAAGGAAAATTATTAATATTCATGAGTATGCAAATGAGCTAATTTGCATAAAATAACTACAAATGAAAGAGCAAGTCATAAGCTTTCATTTGATACCATATTGCAAATGTAGGCCAAAATTCAATGTAGATATGACCAAATAAATGTTTGTTTATTTGAATAAAAAGAATTAAAAGGGTTAAGGGTTTTAGATAAGGGTTACAGCCAAAAGCCCCAACGGCCAGAGTGCAAACAACGCTCATCTTGTAGCATTTGTTATAAGCTTTCAGAAAATCATACCCTTCAAAATTCCCCCTGGGGGGGGGGGGGAGCAGGGGTTATTGGTGGCTCAAGGTCTATTGGGGAGAAACAGCGTTTTCAATTAGCGGTAAATCGTCGGTGTTATTGCAAATTATTGTAACTGCAGCTTGAATCAAGCTGTATTTACGAGGTTTTTTAATAACACGTTTTACAATCGCACAGTCTTTCAATTTCGAAATGTGTTCATGCTCGTGCCACACGTTTTTCTCTTATGTTAACCAAGGTATCGAGAAGTAAACTCGTCGAATAACCTTTTTGTTTAGCCACACCCTTTCAGGTGAATAAAAACGCAATATAATAGAATTTAAATATTTATTTACATTTCTATTGTTCTGTACAACAGACTCCTGCTTTTATTGTTTTAGAACTTGTTCTTTGGGCTTTGTCTTATCAGAAAATGCTGATAATTAGCATTATTTCGTCCTCAATATTTTCTGTGTAAATAGTGTACATAGATCAATTCTTTATCAATTTCAATTTTGTCATCTACAGCAGCTTTCATTAGAACAATTCAAATATTTGCTGTTTAGCAGAGCGTTTACCGGATATCAGCGTTTTGTAAATATTGCATAAGTAGTAATCACACGATGGATAACCCACATGACTTTTAGGAATCGTTTAATCTAGTCATATTTCGTAGAGTATTAGTTTGAGAAATTAAACAAAACATATTTACTTGAAGCCCACAATTGTTTGGTGTGAACGTTTCCAAAAAATCACGTGTTTTATCTACCATTATTGCCTAAAATGTGTGTTTTCCGTCTGTTATTGGCATTGTATAACCAGCAGAAAGCGGGCGGATATCCAGAGAAATCGTGCATTAATCGGCAGATTCACGTGCGATATCGGACCGGTTTTGCATTCAAATATCCTCGATCGGGGATTTGTCGTGAGTGCTTCAGAAAATTGAAAATAAAGCCGAAATTTTGTCATTTCCATTTCCGCGATGTAAATTCTTGTAAGACCCCATTTCCAGTTTACATCCCAATAAATAGTAAACTAGGTCTCCCAGTGTTACCATATCTGATGACGTAATGTAGTAACGTAGGTTTAATTCTTGGAATAAAAAAGTAAAACAACGGGCAACTGACAGATTTTAAACTAAAAGTGGATTTCGTGGACATGGAAGGATAGAAATTAGAATTGAGTGGTTGTGGTCTAGGTCAAATGTGGTGGTAAGCCTATGTGTTTCTTGTTCTTCTTTTAGTTACTGCAATTTTTCCTTTACAACTTTGTTTTTATTGAAATGAACGAATGTCTGAAACGAACCAGACGGTCCAGAGAGCTACCTCGGAAATTCCGACCTTTTAATTTATTACTCGCACTGAAATGAACGTTAGAATATCCAGTGTATGTTTCCAAAAGAAAACTAAGTCGAATATTGTTACGATTTCGCCAACCCAAATGAAGATTATGTCAGTAAAAATGCGATGAAACTTGACTACATAGCTACATGATGAAAATCTAACGGCCCGTCTAGTGGATATCGTACTTACTCGATATATGTCGAGTCGAATGCCGGAAAACTCTGGTATCTGTCGGTGTAAATGTGGCTAAATTTTCACAAAGTTTTTTAGTTATTCGTCTTATTTTAATACATTTCTTTGCAAATTATTCATATTTTATGCAATAATAGCGTCAATTCACGTTTTTTCGGTCGTTAACATTCTCAGAGGCCCACAAAATGGGTTATCGCCTTCGACCTCCGGTCTCAGGCGATAACGCATTTTTTGGGCCTCTGAGAATGTTAACGACCTCAAAAACGTGAATTAACCCTTTATTATTGCCTAAAAAGTGTGTTTTTTGGGCCGTTATCGACATTGAATAACGAGAAGAAACCGGGCGGATATCCAGAGAAATCGTGCATTAATCGGCAGATTCACGTGCGATATCAGACCGGTTTTGCACTCAAATATCCTCGAGTTGACCCTTCAAAATAAACAATTGTCTCTTTTCCCGCAAAATTCTCAACGTCTTACGTTAAATAAGCGACGTTCGCCTTTTGGCGCCAAATTATGACGTAACCAGAGTTTCCATTTACGACGTAAAAGTGTCTGTATACGCATGAAAATCAGCTCGGACGCAAAATTTTTACACTCGTCACGTCCATGGGACGCAAAATAGAATGAGAGGCAAAAACAATGTATTTTCATAGATCTTACGCAGTTAAACGTACGTCAGATAACTAGCTAAAACAATCCAAAATGTTTCAAAGTACGACAGATTTGAAGCAAAGTCACCGGTTTTCCAAAGTTGTAAATAGACTTCGCCAACGTCTAACCGAAAAGTTGCGATTGTCGGGATTCCCGCTTTTTTGTCTGGTACCCGAACTGTCTAAAATATTGTTTTGTGGGCAATTTGATAGCTGGAAACCAACTGTTACTTTCATTTTGTAAACTAGCAATTTTACCCGTCTCGAAATTTGACCTTTGACCTCGATGACCTTGACCTATCCGGGGCTGACCTTTGACCTCGATGACCTTGACATATCCGGGGCTGCACTCCACCTAATCCCGTCCCGTAACCCGTAAGCAATCCCGTCCCGTAACTAAGCAATCCCGTCCCGTAACCCGTAAAAACGATAAATTTGACCTTTGACCTCGATGACCTTGACCTTTCAAAAAATGAACCCCTCAAGCTAATATCCGGGGCCGCCCTCCACCTTCCCTCCAAGTTTGGTGAAGATCGGCCCAAGGACCTGGGAGGAGTAGGGGAACAAACAGACAAACAGACAAACGTTGCTCAAATTAGACAAACAGACAAACAGAAAATTGCTCAAATTATAGTATGATAATAATGGCTTCTCCAGCCAAGAAAAAGAAACACTCACGGTCTTTTCAAGACCAGAGGCTTGCCAATCAGGCGTTCAAAGACTGGCTGATAAAAGCTGCTGCTGATCACAAAATTTGTGATAACTTGGGTATAAAACTTGAGAATATCTCAGAAAACATTGAGGCAAATTGGAAAAAATGCTTATTATTAGCCTATCAGTTTCTTCTTTTGCTTCAATGTTTCCCCAAGCCACTTTAACTGGGAATATCAAAACTAGGTATTGTTTGGGAAAGGGTTATTAAGCCCGTTCAAGTACAACAATTAATTTGAAGATGATTTGTGGAAGTCAAAATTGGACTCAACTGAAAGTGGTTGGGACTCAACTTTTTCAACAGCACGGGGTCCCAGGGACTCAATACATTTTTATGTAAATAGAAACACTGGTAACGTTGTTTTACCAACGTCACGCATAACAAAAAATTCTCGGAAGATTTATCAGAACAAAACAACAATGGCGGACATTTTCTTATCTCACCTCGGTTCATTTTTCGCACATATCAGTGGGTTTGGGGTAAGTAATCATTGGAATTTTATGCTTTTTATGCAATAATAGCGTCAATTCACGTATTTTTCGGTCGTTAACATTCGCAGAGGCCCGCAAAATACGAAAACGACCCTCCTGCTTCGCAGTCGGGCGTTAACGTATTTCTTGGGCCTCTGCGAATGTTAACGACCTCAAAAACGTGAATTAACCCTATATGAATCAACGATGACGGTAATATTTAGAAAGATGTATTGGGATTTTTTGTTTGTTTTTTTTACAAAGAGAAAAGCGAATCTTCTTACACCGAATAATTTGTTCAAATAACATTTTATGATTATCACGTTTAGGTGGCCAATATAATGGTAATTGCGCACACTCGGCGGGATTAATAAAAGCTAACAATAAGTACGGAATCATTGTATTACCGAAAACAACGTCCTTGAACCCTTTCCCAAACAAGATCTGGTTTTGACGTCCTTGAGAAAAAAAAAGTTTAAGAAAACATTGAGACAAACGAAGGAAGTGCTTGTAAAAAGCATTTCCCCTTTTGTCTCAATGTTTTCTTTGCTATATTGTACAAAATTTCTATCTTTATAAATGTCAGTTATGTTGTCTTCATGAGCTTAAAAATGGACCACCATCATTTTGCCGTTTGGGAAAGAACTAATTATATACTATAATACACTATACAATATATCAAATTAAACACCAAGAACACAAGTGGAAACATAATTCTGGAAGCCCTGTCTATTTTACTGACACTATTCGTCTGTTCTTCATGTGTTTTCTTCTTCGAGATCCTGGTGAGACGTCGCCATACTTTAGATGCCGCACGCTTCATGGACTGCCGCATCAAATGTGGTCCGCCATTTCTGTGGGCGTGTCGACGTTTCAACCTCGCTGTACGGGTCTGTCGCTTTGGTAACTGGAAAACAGAAGAGTACCAAACTGAAAATAAAATTTATGACAAAAGACCATACGACTACAACTTTCATGCCTGTAAACTTTGCAAAATGTATGTTGTTTTTTGCATTGGCAACATGTTCTCGCCACCATAATATATTATTCGCAAATTTAGATAAAGTAACACCCACTTTGTCGTCTACAGCATCTTTCTAATCGATACATTGCTGATCGATCAATTGTTTCAAGTACACGAGTTACTGTTTTTAGCCTATATGGAATTATATTTGTACAAAATTGAATTTACACGAAGTGTTGAATACACTGTTAGAATGCTCGAATGTATGTTCTCGATGTCTAAAATCGCATTTTACTCGTATTCATTACCGATCCTGACTTCCAGTAGGTCAAAGGTCAAATCAAGACGCTTTTGTTTCGTGTCCTTTGTTCGCTGTGTTATTATTGAACCGAAGTAACCTTGCGCTCATTATTGTCAATATTGCAGACGATTACGTTTGTTTATAAATATTCATAGCGCACGGTCACTTCGGTTTAACAATAAATGCAAAATTACAGTTGGCGCCACATCGTATGGCACATGTTTATATTTTGTTCAAATGTAATAGGGGACGATTTTATCAAGTAAACATTGACGTGATTTCGTGCAAACAAATATTATTTTGTGGGTGTTTTTATAAAACCTCGTAACTACGGCTTGACTCAAGCCGTAGTAACGAGATTTTATAACAACAACGACGGGTTATCAAAACATAACCGCTAACCAATTCTATTTTGAGCACAAAATTCATTGCCATTGAACACTGAACAAATATAAACACATGCCATACGATGTGGAGCCAACTGTAGTACAGCTTTAAAATGCTGGCATTACGAGTAGGTTGTGTCAATGAATGAATGTTAAGGTTTCCATGTCAAAAAATCCTTATGGAGCAATACTGTCCACACGTCTTTTCTCTTATCACTTAGGAATTTGTAGCAGTTGTCCGCTACAGAGGTTTGTAAAACGTTTTATACATATGGTCGAAAGTAATATCTAAATATGGCTTGCAAGCTGTAATCTTTATGTCAATATGTATTCCAATACTTAACATCAAAATACCTCGTAACTACATACCTACGTATACGTACAAGCTGTAGTAGAGATATATAATGACGTCAAATAGCGTCACATAAATTAATAGAAGTTTCCATGTGCCCCAAAACACCATTTATATATTATTGTGTTGTCTATAACTTACAAGTCTTTCCTCTTGCCCCTCGTCATCGTATTCATCTTCTGTATTAGGAGCAACCAATGGCGTTGGAAGCGGTTCCACGTTACCATGTTTCGTATAGTTATGGACGGTAGCAAATCGCACCATGTTCGCCAATACAAACGTAAGCTTGACTTACGTCAAAAATAAATTACTTACTTTGGTAGGTTGTCGTCAAATGATACCGGAACTCAGGTTGCGTTGGTTGACGAAAAATTCAGTAACTTATAAGAAAAGTCGCTTATTTTTACGTCAAACTAAGTGACTAACCACCGTAAATAATGCCTTTGTTACGTTCCAAGACTTTTAAAAAGACAATTCCCGTGTTATTGCATTGTCTATCACTTACAAGTCTTTCCTCCTGTCCCTCGTCATCGTCTTCGTCTTCTGTATTATGTGCAACTAGTGGCGTCGGAAGCGGTTCCCCGTAACCATGTTTTGTATAATTGTGGACGGCAGCGAACTGAACCATGGTCGCCAGTACAAACGTAAACGCCATGGCTATATAAATATCTAGTGCGGTTGTGTATGATACACGAGGTAGATCACTGCGGCTCTCTAGTCCCAGGAACGTCATCGTTAATACTGTCATAGTGCCTGCAAACAGAGCATCGATAGGTAGACATTTACTGAATTGGTCAATACATGTATTGGAATGTCAGATTTTCTTTTGATGACAAAGCTACAATTTGTAATCATGTGCAACAATTTCATGAAAAAGGGAATTTGTTACATACCTAAAGCTATCCTATCAGCTGTAGCCTCCCTGTTAATCCAGAACGCGACCCAAGATAACACAACCAGTAAACAACAAGGAACGTAGACGTTGATTAGAAAATATCCTAGATGACGGCTCAGCTTAAAGTCAACAGATAGGACCGTGTGCCAGGCTGAAGCGAAACGGTTTCAAATATGTAATAAATAAATACGTTTTTAAAATACATGTATTGTGTTATACATTATTAAACCACATCCAATACGAAATATTTATAACAGGATCGAATATTACAGTCTCAAACGCTATTATTTGTAACCTTTAACAACAAGAAAGTGTGACCCATCACGCTAAAAGGGACCTTATAGGCTGTGTGAAAAACAGTCCGCGCAGCCAGACTAGGGCCGATACTTTTCACTTTTATGTATTCTTTTTAATCTGGAATGTTTTCCCTATCTTACTATATGCTCATTATTCGCATACAGGATCTGGTTGACCTATGGTGAGACTGACAAGCTTGTTTGGATTTTTGGAGTTCGGATAAGGACCCTTTTAGCGCGACGGGTCACAAGTGGTATCGAAAAAAAATACCTGACTCTTTTTTATAGGCGTATGTTTTCGTAACGACAAGATATACATTTGTCAAGAACAACCTCACTGATGGTGAACTCGGCCAAAGCGAATGACGTTTTTCGCTACAACAAGGTACAGATATTTTCGTTTAAATGTGAGTTTAAAGATCTGATTGGATTGTTTTTCTAATAACAATGAATTTGTCCTAAAAATAGACCGGGTTTACCGATATGTTTTGACAAAGCGTCTGTGCTGTAATAAAATATCGCTTTATCGAAGCCGTAGATACGATATTTTATAACAACACCGACGGAATACTATGATCGCGAAAAAAACTTCCCACTCTTTGGCCGAGTTCACCACCAGTGAATCTAGTAACTATAGTATTACGCAGAGGCAAAAAATCTAAATATGCATAAGCATACCTTTTCTTTGTTAAAATACATGCAAGAAACATTTCGATAACGATGGAAACACACTGTGGTACTGCATGTGAAGGGTTTTAGTTAAAAGTAATAAATTTCAGAGACAATATCACGACCGGGCCATCAATTGTATACAAACACGACGAACCTAATTTCACAGGACGAAATTAAATTGTTTCCCTTGAGACGAAAACGATACGATATCTCTTACCTCCCTTTATAAATGTCAGCGAAGAATAATTAAACGGCGTCTCTAGGAGGTCGAATTGAGATAGACTCATATCTTTGGGCATCTCTACTGGGTTTTCATGCCGCCACAAATACGAGACGTCTTTAGAAGAATAAGCAACTGAAATGAAAGCTCAGAAGTGTCAACACATATCAGAAAATTAAAGTGACCTTGTTCCGGTTTCCAAAGCCGTATTCCACAAATGATTTTTCAAAATAGTTCAACCCTAGCTTATTCCATTTCTACACCACGAAATAAATTTGGAAAGGGGAATATTTAAACACCTTTAGAAAAGATGCAGATTCATCATTTAATTGCCTCAGAAAAAATTATTTCATTATGAATTTTGCTCTTCAACGTTTAGTCTATGATGTCAAATTGAGATAGACGCACATCTTTCGGCATCTTAACCCTTTTCCAAACGGCAAAATTTTAGAGTTATCCACTTCAAAAACTGTCATAAATGACAAAATGGGAGTTATTAAAGATAGAATTTGTGTAAAATTTGGCATAGAAAATATTGAGACAAAGGGAGAAACTGCTGGTTATCAGCAGTTTCTTCTTTTGTCTCAATGTTTTCCCAAGTCATACCAATTAGGGACGTCAAAACCAGGTCATGTTTGGGAAAGGGTTAACTGTGTTTTCATGTCGCCATAACTATGAGACGTCTTTAGAAGAATAAGCAACTGAAATTAGAGATCAGAAGAGTCAACATATATCTAAGAATTTTTGTGGTCTTGTTCCGGTTTCCAAAGCCGTATTTCCCAACTCTTTTTTTTTTCAAAATTGTTAAACCCTAGCTAATTCCATTTCACGGCACAAGATACATTCAAAAATGGGGTTTATTTAAAAATCCTGAATATACTGGTTCATCATTTTATAGCCTCTGAAATAATACTTTAATTATGAAATTGTCTCTTGTTTAGTTCAGAAGGCCAAATTGAGATAGATGCAAAACTTTCGGCATCTGCACTGCGTTTTGATGTCGCCATAAATACGAGACGTCTTTAGAGGAATAAGCAACTAGATTAGAGATCAGAAGTCTGAGTAAAAACATATCAGAGAATTTACGTGGCCTTGTTCCGGTTTCCAAAGCTGTATTGTCCAAATCTTTTACCAAATGTTTCGACCGTGACAAATATCATTTCTAAAGCACGAAATACCTTTTTGAAAAGAGAATATCTAAACACCTAAATGATGCAGGTTCACCATTTTATTGTCTCGGAAAGAACAATTTCGTTATCAAATTCGTTCTTTAACATTTATTCTACAATGTCAAATTGAGATAGACGCATATCTTTCGGCATCTTAACTACGTCGCCACAAATATGACACGTGTTAGGAAGAATAAGACACTGAAATTAAAGGTCAGTTAAAGATCAGTATTTGATAAAACATCCATTGTCTTTGTCACGTATAGCATACAATAATTGGGCTGGCAGAGCATCCCTAGCTATTAGCTAAGGGTGCTCTGTCAGGTCTTTTATCGTGAGCTACAGTCCTTAACTTTTTTTCAAATGGAGCAATCCTTACTTATTTTCATTCTGACAGCGCTTAGAGAAACACCATTGTGTTTTATGCAGCCACAAATATGAAGAATTACGTGATAATTATGAACCAAACTTACATTTTACTCAGTTATTTTATGGGTCCATTTTAAAGATGCTCAAAAGTGTCTTTAAAAGAAAAAAGTGTGGTTTTCTGTGATGATAAACGTGTGTTAATGGCTTCAAAATGTATGATAAGGATTAAGTTCTTGCATCGAAATATTTGTACACAAGGCCCTCTTTCGTGACTAACTATATTCAAACGTCATGCGATTTCTATAATCCCGAATTCCATAGCGTATTCAGTAGATTTTGGCTAAGAATTCGATTTTCAGAGCTCATAACATCACGCACAAAGCTCTTTTTGAAAGAAATGTATGCATCTTAACTGCATCTGTCATATAAATTTCAATATTCACGCGAATCCGTTGATATTTATCGTTTCGTATCCGTCTATTTTTGCTCTCAATTTAGCATTTATTTCTGTTAAAGTGCCAAATCTATTCTTCGACAGCTCTGAGCTTTTGAATAGAAGTTTCGGTATTTTGGCGAAAATATACCGCTCTTTCCGTGAACTTCACATCTGTTATGTTTTGAATTGAGAATGTCGCTTTTACACAAAACTGTATTTCGAAAGAACAGAAAATTCGGATATGGTTGGTTATCTTCGAAAAAGATGTAACTACATGTAAAATTATTGACGCAATATTAATCCCTTCTAAAAAGACTGATTTGAACGAGCCAAAAAATTGGATAATGTTGTTGCATTTGGTTTCCTGTTCATTCAGTTTAATTTTAACCAGACGAAAATATATCTCTAAGAAAAAAACATAAAATATACTTTGGCCGAACAAATGATCGTTTTGTAGAGAAATGCTACATCGAATGCCTGGTCTAGTTGTCTAACAGATGACAACTTTGAGAAATCCCAGACGAACCTTTGACCGTATCATTCATTTCGATACTATGCATCAAAAACCTCGTAACTGCAGATTAAAACAAGCTGCAGTTGCGAGGTTTTTGTTGAAAAGCGACGAATTATTGTTTATTTCTACAAGATGGTGACAATCGGAACGGCTTCTGGAGACGTTTTCTACTAGTACAATTATATAATTTTATACAACTCGCCCAAAAGCAAGTTATGGCCAGTTATTTAAAGATATTAGTTTTCATCAATCATTAGATACAAAAGTCTTCGTGCATTTTGGTGTCATTCTTGGCAATGGCGATTGACGAAGATATCATCAGCATGTTCTTCTTTTGCCTCAATATTTTCCAAAGCCTTCAATATCAAACAACGTCAAACCAGGTCTTGTGAGGTTGAATGTTTAAATATGCCTGGTGGTTGCAACAATGTCGCTGCTTTTCGACGTAACTACAGCTTAAAGTGACATTTCACAATTATTTTTACATAAATTTTACTTTTATTCTATCTGAAAGAACATGTTTTCTTATGAAAGTTCTGAAAATTTCAAGCCAAAATATTTGACCGTTTACGAGAAATATATATGTGACCTGTCACGCTAAAAGGGACCTTATCCGAACTCCAAAAATCCAAATTTTGACAAACTTGTCAGACTCATCACAGGTCAACCAGACCCCGTATGCGAAAACTTAACATAACGTAAGATAGGGGAAACATTCTGGATTTAGAAAATTACATAAAAGTGAAAAGTATCGGCCCTAGTCTAGCTGCGCGGACTGCGCAGACTGACTAGGGTCGATATTTTTCACACATCCGATAAGGTCCCTTTTAGCGCGATGGGTCACATATTTTTGTACTTGAATTAAACAAATTGTTGTGGACAACAGTTCAGATTTATATCGAATTTGTCATTTCTGTCTCAACTTTAAATGCGTATTTTTCGCTTATGAATAACAACTTAAAAAACTGGTAGCATTTCTACGCTTTAGAATGAACAATCTTTGCATCAAGACATACTTTTAAAAAATGAATTAAATTTGAAATCTCACTTTAAAACAAGCTGCAGATACGAGTTTTTTGTTGAAAAGCGATGGTATAGCAAACAAACTGGTATCAAAGCACACAAGTGATAAGTAGACTGAAAACACTCGTTGTGACATTGAGATATATACGTTTTGAATTTCCGAGAAAGTCTCGTTCCCAACGGATGTTAAAAAAGCCTGATCGCAAACAGATTGAAAACAGATGCAGACAGCAAAATATTTACATAGCTAAACAACGGTAAAAGCGTCAAATGTGAAAAGACAAAAAGAAAAATTGACAATGGAACAAGAAACGCTACAGGTTAGCAGGATTTTTGTGTCAATATTTGTGTAAGTCGTCAGCGTCAAAATTTTATTTAAAAAAAAGAAAACAAAAAAATAAAATAAAAAAATCCGGGAATTGGAAGTCGCTTGCAGAAGAATCTTTATGATACTTCAAGAATTTTGAAGATAACAGAAGACATGTTTATCCTTGTGCTCTTTCATTATACAAGCGTATGTGAAGTCCGGTATCTGTATAGCTGTTTTTATTTGACATGGAACGGCAGGTGGGAAAAACGTGTTCATATTTGGCAAATAGACTAACATGACTAACATACATCAAAGAGACTTAAATTGCAAACTTAAATTGTCAAACAAACCAGTAATATAATGCTATTAGCAATGACTTTGGAATTAGATCACCTCCTGCATGTTGTCATTTTTGGAAAAACAAATTTTCAAGATGAATCGCTGTAGTTGAGTCACTTGTTTCGATTTGGATAAAAGGTCGGAAAAGTGAAGAGAAAGCATTGTGTTTTACTTCAAAAATCTCGTAAGTGTGGCTTGTTTTAAGTTGCAGTTACGATGTTATTGAGGAAAAAAGCGAGGATATTGCGCTCAGTGTCGTCCAATTACTCAATTTTGTTTTTCATGATAACTTTAACGGCGCTGGATTCAAACAATCTCATTGACGACGTTTGTTAATTTTCTTAAAGGAACAATTTCCCTGACAAGGCACTGTTGATTATTGCAAAAATAACCTCGTGCATTATTTGTTTATTTGTCATATTTTTGTCGGAGTCAGTTTCATTTCTAACAGACTAATTTGCATTATAATCTGAGAATGTATTTGTCGTATTTTGTTTCATAACCATGCTAGAAAGATACACCGTTTCCGACCTATCTGCATTACTTGCATCATTATTTCGTTATTTTTCTTTCGTTACACTATAGAAAAATATTTCTTGTTACAATGAAATTGCTTTTACACTAATAAATTGATGTAAACATCTTAAACACGAGTTCGATGTAGACATCACATTAACGTAAACCGAACGCTTTCTTTTTAATAGCAATTACAACATCTCTCTAATTCTTCCCAAACGATAGGTTTTGTACTGACATGTACACGGTGTACAATCACGTGATACAATATTTTCAGAAAATCTTCAATAATTTTGTTAATATGGAACCGATTTGAATTCGGTTTGAAGCAGAGAATGTGGACAGACGTCATGCATTAAAAAAACGTAGTTGACTTTTGAAAAATCAACTGATAAAAAAGTTATTGAAGATAAACAAAAAACAACACGCCCAGCTTATTCCTGGTATCTTTCCACCTTCTCTGCTTCAAACCGAATTCAAATTGGTCAAGTATTAAAAAAGATATTGAAGATTATCGGAAATTCTGAGTCACGTGATTATACACCGATATATTATACACTAAATATTTTTAGTGATAAGTAAGGTTGTAAAGTAGCACAGTTTAGCATGGTGCAATATACGTGAATTATATACCACCGTTTGTCAAATCTACTTTTAAACAAACTAATTTCGCACAATCCTTTTAGACATGCGCGGCTTATCATGTTGCTTCTAGAACTAAAGAGAATGTGGAATTCTGAAAAGGACCTATTCGAAATACGAACTGTGGTACTGATATTTGGCGTTGTATAGGCCCTAGTACCACAAAACTCCAACGATAATTGTTTCCATCCTTTTTATCGAAATTTCAAAAGTGTTTTATTGATAATTTTAAAAACTAGAATCACCCTAAGATAAAGTGGATAATGAATTGCAATAATAGAAAATTCGGTGAAAATCTGACTTCTTAACACAAATTAGTCTGCTAGAATAGCTAACAAGATAAAATATTATTACGAATGAACAAAAACTACACATTGTAGCTTTGCCATAATCAACAATGTCCTGTCTGGAATTTAGTTTATTTTAGAATACTGACAGAAGAAGATTTAACGATTTTTGAAACACAACAAGGTATTTTGGAATGAAACGAAATTAGAATTGGGACGAAACTTATTTTTTTGAATATTTTTCTAACGAAGTTATGAATTGATCTTTTTCATTTTTCATTGTTGATATGGGTTTGTCAATTCTCAAACGAAAAAAATACTGTGGTTTAATATGCGAGTTGCTGCAGACGATTAATAAATATTGATAAGAAGATGGGGTTTCTATGGTATACGTGTAGCACAGAAAATTTCAAGACATATTAACAAGAAAAAGCCTGTTTTCAGCATTTTCTGGGTTTGCTTATTTTGTTTCAATTTTTTTTTCCAAAGCCTTTCATATTCGGAAAGTCAAAACCAGGTCTGGTTTGAGAAAGGGATTAAGGGTTTGTTCCCCTTTTCACGGTTGTATATTTTGGGTAATGTTATTCAATTCAAAGAAGAAAGATTAGAATATGACTGTGTAGAAATTTTTTTAGGTCAATCGTGTTTGTGCTACTGAAGCACAATATGTAAGCCGGTGGGAATGAAAGGCCAAACATGTATGCAATTGAGAATGTATAATATCCTTTATCATTAGTACGGAAGAAAACTATCTTTTAAAAGTAACCCAGTCCTTTTACGATCAGATATAAAGTTCTAGAAAAGCCTGTAAATTTATTGAACTCTTAAATCATCTACTCGTACTTTTAAAGACCTAAACGTAAATAAAGTTCTCAAAAGTCATTTGTCAAAACAGCAAACAAACGAACCATAGCAAACTCTTATAAAATCTTCGCCGGAAATTCGTCTGGCTTCTGAGACACACTAAATCCAAAACAAATAGTATGTTTTAGATCTTCGTAATTAAAAAAGAAAAAAAAGATTAGGAGATGGAAAAATATTCTGTGACTTTATCTCGTAAAGCTTATGATAGATGACTTGGTAAACATCCCTAGCTAATAGCTATACTCTACCATGTCAGTTATCATGAGCTTTAATAATTAACTTGTTCAAAATGGAACAATCCTTACTTATTTTGATTCTAGCCACGATATTTTATCATCAAAATCTACAACAAAATCTCAATGAAGCGCAGATGTTGATTTAACATTTAATTTCATTTTCATTCAGCATCTTATTGCCTCTGAATGCACAATTTCATTATCATTGCAATAAATGTAACGAAACATTTACATGCGTAGTTCAGAGAATTTCATGACTTTGTCTACGTGTTGACAATTTCGAGAGCCACACTTTCTAGATAAATATTTATGAACTCAATTTAAATTCTACCCAATTATTTAACTGGTTTATTCTTAAGATGCTTAAACGTTTGCTACACCTAATATCATACAAGTTGATAAACGTATATAAATGACTTCAAAATGATAAGGATTAAGTTCTAGCTTCGTAAAATGTGTACACAATGCTATGTTTCGTGACAAACAGAATTCAAACTTCATGCGATTTCTATAATCCCAAATTCTATAGCGTATTCAATAGATTTTGGCTAAGAATTCGATTTTCCGATCTAGTAACATCACGCACAAAGCTCTTTTTGAAAGAAATGTATGCATCTTAACTGCATCTGTCATATAAATTTCAATATTCACGCGAATCCGGTGATATTTATCGTTTCGTATCCGTCTATTTTTGCTCTCAATTTAGCATTTATTTCTGTTAAAGTGCCAAATCTATTCTTCAACAGCTCTGAGCCTTTGAATAGAAGTTTCGGTATTTTGGCGAAAATATACCGTTTTTTTCATGAACTTCACATCGGTTATGTTTTGAATTGAGAATGTCGCTTTTACACAAAACTGTATTTCGAAAGAACAGAATATTCGGTATTGTCGGTTAACATTCGAAAAAGGTGTAACTACAACATTTTATCGACACAATATTAATCCCTTCTAAAAAGACTGATTTGTACAAGCCAAAACTTGTATAGCAGGACATGGTAAAACGTCCCTCAAGGTTTTTGGGCCCAACATAGATCCAGATCAGGCTGTGCATTACGCACAGTCTGACCAGGATCCATGTTGTTCTCTAAAAGCTTCTTCGTGACCTGTAGTAACTTTAAAAGAGCAGTATTTATGCATATTTGACTGCATTTGACAACAGACTGATCTTCAAACTCAATATTTGAAAATGCTATAAGGGACCCTTTTCCAGTTTTATTGATTTAAGTTAGCTAAGAAAAAAGGAGATAACAAACATGTATATGATTTTGTCACGGATGCATTCTTTTCATACTACAATTGTAAGTACTTTAGGCTACAATGAAAAATACCTTTTATGTTGTTTTTATTGTTTTTATATTTTTTTGTTTAGTTGTTTCCTGGGCACTCAGTTTAATATTAAGCAGGCTAAAATACATGTATACATAGTAAAAAAGTTTAGCAACAAAATGTAAATATATTTAGTAACCAAAATAATTATGTTTGTTATAACTTAAAATCAAATGTTTGCACGATAGATTATAGCTAGAAAACACAAACAGATGAATTTTATACCGCCGTCGCGTGCGTCTCGCACTCCAGGTGCGCATTTCCGTTTTTCATGTCTGCCATGGTATTCTTTTGTATGGAGCATAATTCTAGAAAACATTTAGGTATGAATATAATCGTCTTTGCAAAGCATGAAAAATGCATCTAAAAAGTGTTTCTGCAACGCTGTGAGACTACGCCATGGACTTACGTTAGAAGGACGTTATATAGCTAATGTGTTCCTACGTGGCGAAATGGCGATAAAGATGTCATTATGAATTTTGAGTATCTCAAAGCATAGGTCACCATTTGAGGATGATATGTAAGCCAATTTTTGTGGTTTGAGATACTAGTAGTCTCGGTCAAGGACGTCGAAGAAAAACGCCACGAGACGACGACAGTCATAATTTCCTAACGTCACGGCAAAGATGTTCCATATCAGCACCAAAACTTGCGAGTGGCTTCCGCAGGAATTTCAACATAGAGTTTCTACGATCGTATTCTTACCATCCGTGATCGTCTCCACAGACGAAGGGTTACTAGAAGTTGACCATACGTTGTAATTTCCCTGACGCTACACCATGAACGCACCAGACTTGACTGACATAAAGTCCTAAATGCTTTAAGCGTAAACAGGGTTGTTGTACTCCCATTATCATCCCTTTCTTTCTGATTGTTTACCCATAGAGCACATATGGCGCATTTAAGGAAGACATGTACGTGATCGCAATGACGCGAATGACGTTCGATCCCTTAATAACGTAGTGAAAGTTGATACTGTGTACGAACAATTTAAGTGGATTAGAAATCGTTTCACTGCTGTTCTTGCTCAAAAATGACCTCATAATCGATACCGAAATCTATTGTGACTTTTTGTTTTGACCCCCCCTAACCTACGCCAAGACAATGTTTCTCGCACACTATTTAACGTTGCCACAAAGCGACCTTTGAATGTTGTGCGTAATTGCATATGCTAAAATGTATATAGCGGTTGTGAAATAAATATCACATGAAATATACGTTTTCAATTGACAAAGTCAATGTTGCTAAACTTTTTTTACATGGTATATATATCTCGTAGAAAATATCATTAGATTTACTTTGGCCGAACAAATGATCGTTTTTGAAGAGAATTGCTAGACCGAATGCCCGACCTTGTTGTCTAACAAATGACAACACTGAGAAATTCCAGACGAACGTTTAACCGTATCATTCATTTATTGTTTACTTTTCGTGTCGGTATAAAATGGAGACAGTCGGAACGATTTCTGAGGCATAAGATGCTATGATCACGAATAATGATACCAACGCATCATTAGCATTATTCGAATGACACAAAGGATGGGTTGCAATAAGGGGTAAAAAAATAGATTTTCTTAAAATTTCGTGGATTGATAGGGTTACATAATATCTTTAATTTGTATGTGTAAAAAATCTGGTTTCGGCTTATTTTTTGAGATATGGGTAAATAAAGTGGGTGGGGTAAGATGGACTGAAACACAGTAGGGGTCATTCTAAGTCGCTTATCTTTCTTATTTTTAGCCCCAGATGGGTGAAAATTTGTATGCGTGTCTTGTGCTATGTGCGTTAAACATTTATGGGATTACATTTGATATTCCATGTATATCTTTTCCGTAATACCCATTCTTCTTTCTTTTGAAGAATTTCGCTATTTTTTAATGACCAACTTTACCAAACTTTCTCCACATGTTTTATTTGAATTCCGATATCTATGAAACTTTACAGATGTTTTGTCCAGATATTAATGTAACTTTGTGTGAAATTTGAAAGAAAAGCGTAGGTCCGTTTTTGAGATATTTGACCTTGACCTTCAAAATGACTTCAAAACTCGGAAAATGCCAAAATGTGATATTTAAAGCGCCAATTTTATTCATAAGGATTGGAATCATGGTTTCTTTTTATTGTTCCTAATGAGTTTCGTAGCAATATTTAATTTTTTGTGTCGTACAACCCATTCGGAAGAATGGGAAAGAAAAGAAATTCTTTTTACTTCTCAGTTTTCTTATCAAACTAAATATTGCACATGAAACATGTCTACGTGGAAAACGCTATGATTAATATTACTACCACAGGTGAGCGAAATTAAATATTAGCGTTATGTTAAAATTGATAGAACTACCAAAGCTTTATATGCAACTTGAATTGTCTAAGAGTTTATATTCACTCATCTCATGATGGTCAAGAATTATCAATTTGCTACGAGAAAACTGATCATTTTCAGATTGTATTTCTTATATGGTTATAATGAAGACGCATTGTGAATGATTTTACTAAATGACCAAATGTGCTTACAATTAGTTAACTTAAGCTAAATATTTATATAACGTTATATAATATCAACAAAAAGAAAATAATGTTAAATGTACAGACAGGCCTTAAAGAAATATCTGTCTAACAATGATTTCATCAGATGAAATAACCGGGTAACTCTGAGAGGCGACCAAGTTTATTATATAGAGTATATCAATTTTAACGGTAAAATCATACAATAAAAAATCCAATCATATGTGAAATGCATTCTTTTATGAATGGGCTGTCACATGCCATTCAACCCTAACCATTTTCCCAACAATGCGTAGTTTAACGGACTTTCCCGAATTTGATGTTATTTTGAAGGTCAAGGTCAAATATCTCAACAACGAGCCAACACTTTTCTTTCAAATTTCACACAAAGTTATATTAATATCTAGATAATACATCTGTAAAGTTTCATAGAAATCGGGTTTCAAATAAAACATGTGGAGATAGTTTGGTAAAGTTGGTCGTTAAAAAGTAGCAAAATTCTTCGAAAAAAAGAAGAATAGGTATTACGGAAAAGATATACATGGAATATCAAATGTAAGCCCATAAATGTTTAACGCATATATCACAAGACACGCATACAAATTTTCACGCATCTGGGGCTAAAAATAAGAAAGATAAGCGACTTAGAATGACCCCTACTGTGTTTCAGTCCATCTTACCCCACCCACTTTTTTTACCCATATCTCGGAAAATAAGCCGAAACCAGATTTTTTACACATACAAATTAAAGATATTATATAACCCTATCATTCCACAAAATTTAAAGAAAATCTATTTTTTTGACCCCTTATTGCAACCCATCCTTTCTACAGTTTGTTATCAAATAATGATATGTGAATATGAATGTACTTAGCGACAATTTACAGTATGAAATGAATAAGCGTTTTTCATAATGACTGGGGTGTCATAACTGGGGTCTATACAGGCCGCAGTTACGACATTTTGTCATTAAATCAGCATTATCACATTTATCAATATAAAATGTATACCTTTGTGTGCATTCATACATGGATTGTCCCTTCATTTTCTTTTCATTTTTTGTCGGTCTCTGTAAATTCTATTGTATTTGCTTGCATGTCTGTTTGTATGCTTTTTTGTAATGCTCTTCTTTTCATGGAGGAAATAAAAAAATCAACCGATATGTAAACTCATTTAGAAACAAGTTATTGCTATTATCTCAAGGTAGTCCATCCATCATTCGATAGGAAATAATTCATGCATCTTCGCCATTATTCATGGTGATTATCAGTATTTTCTTTAGCCCAAATTTTTTCCCATGGCCCTCAATATTAGGAACGTCAAAACAAGGCATTTTTTGGGAAAAGTCTTAAAAATATCCACGATTGTGGGAACAATGTTCACATATAGCAAACAAACTGTTATGAAAGCACACAACTGATAAGTAGACTGAAAACACTCGTTGTGACATTGAGATATATACGTTTTGAATTTCCGAAGAAGTCTCGTTCCCAACGGATATAAAAAAGCATGATCGCAAACAGATTGAAAGCAGATGCAGACAGCAAAATATTTACATAGCTAAACGACGTTAAAAGAGTCAAATGTGAAAAAACAAAAAGTGAAATTGCCAATGGAACAGGAAACGCCACAGGTTAGCAGGATTTTTGTGTCAATATTTGTGTAAGTCGTCAACGTCAAAATTTTATCTAAAAAAAAAGAAAGAAAAAAACTAAAAAAAAAACCATCCTGGAATTGGACGTCGCTTGCAGAAGAATCTTTATGATACATCAAGAATTTTGAAGATAACAGAATATATGCTTATCCTTGTGCTCTTTCATTATACAAGCGTATGTGAAGTCGGGTATCTGTATAGCTGTTTTCATATGACATGGAACGGCCGGTGAAAAAAAAAAGTATTTATTATTGGCTAATAGATCTAGACTAACATACATCAAAGAGACTTAAATTGCAAACTTAAATAATTGTCAAACAAACTCAGTAGGGCAAGTTTTAAAAAAATGTGACCATTCACTTTTTACATGCCACGGCTTTTACAGAGAATTATATCCAACCAAATCAAAGCTAAAAAGATGTGTTATTGTGTCTATATACTGGGTACCAAGTTTTAAGAAAATCGCTTCACAAATAAAAAAGATATGTCATTAAAACATGTCAAAAATGTCAGGAGTGAAACGTTTTTGTGTGACACTTAACACTTTTACCAAGTTTCTAAGCTATGGTAAATATAAGACAATGACAGGATACTACAATAAGCACTTGTAATTCATAAAACAACATGTGCATCATCATCTTAAAATTACTTTTTTATCTTATATTCTTGGTTTAGGATGAGGAGCCTGTTTTATACAATACCCCTCTGAATTTTATGTCAGGAGTGAAACACTTTTATTTTTCAAAATGTGTTCTCATTTTTGTCTATTCAGCCAGAAATCTACCACTCAAATTTTTTTAGGAAGCCATCAACCTTGTGCGCATTCTGCACTCTACTTTTTAGTGATTCGTGGGTTACAATTTCTCATATTGTGCAATATATATGCTGTCAGGAGTGAAACGCTTTTTTGTTGTCATTTTGCAAAATTGTGCACACAATTTTAGCTAAAAAGTAGTGAACATGAATTTGAAATATAATTTTGGCACTGCTTAACCATTTAGAATAGTTTTTAGCCACCCTAATTAAGAAATCTGGATGGTATTCTGTAAAATTAGCTGTTATTCTTAACATTTAAATGTCACACTTTGGTCACATTTTTTTTAAAACCTGCCCAGTAATATAATGCTATTATCAATGACTTTAGAATTAGATCACCTCCTGGTTGTTGTCATTTTTGGAAAAACAAATTTTCAAGTTGAATCGCTGTAGTTGAGTCACTTGTTACCATTTGGATAAAAGGTCGGAAAACTGAAATGAAAGTATTGTGCTTTACTTCAAAAACCTCGTAACTATGGCTTGTTTTAAGTTGCAGTTATGATGTTATGGAAGAAAAAAGCGACGATATCGCGCTCAGTGTCGTACAATTACTCAATTTTGTTTTTCATGATAACTTTAACGGCGCTAGATTCAAACAATCTCATTGACGACGTTTGTTAATTTTCTTAAAAGAACAATTTCCCTGACAAGGCACTGTTGATTATTGCAAAAATAACCTCGTGCATTATTTGTTTATTTGTCATATTTTTGTCGGAGTCAGTTTCATTTCCAACAAACTAATTTGCATTATAATCTGAGAATGTATTTGTCGTGTTTTGTTTTACAACCATGCTAGAAAGATACGCCGTTTCCGACCTATTTGCATTACATGCATCATTATTTCGTTATTTTTCTTTCGTTACACCATAGAAAAATAGTTTTTGTTGCAATGAAATTCCTTTTACACTAATAAATTGATGTAAACATGTCAAACACTATTTCGATGTAGACATCACATTAACGTTAACCAAACGTTTTCTTTTTTTAATAACAATTACCACATCTCTCCAATTCTTCCCCCAACGACAGGTTTTGTACTGACATGTACTAAGTATTAGATAGAGGTTGTATAGTAGCCCATTGAATGTTTATATCGCGTAGAATCTACTATACAGATTCTATCTGACTTAGTGTTCGCTAGCGGTTCATTAGCGATGGGGCGTGGCTATGATAAACTAGCCGGCAGAGAGTTTATGCGAAATATAGCGGCGAAATTTTAAAATATACTGCAATTTCACTGGTCCAAAAAGTATGTCGAACATTAAGTACTTTTTAGTGATAAGCAAGGTTGTAAAGTAGCACAGTTTAGCATGGTACAACATTCGTGAATTATATACCACCGTTTGTCAAATCTACTATTAAACAAACCAATTTCGCGCAATCCTTTTAGACATGCGCGGCTTATCATGTTGCTTCTAGAACTAAAGAGAATGTGGAATTCTGAAAAGGACCTATTCGAAATACGAACTTTGGTACTGATATTTGGCGTTGTATAGTTCTACAAAACTCCAGCGATAACTGTTTCCATTCTTTTTATCAAAATTTCAAAAGTGTTTGATAGATAATTTTAACAACTACAATCATCCCAAGATAAAGTAGATAATGAATTGCAATAATTGAAAATTCGATGGAAATCTGACTTCTTAACACAAATTAGTCTGCTAGAGTAGCTAGCAAGATGACATATTTTGACGAATGAACAAAAATACACAATGTAGCTTTGCAAGTAGTCTGACCCAGACCCTAGTATTACGGTTATAGTATAAAAACAAAGACCCTTTTAAATGACATCCTAGTATAGAATACTAGTTTCTGTTGGCAATAGATAGCTTTGACTTGGATTATAGAGGCAAGTCTCAAAGAGAATAATGCACCCATTGACAAATAACGCAAACAGAAAAGACTAGGGCTAGTCTACTCTGCAATAATCAACTAGCACCGTGTCTGGAATTTCGTTTCTTTTCGAATATCGTCACTTGTCAACAAAACTCTCGTAACCGCAGCTTGTTGTAAGCTGTAGTTTACTAGAGTTTTGTTGAAAAGCAGCGATATTGACAAATACTGGTCTTACGATTGTTTGTTTTAAAACAAAACAAGGTATTTTGGAATGAAAAGTAGTTCGAAGTGGCATTGTGGAATGTGGTATAGAAGAAGAAGAAGAAGAAGAAGAAGAAGAAGAAGAAGAAGAAGAAGAAGAAGAAGAAGAAGAAGAAGAAGAAGAAGAAGAAGAAGAAGAAGAAGAAGAAGAAGAAGAGGAAGAAGAAGAAGAAGAAGAAGAAGAAGAAGAAGAAGAAGAAGAAGAAGAAGAAGAAGAAGAAGAAGAAGAAGAAGAAGAAGAAGAAGAAGAAGAAGAAGAAGAAGAAGAAGAAGAAGAAGAAGAAGAAAAAGAAGAAGAAAAAGAAGAAGAAAAAGAAGAAGAAAAAGAGTATTGTATTATAGTGACACGTGTGAACAATAGATATATATATTTTATAAAATTTGTAATTGATGAATCGCACACCCGGCCCAATTGGTCTATAAGCCATCCTTTGCTTCATAATATATTTAGTCTTTTCTAGTCAGATTGAAATAAGCAAAATGTTCCTTATCTACAGAGTTATTTTTTCTAAAGAGAAAACACAATCATACAAATTGATTTTTTTCATTGCTGTTGCTATGGAATACCCCATATCAAATCGACAAAATTCTAGTGTGTTCTGATTTGCGAATTGCTGCAGACGAAAAAATAAGTATTGATAAATGATAATGTGTATGATACAGCACAGATGACTTTTAGACAATAGGGGTTTCAAAAGTCTTTCATGTTCGGGAGGTCAAAACAATGATTTGGGAAACTGTTATTGAAATGTGCGGCATGTTTGACGGTTGACGAATGAAGACATACAGATACTGTTCCTTTTGGCCAATCGTTTTGTGCTACTAAAGCACAATATGTCGTTTGTGTTTTTGCAAAACCTCGTATCTATAACTTCATTAAAGCTGTAGATACGAGGTTTTGCAATAACACCGACGACATGCCTGTGAGACTGAAAGGTCAAAATTATAAAGCAATTCGTCGTTGTAAATGCAAAACCTCTTATCTCGTTTTTGGAAAATTTCAAAAGGGAGGGAAAAAGTGAAATAACTTTTCCACAACTGAAATGTTTTACTTGAAATTTGGACATATTGTTCACAGATGATTTGTCATTAATACTGATCAGTAAAAATATCTCAAAACATGCAAGAATTGTCTTTAACTGGGCACACAAGTTTGAACTTTGAAAATCGCAAGAATCGACATACGAGGTTTTCCATTTACACCGACGGATTGTAAAAGCATAATATCCAGTATATTATTGGTACAGAAGAAAAATATCTTTAAAATGTAAATCGGTTCTTTAACGATCACATATAAAGTTCTAGAAAAAACCTATAAAATTCGTGAACTCATAAATCATCTACTTTTAAAGACATAAACGTAAATAAAGTTTTCAAAAATCATTTGTCAAAACGGCAAACAAACGAACCTAAGCAAATCTTTATGAAATCTTCGCCGGAAATTCGTCTGGCTTCTGAGACACACAGAAAATCCATAACAAATAGTACGTTGCAGATCTTCTTAATTCAAAAAGTGTTTACAGAACATGAAAAGGAATCATTATACAGGAAAAGGAAAAAAGTTAAAACAACAAATATCATCTTTGCTATTGTGATTGTTCTATTCGCTAGAATCTTTGAAGGAATAATCTTTGGTGGATGTTATATCGATCCAACTAATTCAATTCTTTTTGAATTTTAAATGGTTTTAAAAATCAATTTAAAATGCCAATTTAAGCTTGTATATTGGGTATTTGAACTTGCACATGGTCGTCTGCAACTTTAAATTCGTATCACCTTATTATTTTGTCGTTTGGGAAAGCAATAAGAATGACTTATTGCCACACATACATACAACTGCCGATATGTAGCGGACAGCTCTGCTTGTCTAGATGGTACTTCTTTATTTCATATTGCACACGGTCGTCTGCAACTTTAAATTCGATTCACCTTATCATTTTGTTGTTTTGGAAAGCATTAAGAATGACTTATTGCCACACATACTTACAGCTGCCTATATGTAATGGACAGTTCTGTTCGTCTAGTGGATACTTCTGTAGTTTCATCTTGCACATCGCTCGGACTGTCAACCTACAATCGAAAAGACATCGATGCTTTTCAACAAAAAGCTTCTTTTAACCCTTTCCCAAACAAGACCTGGTTTTGACGTCCCTAATAGAAATGGCTTGGGAAAACATTGAAACAAAAGAAGAAACTGCTGATAACCAGCAGTTTCTCCTTTTGTCTCAATATTTTCTGTGCAATATTTCACACAAATTCTATCTTTAATAACATCCATTTTGTCATTTTTGGAAGTTTTTGAAGTGGACCACCCTGAAATTTTGTCGTTTGGGAAAGGGTTAAGCTGCAGTTATGAGATTGTTGTAGAAAACCGACGAACTATCGATGCAATTAGTCAAAAAGTTAAAATACTGAGAGATATTGTCAATCAAATCGTATATGTAAAATGGGGCACGTGTCCTTTAACCAATTTCCGGACGACCGCGTTCTAGAGGGGTTCAAATCCGAAGATACTGCAGACGACAAATCCAGGGAATGAAATTTAAGTATTTTCTGTCTTTTTTTTTTTTTTTTTTTTTTTTTTTTGATAGGAAACTTTTTTGGAAATAAAAAAAAATGCTTGTCACTTGCAATGCCTTCATTTTCCAAAATGTTTTCAAAAAAAAACTTTATTCTTGTGGGGCGTAAAATGACGTCATTATGATGGAATGGTTTAAGACTTACATAAACGTTCGGCAGCCAGAGTATTTTGTATCTCAGAAAAATAGAATAGACTGGTTAGAACTGAAAGAGGTCTTTTTATGATTATTTTATAAGGTAGATTAGGCTACTCTTAACAGAGATTCAAACGACGTAGATTTTTTTTCGGGCGACGTCGGGTTTTTCTGCAGCAGAAAGTGTGGATTTTTCCTCTTTGTAACATATTATTATGTGAAAATCGGATACCGCTGACCGTTGACGACGTCGCACGAAATAATTCCGACGTCGTATTGATCTCAAAATGGTCAAATTATGTGAATCGCCCCTTCAGACAAATTGCCTCCCTGAACAGCTGATTGTAAACCGATGGCCTTCAGCAAAAGTAAAAAAAAACATCACACATAAAGAGGTTTCAATTAATACAGCTTGCTTAGGATATGTTGCTACATAACAACTGTGGACATTTGATTTGATTTATTGGGGGTTTACGCCGTTTTCAACTACGAAGGTCATATCGCGGTGACTGGAGCACCTAACCATGGATTCCTGGCGTTTCTCATACCAGTATTACCACAACACCCTTACCGAGCCTCCAGCTGCTCCCCCACATAGCTTCACGATATCAAACCATTGATGGGGGACATTTTTGTCAGTATGGATATTTGCCGCGGCCGGGTATCGAACCCGGGAGCTCTCGAATGAGAGGCAGATGCGATACCAACTGCGCCATGGCCGCGGCCAACAGCTGTGGAGAAGGAATATTAAAATTGATTATACATGTACACATAAATAGATATTGCAATCACACTGGATATTGATAAGATAATAAAACGCCAATAAAGCTTCTAACGATATCATGGATATTTCTTATTGCAAAAGTCTTATAGAAATTAAACACAGAAATAAAAGTTAAGTTAGAAAAGTCTGAAACATAAGGCTGACACTAACATAAGACTACATTAATGTTCGCATATCTAGCATGGTAACCCCAAAATCCCCATTCTGACATTTAATCAGATGAAAACAGTTTATAGACAACAAGTCGGATGATGTAAGACAAAACTCCCCCCTGCTTAGATCATCTGTAAGACAATTGGGGAGATAATGCTAGGACATGTATACGACCCATCCAAAAATAGTTCGTGTTGTTTCTTGAAAATTAAAAACAAAACGTTCAGGAAACTTTACTATCGGAATCGATTCAGTACAAAACGATTCGAAGTAGAGCAAGCGATTAATTGCCTGGCAGAGCATCTCTAGCAAATAACTAGAGATGCTTTGCCATGTCATTTCTCGTGAGCTACAGTATACACAATGCAATTGTAATGTTCTTACTGTGCTAGAAATGTGTTGTATATTTCGATCACTAGGAAAGGTAATTTGTTGGCTACGTTTAAATTGTCGCAAAAACAGCCTGAGAGGATTTTTGGATACCAGAGATATTCATAATTGCATAAGTCTTAAAGAGATTAAACAACGAAATAAAACTTCAGTTAGTAAAGTCTGATACATAAGACTGACACTAACATACGACTAGTTTAATATTCATCTCATATCTAGCAGGTTAACCCCAAAATCCCCGTTCTGACATTTAATCAGATTAAAACAGTTTATAGACAAGATGTCGGATGATGTAAGACAAAACTCCCCCTGCTTAGATCATCTGTAAGACAATTGGAGAGATGATGCTAGGACATATATATACGACCCATCCAAAAATAGTGTGTTTTGTTCCTTGAAATTAAAAACAAAACGTTCAGGAGACTTTACTCTCGGAATTGATTAAGACTGAGTACAAAACGATTCAAAGTACACCATGCATTGATACGAGGGACGGTCGGAAAGTAGTTGGACTTTTCGTGCTACTGTCTCTCCATTTGCAACTGTATAAACACATTATATATTGGTGGAATCTCCAACCATTTGCCAATAATGTGGTAAATTTATTTTCAAAGATAGTTGTATATAAACTATATTCTGTCCACTTATATGTGATAGGTGTTTCATGTATCAAAGGCCATTTGTTAGAGGAACAATGGGGGTAATCAAAACAAAAGAACATTCTAGTCATTTTAATCGCGAAGGAGTTAAGTTTTTGAACTACATTATCACTGAAGATTAAATAAGGGTTCATAATTCCGAATTTTGGATAAAAAATCAGTCAAAGCAGTCATTAAAACGAGCTGGTTCCCCTCCCCTGAAAAGATTAAGCTGTTACCTTCGGTTGGTAGCCATGCTTGTTGCTTTTGGGGATTCACGAGGATTGATAGCTACTCATTTCATGTCAAATGGTAAAAACTGTCAATGCCAAGTACAATTCTCAAGTAATTCAGAAAAATCTAAGAATAAATGCTGAAGTAAACGCGTCCCAGATTAGCAAAGAAAAATGTTTCTACTTCATGATTAGGCATGCTACCATATCACCGCACCTGCAGTGGAGATTATCAACTATTACACATGACAATAGGTTAGGTAGATGGTTTCTAACATTGTCATTTTTGTCCAAATTGATTAAGCCAGGGTGCTAAAATCATGTAAGCTGGTACAAATTTTATTATGGATTTTTTCACTCATTCACTCCAAAAAACTGCACAATTAGAAATACAAAAATCTGAAAAATTGACCTTTTTGAAAAGCGTAATTTTTCACTTACTCTTGCAAAATATTATTTGAAATTATAGAATTCAATTTCAGTGTACCAAAACGAGGCCAGAATATTTCAATTTTAGGGCCGAAACATGGTGACATCTATGCTTCATAAGATACGTTATGGGGTTTGGTTTTCCCCTTTACACATTGGTTTTGTTAATTTGCACTGAGAGACAAATCAAATAAGGTTTCCGCCAGATCAAGAATTCATTGTATAGCGAAATAATGATAATTTATTGACTTGTTAAAAAAATTAAGACCTTAAAGTTAAAACTAAAAGGACAAATCGTTTTCTTATCATTTTTGTTTGTTTTTTAATGAAATGAATAAACTTATAAAATAGAATAAATTCGTGATGAAAATATAAAGATTAACTACCACTTAATTGAGTTATAACACAAAAGTTATCTTATTCTAACTTATTTACCATCAGTGATAGTCATAAGGTAAGGAAGTATGTCGTAACGTATCTTATTTTAAAACGAAATCTCTATCTTTGGACATGTATACACTGTCGTTTTTCATATCTATTTGGTGAAAAGAGAAAAGAAAATCTGTAGGTTTAGGCGATGGTCAGAAATGCACCTGTTTCAAGATTGAATTATAGGAGACAATCCGAGAAATAAGGTTTTAACAAGACACCAATATATTGGAAAGGCTTTATTGGGTCATTGTTATAGGATAATTGCACCAAATACCCTTTCTAACCTTCTCGTAACAATTACCATTTAGACATATACAGAAACTGATGAAATACTATGATAAAAGTAGCAAATGCAGCACTTATTTCGGAAACAATGCTATCAAAATGGGTCATAGCGTATCTTATGATTTAATTTGTTTTATTGTTTCAAATAATTCAAGGTCTTTATGATGTATTATCAAAAAACACATGCGTTTTCGTGTGCCAACTGTATCGACGATTCCACAAAGAATATTATTGGAAGTTTTCCACAGCTTGTCTGCCTTTGTAGGCTATTGGAATAAAAATTATTGTTTTGTATTGGTTTCTTTCATTATTTGAGTAAAGAGGGTGATTCCACTAAGATCGACGTCTATTATTTGTCCGAAGTATACTATGTTCGAAAAGAAGTCCAAGTGGATAGTCCAATTTGATTATATTAGTTTTTTTGTTACCATGGTTTAATCGAACGTCATGTATCTTATCATAACGTATCTTATTCATAAATTAATTTTTAAAGAAATTCATCAGAAATAAAGTTCACTGGTTTGTTACGCTGCAGACTATTTTTTTCTAAAGAATGTTTAGAATCATTTATTATATCAAGTGTATGAAAAATCATGAAATATTTGAAATGAAAGTAGGTTTAAGCCGTAACGTATCTTATGAAAATAATGGGGGGGATTCTTGTTTTTTAACTTTGATGTTGAGTTATTCTAAATTGTGAATTAGCTTGATCTTTTTGTATGTGTTTCTGTTTACGTCGACATCTAGCCTACCACTAAAAACCATTTTGACCTTAGGAACACATACTGTTGTGTTTTACTACCCATTATAGGAGCGTTATGTATCTTACGCTGGAAATCGGGACAACAGAAAAACTTTTTTCTCCAGAAAGTATAGTCCTGCATCCTCACGAAACAGTAAACAGACCACAGGAGAATATATTTGGCAAAGAATAAAAAGATAACTGAAGCAATTATAGATTAAAATACGTTAAAATCAAACTGATTCCGAATTACTCCAATGCGAGGACAACGAAAATTCATTGAAAATAAGCTAAAGAAAGGTGAAATTTCAGAAGAAAAAATTATTCCTGGTCTTATATCATGCTTGAAATACACACAGGGTGTCTATTGTATAATGTTAAGCAAAGAAACGAAAACAAAAACCTTCCAATGAATTAATTACTAGCGAGGGACATCGAATTTCAGTAATTGTGCAGTTTTTTTGGAGAATGAGTGTTTTGTATCTGGGCTATTGTCTTTGGTTTGCATACATTTATACAGGAAAAGGACTTGCGCCTTAACTGTAGCAAGTGCACCTGTCACATTTTGAAATTCTTTTGGCACAAACCAAAAGACAAAAATTTAGCAACATTATTTGAAGATGTTTTTTAAACGTTGATTGAATAAATATTGTGTGAAATTTTACACTGATATGTTGTATTTTGGCCGAATAATTGACCATCAAAAATTTCTTTTAAGTATATATTCCGATAATAAACAGTAGGAAACGTAAATCGTTGGATACGTTCTAAATTGTCGTCAATTCAGCTTAAACAAGCTATATCTATGGGTTTTTAAAGGGTTTTTGGCGATTTGAAGCTTCGTGTCAGAATATGGCTCCTTTTTAAAGTTATTTCGAATGTGTCTAATATTTGTACTCGTATAAACTAATCGACAGTAAAATCGTCATTTGTGTCAAATATTTTGGTTCCGAAACGGCGTCGTATACCACACGAATACAATGTAGCTGTTTTACGACTCAGTTTTACACGCGTACAAATGATGGAAGAGCGGACAAAAAGGCGCTACGATGATCTTAAAAAAAAAAGAAAAAAAAAGACAAAAAAAAAACAGGCGATATTTTTTACGCCAAGTTAACTCTTACAACTTGGTCGTCAATAACTATTTTATCAACTGATGTTTGGCAGGTATCACATCCAGCGAATTCCAGACGTTTTCCATCTTCTCTGCATTAAAATTTCAAATCGGTCAAGTATAAAGCATTACAACCCACAACTAACTACAAAACACTTCGTGTGTCTTCAGGCGCCATCCGTAGCAACGGAAATTGACTAGGGTATTCGTCGTCAATTTCTTTTGCCGTGGATGACGCCCGAAGATGGACGAAGTCTTTGGTATCTATCGATGGGTTGTAATCCTTAATAGAATTATTGACGAATTTTTGAGATTGTTTTGCCAGTTGATTCGCCGCCATGAAAGAATAGATTTAGAAACGCGCTTTTTAACTTAAAAGATATACCGTCGTTGTAAATGCAAAACATCGTATCTCATTTTTGGAAAATTTTAAACGGGAGTTGAAAAAGTGTAATAACTTTTCCCAAACTGAAACGTTTTACTTGAAATTTGGATATATTGTTCACAAGTAATGTGTCATTAATACTGATCAGTAAAAATATCTCAAAACCTGCAAGAATCGTCTTAGCTGGGTACACAAGTTTGGTCTTTGAAAATCGCAACAATCGACATACGAGGTTTTGCATTTACATCGACGATACGTTTCATGACAAGGTGAAAACTTGGGAAAAATAGGTAAAAAAATAAGCAAGAACTATTTAACCCTTTCCCAAACGGCGAAATATCACATTTCTAATGAATTTTACTTTTCCATATCGTCGTTGTAAATGCAAAACCTCGTATCTCGTTTTTGAAAAAAAATTAAAGGGGAGGGTAAACAGAGTATTAACTTTTCCCAAACTGAAATGTTTTGCTTCAAATTTGGACATATTATTCACAAATAATTTGTCATTAATACTGATTAGTAAACATATCTCAAAACCTGCGAGAATTGTTTAAACTGGGCACACAAGTTTGTACTTTGAAAATTGCACGAATCGACATACGAGGTTTTGCATTTACATCGAAGATATAGATCTAAAATCTGCTGTAGGTGACAACACGGATTTTGACAAGATATAATTGCCGCATAATATAGCATCAAAATATATTTTCCTGGTCTTCTTCTTCTTCTTCTTCTTCTTCTTCTTCTTCTTCTTCTTCTTCTTCTTCTTCTTCTTCTTCTTCTTCTTCTTCTTGTGTGATATAAAGAAGTATTTGTTTGGGAAATAGTCGAAAGACAACACCTTAATCTATGATACCCCCGAATGACAATAAACAAAAACACATTAAACAAAAACACATTAAATAAAGACTAAATAGAGACTCAAAACAGACTTTATCCTGTCACTAGCTAAATATTCTGCCCAATAACAGGGGGTAGGATAAACTTAGCTTTATCCTACCCCCTGATCACGTGACATGCTTTATTTTGCTACATGATCACGTGATCTGCCGAAACTACTTTTAATTTTATCCGGAGGTTGGATCGATCTCAAAATCCCCGTTTTATAACAAAACTTACACAAATTGTTCGCAAAGTCGCCTGTTTTGAATAGCAAAATCATCCCAATCAAATTATTCTGCGTAGACTATTTAATCAATATTTTTGCACCGAAATTACAAAAGCGCCAAGTTTAAGTTTACTCATAATCCGAAGCATGTGGTCTACAGAAAACGAGAAATAAAAAGCAGAAATGAAACTTTTCCATTCCCTTGTCTAAATAAAGAGCTAAAATGCCCCACTAACAGAACCCACCCTTGGATTATTGACCTAAATCTTAGAAATCGATGACGTAGATTAAAGTTTTGATGACGTAATACACACCTGTGGTTGTCTGGGAATCGAAGTGATGTTTGTTCACAACAGGACACAGTGCAGGAAAAACAAGGAAGGAATTGGTTTTACAGGAGGAGGATAGAGATGAGTGGTTTGTTATCTTATTTCAAGACAACGGTAACCTGTTTTTACACGTCAGGCTATCGTTATTTTGAAATAATGTCTTCATTGCCATGCAAAACACAAGTTTGCTTCGTTGAAGACTTTCAAAAAATGGACGACATCGAAGAAAGTGCGGACACGAACTAGATTTTACAGCTAAATCCAAGACTGAGCAAATTAAAGTTGGGACGAATAGTGAACTGAATGATTTGTGGTAGGCGCTTCATGTTCTTGTTACAGTTTGAATTTTTCGTGTTTTAATCAAAACGTTGAATCTGTTTTTGTTCAAACCGAACCCAATCCCAATCCACACAAAAACAAACGGCGGACCAGGTCAAAAAGAGGTCGACTCGGGTCACCTTCTATTTCTTTGCTATTTGGGTACACTGCATGGTTATAGATCTAAATCATATTTGAAAATTTAGAAATAATTTTGTTATTACCTCGGTAAAATTACAAAATGTTGATAGAAAAGAATATTTTCTAGATGCGGATTACTTTCTGACGCTCAATAAACGTTTGCGCATCAAACATTTTGAAAAGGTGACATCGCTGCTGAAAATAATTAATCATCATTTCTTTGTCTACTTTATTATGTTACATATGAAACAGTCAAACAGTAATAATACACGTTTTCCTCGGTTTGACAAGATTCTTATCATACATGACGTCAGCCCGTTGCAGAGGTGTATGGTGAGAGTAACGAACGACAACTCTGCTCGGAGATTTGGTGACCTGTAGCAATAACTGTGAAAGGTCTCGTTTCAGACTGCATTTGGACTGCACATAGGAACAGTTTGTCTGCAAACATGGTATTCTCAAATGCCTTAAGGACCCTAACCAGTGTTTTCCCCAGCCCAATAAACTCTATCGTCCCGACTACAGCTTAATGTAAATCTATGTAATGCCCCTGCAGCTTCAAAAGTACCACACAGCTTAATTTCTTCAAAATGGTTACCAAAAATGTATTTTAGGCATTTCATTTCAAAAACAGATAAGAAAAATTATAAATTGTAAGAATTGGTTATAAAACATTATGGGAAAAGAAGAAATTGCTCAAAATGAGAAATGTCTTCTTTTCCCATTATGTTTTTAATAACGATGATTTGCGTTTGTAAAACATGTTTGAAGGTTTACCGATAGACTTACTTATATCATTTGCCACTACAGCTTAAAGTTATTCTGTGGAGAACCCTGCTAACCTTTTACCAAACATCAAACAATCGGGTGGTTCAATTTAAAAACTACAATAGACCACAATTTAAGTATATTACTGAAGGTAATATGTATGAATCAATATAACCCGGTAAGCATTGAAGCAAAAGGAGAAAATGCTGATTATCAGCATTTTATAATCAGCATTTTCTTCTTTTGTCTCTATGTTTCCCAAAATCCTTTCGAATAGGGATGTGCAAACCAGGTCTTGGCTTGTCTTGGAAAGGCTTGGAACAAGAACGATTCAGTTGAGATTAAGAAAGATAAACGTTGGAATAGTAAAACTATCAGATTACGCTATTTCTCCGTATTAATAGTTCCACGATATAAACGCCTCTTAAATTTGATTAATAAGGCAGCGAACACCCTAAATCATTTATAATTCTAGAAAAGCAATAATATTGAAAGTTACTCGGCATTTTGGTCCCTCTATTGACAAAATTCAGCCGAAATAAAACTTTATCAGCGTCCCAGTTCAATAAAGAGTTTTTTCTTACACGAATCCTTTCCTGAGGAGTTTGCGGAATACTATCGAATGGCGTTATTTCCTTCCTCTATGAGCCGATTTTAACCCTTTCACAAATAACATTTTTTTATTGTTCCTAATAAAAAGCTACTATGCGCGAAAGCATTGATGTTGATAAAATGTGGATTCATGTACAATACAGCATAAAAATGACGAGACAAAAAAGAAAATGCTGGCTATACTTTGATATTTTCCAAAGACCTTTTTTAGAATGTCAAAACCTAGGTTTTGTAAACTAATAACGGTTTAAGTTTCGTTACATGTAAATAACAGCATCCAAGTTATCGTTGTGTGTAACGTTATGTCCATTCTAGAATTTTGCGAGTTCTTTTAAACGAAACAAATAAATGACAAAATGCATTTTAAAATGACAGAAACGCTCATAATGTGTCATTGTTTCAAGGCCTCGATATGCACATCAGTAATTAAGTTAAAAGCAAGTGTCAGTCATAATGCCATTGGAATGATTCATGCGATTCCTAATCCTTATCCAACATTTCAAGAGTAAATTCGCTTTTGGAAGAGGACATTTTTATGTGTATTTTTTTTTTTATTATTATTTTAATTTTCTTAGAATTTCATTTTGAAAATCAACGTCGACAATATGCCTAAATCTTATATTCTTAATGATATAACATCATTGTATGGTATTGTGAAAACAAAACTTACCGTTCAAAAAAGAGGTCGAATAATTCAATCCTAAACGAGAATAATAGGACTGGTCCAATTTTTACCCATTCCCACACATTGACGCCTTTTGGCACCCTTTTAGATAATAACTTTGGAAAACATTGTGGAAAATGAAGAAATTGCTTGTGACGAGCAATTTCTTCATTTCCCCCAACGTTTTCTACGTTAAAAGACCCAAAATGTTAAATTTCATTTACTTGAAATTGTCGTCTGAAACATCTTTGAATTTGGACCAGCTTAAAATTTTGCCGTTTGGTAATGGGTTAAAGCTGCTTATGACAATAAAATGGACGTTGGTACTATGAAAGTTATGTCCAATAATGAATTAGCATTGAATATAACTCATATTTTGTTGTTTAGAAACAGATTTATTATCGTTAACTTAATATTATATTTTTTCTTAAATCATCCATGGAAAAGTATAATTTTCAAGACATCGCTTAGCTTTTGCATCAAGAATTTTGTTAACCAATTCCCACATTTTGACGACTTTTGATGTCCCATAAGAACACGGCTTGTAAAGACCATTGTGAAAAATTGAAGAAAATGCTTGTGACAAGCCATTTCTTCATTTCGCACAATATTTTATTACACAGTTTCCAAACATTGTGAAATGTCATTTATCTGAAATATGCGCGGCCACAATATTTGAATTTGGACGACATTTTAAACATTTGCCGTCTGATAATGGATTAATCTTTTGAAGAGAAACATTATGACATATCATCAGTATTCAATGACGGATTTCCTTTTTCCTCTGAGAAATTAGAAAGAACCGGCGCCAAACAAAAGTCTTTTGGCCAGAATCACAATATTTGATTTCATAAATGTGATGTAGAAAGTCGGGTTCGTGAAGAATAATGATTCTAAAGGCTTTTGTGCTGTTTTAAAGAATGCCCAATTGTGTCATCACTGGAAGCGCTTAGGCTGTCCCTGATTAATTTATTCATGAACCGAATTCCCCCGATTGTTAATATTTCATCAAAGAACGCCGCGAATTTGTAGATAGATTCTGTCTGAAGACGATTGCAGACATATCTAGTCCAATAACATTGAATCGTGAGATAACGTTTTTAGAATTATACAATTTAAGCTCATTTGTGTCGAAGTCGTACGGTACGGTAATGTACCTGAGGCGCGTTCTTTAGAGCGAGATTTTTTAAGATTTCTTAAGGTGTTTTGGATAAAGCGTTTTTAAGACCGAGACTTTGACCGAGCTGTTCCGAATGCTCCATATTTATACAAATGACGTCATCATGACGTCATTTGTATAAAGTATGGAGCATTCGGAATACTGCGGTTTATGAATTATGGAGTGTTCGGAACAACTCGGTCAAATCTCTTTATATTGTTTGTACAGAGTTGACCGAGGGGTTCCGCACGAAGTATAAGGTAATGGCGCCCCCCCATTGAGCGTCTTAAAAATATTGTTCCAAAGAACGCTTTATCCTAAAATATCATAAGAAATCTCAAGATATCTCAAGAAATCTCGCTCTAAAGAACGCACCTCTGGATACATACGGAGTTCGACTTATTTGATTTTTGTTCGGTTTTCTCGATTGCATTTATTTATTTTAGAAGTGCTTGCATAATTATACACATTGCATATACTTAATACATGTCAACTAAATATTTACTTTTGTCAAGTTTTGTGCAAAGTATACCTCACGATACATGACCTGGCAGAGCTTCTCTATCGATTAACATGGCCTGCTCTACCAGGTCATTTATCGTGAGGTATAACAACATGCGAAGTACAAAATATTTCAGTCTAGATTGATTTTCGCACACACAAGCGTGCAATGTGCAAAGATCCATATTCTACCATATTTAGACTTGATAATAAGAGCATTGTGACCTATAATCGTGCCATCACATGTATACATATGAATAGGCCGTAAGCAAACTCGAAACCAAGTTCCCCAAAATTGAATAAATGTTATGACACCGACTTGAAGAGTTTCAAAAATCTGTGGAATGATTTGTAAAAGCGGTTACGACATAACTGCCCCTCATCCTTCCAACTGGGTTCAATCTAATACAACGTGTCATTTTGTGTGTGTCGCATTTTTCTACTTACAATCTGGTGTCCAAATTTTATGAATTTGTCGGTATGCCTGTAACCACAGCCTTCTTCAGGCCACGCAGCATTTTTCAGATGATATTTACAAATGAGCCAGGATCTGGAAAAACGTCCCTTATAGCATTTCAGACTTTCAAGATTCAAGACCAGATTGTGTCTAAATACAGTCTGATAAAGGCCCATGGTGCTGCCTTACAGTTGCTATAGGTCCTGAAGAAACTACCAGAGAACAACATGGTTCTTGATCAGACTGCGTGTATACGCAGGCTGATCTGGAACCATGTTGGGCTCAAACGCCTTAGAGAACATTTTTCCAGATCCTAATGATGTTTGATGCTGGGGTTTGTTTGCATCCCGCTTTACATTCTATATTAAAGTTATGTAACATGGTCTTTATTTACTCCCTGTGCAATGGATAACGTACAATAGTTGAACGAACAAACAAGAAATAAAAAATTTCCCTGTGTTTTTGTCCTAGTATCACTTGTAATGAAACCAATATAACGTTTAAACAAAGAAAAAACATGCTGCATATTTTGTTATAAAACAAACAAAAAATATTAGTTGGGTCCAAACGGAACCCAGTTGGTACATGTAGGTCCTAAGGATGTGTATGTAAAATATGTTGGTAAAGTGGAGACTATATTTCTCAAGAAAGCGAGAATAGATGTTTGCAATTACCTCTGAGAAAAAAGGATTTTCCCGTCTTTGTAAATTCGAATGAATCTATTTGGTGTTGTTATCGTATGTAAATAGGATTTCATTCCGTTGTAGAAAACTGTATCTGGATACCAAATTCTCTCCAAAATCTGTAAAAGATATGAGTCAGGATTAGAAGAAACGTCTTTTGTTGCATTTGAGAGCAACCTGGATCCAGATCAGCATGTGCATAGACTTAAGACTTGCCAAAATTCAAAAATGTTGCAGACGATGTTGTTGGTCTTTCTGTGAAGAAAAACTTGTGTGAAATGAAGAAATTGCTTGTCAAAAGCAATTTCTTCATTTTCCAGAATGTTTTCTTAATCCTTATCACATGAGGTGTCAAAAGGCGCCATTGTGTTAATAATTGTTAACTGTGCGAACAACAAAAGCAAAGGATTTTGCACATTGAAGAAAACGACGACATAACTGAAATTGATTGATTTCTAAATTGCTTGAAACTGTCATTTATCATTCGGCACGGGGTTTAAACTTGCAATTTTGTACATCAAAATCAAACGAAAACTTGTATTGAAGACATCGTTAGCACAATTCCACGTTTTGATTTAGGACGACAAAACTGAGAGCAACCGCACTATTACGTGAGATTAATTTCCAAAGAAATTGTTTCGATTAAATTTCATTGTCATCGCAAAGCAATGTCAAAGTTACAACGATACTCATAAAAACTTGGTTGCTGCAAATTCTTTGATGTTACATGAATACTTTTTATTACGATATTCCATTCCTCATTAGATACCAAACTCTTCGTGTAACTGCAGGCGTCATTCGTGGCAATAGAAATTGACGAGGCTATCAAACATTAATTTCCGTTGCCACGGTTGACACGTGTAAAGATGTACTCAGCGTTGTGTAGATAATGATGGGTTGTAATCCTTAACCCTTTCCCAAACGGCAAAATTCTAGGGTGATCTTCTTTAAAATCTGCAACAAATGACAGAATGGATGATATTAAAGATGGTATTTGTGTAAATTTGGCACAAAAAGATTGAGACAAAAGGAGAAACTGCTGGTTATCAGCAGGTTCTTCTTTTGTTTCAATGTTTTCTCAAACCTTTTCTATTAGGGACGTCAAAACCAGGTCTTGTTTTGGAACGGGTTAATTGATTTGTAAAACTTGTGGATATAAAACTTTTCAGCATAGCGTCGGTGTTATTGCCAAAAATCGTATTAACAACTGTAATTAAGTTGCAGATACTAGGTTTTGCAATAACACCGATGCTATGCGAAAAACAAACTATTATGTACCTTAATGCTTAGTTGGATAAATTCAAAGTCGTGTGTTGTATTATCTCTCAGAGCTAATCTTTTGTCGACCCAGACCTGACGGAAATAGCAATCCATGGTGAAACACTGAAATAAATGACAGGTTGTTATTCAATAACATTATATCAAACTTCCAATTACATTGTGGTCATGCAGTTAGATACATTAGAAGGACGATGCAAATATAAATCCTTAAGAGTACAAACAACTATAGGCCTACCCGATACAGGATTTCCAACCACTTTCTGAAAATTACGCGGAATGGTACTTGAAAAAACAAGATAATGGAAAAACGATTTAAATGTCGACTGCAATCATATTTTTTTTATCTTAATTGATAAAATTACAAATTAAGATTTATTCTCGCAAAAAGACCAGAAGTGCTATTAAAGCGATATTATGTTGCTGACATATCTGGAATGGGAAAATTTTGTTATGAATCTGTGCCACCATAATAAGCAAAAAATGATCATAAATTGAGACTTTGTCAGACATAGATTTCTGCATATTTCACCTGCAAAACGTAAACCCTATCATCTTTTAAATTACAACGTTTTCCAAATTTCAAAATTTTGAGACAAAAAATAGCAACATAAAATCAAATAGAATAAAAAAAGGTCAATATCTAACGATGCTTTAGAAATGAAAGTGAAATATCGTCGCTTTTCAATAAAAAAAAAACTTCGCAACTGCAGCCTGTTACGATGTTTTGTTGAAAAGCATCGATATACTCAAGGAAAGGAATAATGATGTGCTTACCATATCCATTTCTGATATTGGTCCTAGTGATCGAATGTTTATATTCAGAATGACGTCAACAGGGTCCCCTGTACGCGAAAAACAAAATAAAAACAGTGTTTGGTAGTGGTAGGGGCCTATTGTTTATCCAAAGTGATGTAATTTTAGACTCGTCAAAAAATTGATACAGAGATGAAGACGTAATAGTTAACATAAATGATTTATATCAAGGAACAAAAGATTCATAAAAAAGAAATTAACATGATAACACGTCTTTGAATATGTTTTGTAGGTTACAATAGATTTTGTGTGTACATGTATACTCGTACTAAGTATGAAATATAAAAGGACACTACGATTGTTTTAAAGGGACATTTCATTCCAATTTCAATTTTTTAAAGTATGTCTTGATGCCAAGATTGGTTATTCGAATGAGTATAAATACTATTAGTTTTTTGAAGTTGTTGCCAATAAGCGAGATACACGCATTAAAGTTGAGACATAATCGATAAATTGCATATAAATCCGAACTGTTGTCCACAACAATTTGTTCAATTTTAACACAAAAATATAAATTTCTCGTAAACGACGCAATATTTTGGCTTGAAATTTTCAGAATTTTCATTAGGAAATATGCTCTTTCAGATCAAAATAAAAGTAAAATTTATGACAAAAAATTCTGAAATGTCACTTTAAAGGAGATGTTGGGCTCACATTTTATCAGCCTGAGTAATACATGTATTTTCTTAAAATCTATATACTGACAAAAATGTACTTCCTTGCCACTAAAAGCTTTTCGGCCGTAAACAATACACCAACTGACCAAACGCCGACTGTCAATCAAGAACGTCGATTAGCCAATGGACGATCAGAAAAATGTCATGCCCCAATTGTTCTTCGTTGCACGTGTTATTGTATCGATTTATCGACTGGCAATCAAAACAATCGACAGGCAAAGAATTTTGTGCTAACAATAGTCTAGGTTTACTGTTATGTTTTGATAAACCGTCGGTGTTGTTATAAAATCTCGTAACTACAGCTTAAATCAAGCCGTAGTTACGAGATTTTATAACAACACCTACAAAATACCATTTTATTTTTCCGAATTTACGTCACGATAAACTAGATAAAATCGTTCCCTGTTAACGATCACATTCCCATTGTTTGTCCTAAATTCTATGTTGGGCGGAGCGATCTGTCGATTGGCGTTTGGTCAACTGAGTACAGACCATAAATCAAATGAGATTTCTTTTCTTTCATCATAACACTCTTCAAAAGGACATTCCATTCAATAAAGATATGACTGCTTTTCTCCACCAAACATTGTGACTACAACAGCAACAGGCTGTGTTTTTAAGATATTCCATTTAACCCTTTCCCAAACAACACAATTTTAGGGTTGTCCAAATTCAAAAATGATGCAGACGACAACTACAAGTGAATGAAATTTTACATTTTTTATATTTTCATGTAGAAAATGTTGTGGAAAATGAAGAAATTGCTTGTCACAAGCAATTTCTTCATTTTCCACAATGTTTTCTCCAGCCTTTTCTAGTAAGGGAGTCAAAAGGCATCACTGTGCAGTAATGGGTTAAGTGTGTGGTATGCTTCTGGAGTGTCCTTACAACGATTTGTAGGGGATTAAACACTAGTAACGTTCGTCTTATGAATTTTTGTTATCAAAATATGATTACATCTTGAGTCAGGCTTGTTCAATTCTGTAAAAGGAAATTGTCGAAAAAGGACTTCCCACAAAGATAATATTTAGATCTAAAGGATTGTGTTAAATCTAAAGACAACAGGACACAATAAATGTTGTTGTTTTGTAGGTTTCGTATTATACCAGTCTTCGATCATTTCTTAAAATATTACATTTTAAGACATGGCGGTTCGAGCAATAAAACTAACTCCTCGGTGGACTTTTTTAACCTCCTAGATACATTTTTAAGTGGACAAACTAAATTATCCTTTGTTATGATCTATCGAAGAATTTAACCCTTTCTCAAAATCAGCACATGCATTCTAAATCATATTATGACACCATTGAAAACAGTTTAAGAATAAGAAAAAGATGAGAAGCACTGTATCTTAGGTTTCTCCCAATACTTTCTTCACTCCAGCACACGCATTGTGTATAATAATGTTATAACATTTACAACCCTCATTTGCTTTGATTCATACCACCCAAGGATTTTATCGTTTGGGAAAAGAGATTATGTATGTTTCCTATCAGCATGAATGATAACATATAGACAATGGCTGACCATTTTCTGTCTACTAAATTACTGTTACCCTTCAGTTATGATGAATTTCCGTCTGGTAACAAGGAGGTTAAAGCCAAAATCATGAACCCATTCCCACAAAATGACCGCTCGACTCCAAATAGGACAATGGCTTTGGAAAACATTGTGGAAAATAGAACAGATTTAGTGTATCGTGGTCAATGAAAATATATTGTCAATGGGCCGATGAATCAATCTGGTTACGGAAAAGACAAATTCTTGACGCATCCATAAAACTTTGACAAAGGCTGAATGTGATGATATTAATGTACATTCTAAATAATGAAACCTGATACATGTAACACGAAAAGTAAATGCAATAGTAAAAATTCTACCAATTACCTTTTTTCGTAAAATTTAAATCAAACGCCTAGGCTGAGAAGGTTATCGACGTTTACACATAGTCTTGCATAGGCACCTAATATCATAAAATAATATTTTCAGAACATGTTTTACAAATAAGAAAAAAAGTCACTATTTTCCGAATATGGTTTAATACGACAATACTTGACAGTTCCTGAAAGTTTCAATCATTTGCTAGAATTGACAAGTCTGCAACTAAATCCAGACATCAACGATACAATACATTATATATAATTATATTGGCACACGCAAGATACCCCTATACATCAATGCTATTTTACCATATGTAAAGCTTGACAAATGGCCAGAACATTTGAGACAGAAATAATAGCGCCGACACGCAATCATTGTCATAGACTGTTGTTTCGTTCAAGCAACACATTTAGATATATTTCCCATTACATCGCGGGATAGTAGATTTAGATAATGGATCTTATTTCTGTATTTGGAAATAGTAACTAATTTTCCTAGCCGGAATGTAGTAGGTGCAGAGGGAGAACACTACACCATCTAGATTCTTCGGGCATCCATCCTAAGATTCGGTGTTAGAGCATTTCCACTGTGTTGATTCTGTCGTTTTAAGCATATGTCTGCTATTCAGTTGTGAATGGCGGACTCAAAAGTGGTAGACACGTTGTAGGGAACAAACGAAGTTGTTATCAAATCGAATGATTGTCTAGAAACACAATTCACAGAATTTAAAGAAAATATATTTATGAGCTCTTGTTGCCACCTATCGTTTCTCTAGGCTTCTTCTTATCGTCACTACAAACCCATGCTAAGCACTTAAGTGTGGCGGCAATGGAAAATACAACCCCTTTTCCCAAAAACAAGTAATGTCGTTGTAACACAAGTTAACAATCGGCTGGAACGGTTTTGGGCAAAATTTGTACATTGTTTATCCCTTTTCCAAACAAGACCTGGTTTTGGCGTCCCTAATAGAATTGCTTGAGAAAACATTGAGACAAAAGAAGAAACTGCTGATAACCAGCAGTTTCTCCTTTTGTCTCAATATTTTCTGTGCCATATTTTACACAATGTCTATCTTTAACATCATCCATTTTGTCATTTTTTGGCAGTTTTTGAAGTGGATCACCCTAAAATTTTGTTGTTTGCGAAAGGGTTAAAAACCGACTGTATGTTTTGATTAACATTCATTTGTCATCTAACAATTATTGGCAGGCTTTATGCCCCCACTTGCAAGACGGGTATTTATCATCATGAAGCGTATCCCTCGCTGTGCAGACAAAAAATGACCCGTCTGTTATTATCGGAAACGACAAGAAACATACATTACATGTGTCATGAGGAAAAGAAGCAGCGTTATTTACAATAATTAGTTTTTAAGATAGACTACCCGTAATGTGGTCATTTTAAGATTCAGAAAACATCGGATCTTTTCGTTACGTATCCGAATATATTCGGTCGCGGCCGTAAACATTCGTCGATGGACATTTCCAGCCCCGAATGTTTTCGACATCACCCCCGAATAATTCCGACGTCGCGCGAATCTCATTCTTGATTGATTACCTTAAAATATAGTAGCAATATTTGCAAGTAGGCTATGTCCAAAAAACATCAAATACGAAACCAATATCATGGAAAAACAATGTCTACCTATATTTCCCGAAAATAAAAATGAAATACTACAATTGACAAGTCTGCAATGAAAGCCGATGATCAACAATTCAATAGATAATTTTAGAACACGCTACATATCCCTACCATCAATACTATGTATCACCATATGAAACGGTTGACAAATTGTCAGAACATTTGAGACAGAAATAGTAGCGTCAACACCCAAAAATTCTCATAGACTTTTATGTTGCTCCAGCAACACATTTAGATATATACTTAGTACATTTAAAGACGCAGAGTTTTCAATGCCTTAAATCAAGATGTTGTGAGATGTTAAAAGAAACGGAAATATTTGCAATGAATCTGACACAAGTTTTTAAACGTGAATAGAAAAGATTAGAGTTCACCTTGGAAATTCTGGAACATTTCACGGCGCCATAGCCAAATGTTGAACATGCCGTCGCTATGCAAAGTCGATGCACGTAAAACTCGAGTTTAATTTCAACATGTTTATAAAGTTTGTCTATAACGACACTATAAACCTTAAATCGAAAGATTTTCAATTCTATCAGTATGCATCGTCTTCTTGAAAATGTGAGGAACCACGGCAATGGACCGCAATTGCTTTTTCAAACTCGGACATTTCACGGCGCTTAGGATGCCACCACAACTTCTGACACGATGACCAGGCCACATCCTGTGGTTGCACACTACTAGCCTGCGTTGTCTTCTGGTATAATTTTACCCTATAGAACATGCTTGGAATGGCCCGGCAAGATGAGTTTATTCACGTCCCCCACTAACCAAAGGGTTGCAACAACTTCGTATTGCTGTTATTCAAGTGTGGAACAAAATGCCACAAGCGAGAAAAGATCTTTCTATGTGACGAAGATGCCAGGATTTATTTCAATCTTTAGGTAGGCCCACTCGTTATCAATTTAGTTGACTATTTTCAATTCAAAATAATCAAATCTTATTCCGAAGTGTACTTCAAACATTTTCTACCTTTTAAATTCGATGGAATTAGATAAATCAACGAAAATGAATTCACATTACATAGTCTTTGCTTGTTATTTCCATTCTATCAACGAACTAAGTACTTCTGCGGAATTAAGTGTAATTAGTAAATTTCCCATTACATCTCGGGTTTGTAGATTAAGATAATGGATGCCCATTTCCGTATTTGGAAATACCAACTACATGTACGTAATTTTCCTAACTGGAACAGAACGGCACTACACAATCTATATTAAGATACATTTGTACTTTCAATCAAAATTTCTTTTAAAATCCCATTTAAAGATGCCTCGTTTAACTACTTTTCTATTCAGTTTTTTTTTGTACAGAAACATTGATTATTTATCTATTCAATTCAATATTTGAGTTTTCTTAAGCTCACAATGCAAATCGTGGATTGATAAGAAATCCATTTGGCAATCATATAAGTTTATGTTAAGCATTCCAGAGAGTGTCTACCCAACTTATTCTACGGATCACTCATCTGTCATCTAAATCTTTATTGTTAAAAAGTCATCACCAATCCTGAATTTGGCTTTTTTACCGTAATGGTTAGGCCATTCCGTATTTTATCCTAAACATGCTTGCTTTCCTCCACATATCAAAAAAGTCATTTAAACACAAAACTGAAGCTGCTGAAGGGTTATTTTTCAAAGTATCTAACTATTTTAGTCAGAAACGACTATTCTTGACTTAGGTGGCCGGATCATTATGTTCGCTTGTGCAACCTTGATAATCTGTGGCATTTTTTGAGTCAACCATATTTTCCTAGACTAAATTCTTCTCCAGTCATTCTTAGCAAAGCTTTAGTGTTACGGGGGTGTGGACGACGAGTTCAATGTATTTGTTTAAGTATACCTATCCCCCATTTTATGTAATGGATTACCTTAAATGTTTAGTCATAAATAAATGACAATAATTCTTATTCTGTTATTATCATAAAGAAAATAACAAGCGACGGATAGGCTAGATCTGAATTGGAAATAAATTGTATTGTGCATTAAGTGGTACTGTATAGAATTATGAAAAATGGAACAATGTTTGTAGATTCGTGCTCATCAGTTGCTAAAGGCACCTAAGAAGGGTATCTATTTCAAAAGCAGTTCCTGACCATTTTTGGCAAACTCTATATTTCCGATTTTTACACAGACGTTTAACATCAATTAAGAGTATCAGTCATTTTGTAGAAAGGAAATGGCCAGACATTGTCTATCTGCGATTATCGAGGATGACACGTCAAGGAGATTTATTTCGTTTATGTTAAGTTCAATGCATAGGATTATTTACGTCGAAAATATTATCTTATCTCTCTAATCTTAATATTGTCTTTATATAGATTTAGTAGCCACTTAAGCGTTCAAACCATTCATTTTGATAACATTCCTTTCCATTCGGTCAATTCAGAATAATGGTAAATATGATCGCATACATTAATAGTGGTAATGTGTGACATTTCCTGAAAATAACAATCAAACACTAGAATTGACAAGTCTGCAACGAAATCCTGGGATTAATATTCATACCATTATATTGCAACACGAAACATATCCCTATCCATCAATGCCATGTATTACCATATGTAACGGTTGACAAATGACCAGGCTAGTTAGTTGAGACAGAAATAATAGCGTCGACACGCAAACGTTCTTACAGACTGTTATTTCGTTCAAGCAACACATTTAGATATATTTCCCATTACTTCACGGGAAAGTAGATTTAGATAATGGTTCTTCATTTCCGTGTTTGGAAATAGCAACTAATTTTCCTAGCAGGAATTGTGTCGGTACAACGGGACGACACAACACTACCTAGATTTAGATACATTTGTACTTCTAATCGAATATTTCTTTTGAAATCACGCATGAAGATTCGTTGTTTAACTACTTTTCTATTCAGTTGGTTGTGTTTTGGTGTAGAAACAGGTTATTCTTCTATTCATTTTCAATATTTGCGTTTTTATGAGCTGAAACTGGCAAATCATGGAACTCATAAAAAAATTGACAATCTTTTAAGTTTATTTTAAGAACAATGATAGTATCTACCCATCAAAATCTATGGATCACTTGTCTACCATATACTTAAATATAAATCCGACTTGTCGAAAATCATCACATATTCCTCAGTTTGGCTTTCTTATACCGTAATGGCTAGGCCATTTCGTACATCATCCTAAACATGTTTGTATTCCTCCACATGTTAACAATGCCATTTGAGCACAAAACAGAAGCCACTGGTAGTGTATTTATCAAAATATCCATTCTTTTATTACGAAACAACATTTCTTGTCAGACAGACGTTTTTCATCAATGAAGACTATCCGATATTTTGTTGATAGAAAATGGCCAGCCATTGTCTATCTGCAATAATCGGAGTCCACGAAAAACATACATGTACATTACATTTGTCTTGATACGAGACGTATAGTTATTTAAGATTTAATAGTCATTTAAGCAACTTTTAAAAACATCATAGTTAACAGCCGTGGCTGTACAGTATATCAAGAAAAGCGCCAAATAAGATACCAATAATGGTAATACATGCATTTCCTAAAAATAACAATCAAATACTAGAATTGACAAGTCTGCAACTAAAGCTGGGGATCAACAATTCAATACGTTATATTGGAACACGCAACATATCTCTATCAATCAATGCTATGTATCACGATATGTAACGGTTGACAAATGACCAGAACATTTGAGACAGAAATGATAGCGTCGACGCGCAAACGTTCTCATAGACTGCGATTTTGTTCAGGCAACACATTGACTTATATGTCCCATTACTTCGCGTCAAGGAGGATTAAGATAATGGATTTGCGTGTTTAGAAATAGCAACTAACTTCAATTTAACGGAACGACACCAAAATCTAGCTTTGGTACTTTTATATTTCAATCCACTTCTTTTATAATTTGTTCTTACAACTTGCATCTTCAAATGCGATGTTAGACGCCGTTATCAGTGAGTTGATTCTGTGTGCTTTTCCTTTAAAGCATTGATTCTTCTTCTGTTCATTTTTGAGAGCGGATTCAAAACTTTTTGGGCACGACGTAAGGAAGTAGAAAAAAAGCTTTAACAATAAGTGCTTGTGAAACACGAATATCCCGCAAAAAGCAATGTTAAGTTTCATGTTAAGTTTTACGTGTTAATGTTAAGGGTTGATAAAGGTTAATGAATGGCTTTGAGGAAGATCATTTTGTATGGAACAGAAATTCCCTCTTTCCAAAAATAAACAATGTCAACTGAACACAACGAAATAATCAGCGGGTAGATCGACTATTTAACCTAAAAAACGAAATTAGTGGTACTTATCTCAATTTTGATAGGTAAGAATTAGTTCGAAAAATCACAGATTCTTTGACAATTGTCGGATGAAAAACGTCGACTTTTCGTGCGAATATTTTAGGTAGAAAAAAACGAAATTAGTGGCAAAAATCTCGATTTTATAGGAAGGTAAAGGTAAAAGGTAAAAGGTTAAGGTAAAAGGCCGTTTCTTTGACTATTACGTAGAAAAAACGTAATAAGGGGAACTAATCTTGATTTTTCTACATCTAGCTAGGTCGAAAAGTCGATGGCGGGAATAGGATTCCGTATCCATACACAGGGTCACAACAGAATCTAGAGGTAACTATTTCACACTTTAAACCAAACACATATTGACACTGCTATATAAAAATATACATCTTCAGACTGTTGGTCTTTTCAGTTTTTTTTCTTTTTCGATTCGTTCTTTGTCCTCTTTGATTCAGTTAGTAACGTATAATCGGTAACGTAAAATATTCTGTAACTGCAGCTTATTTGAAAAAAAAACAACGTTATTCCGCTTACTTCATTTATATGTATGGACATATACGAGGAAGCTTTTTCATTCATAATTAGACGTAGAAATGTTGCAAATTTTCCAAGCAGATATAAATGTCTGGTGTGCATAATTCCTCCTTTATTGTATTGATCTGTGTTACGATCGTCCTGAAATCTATGCCACAATAAATCCTTGTCGTGTAGATAACGATGTCTTGACATGTCTTAGATAAATGAGACCAAGTATTAAACAACTTTCTTTGTATCTAAACCCGTATAATGTAGACTGGTTCGACAAATGCTTGTGTATTTATTTCAAATGGTCTCTTCGTGTAGTTGCTCATGATGGATATTATCGTATGTCATCAAGTTCCATGAATAAATAAGGTCTAGTATGGACGCTAATTCACTATTTTGAATCTTAACAGTGTAGTAAAGAGCTATAAAACACAAAAAGGAGCTAGAGACTCTTAGAAGAAGTAACTAAATTGTAGTCCAGGATGCTGTGCTAGATGACATGTTGATGAAATTCAATATTTATAATTTCATGAAAAAGGGCCATTGACACCACCATGGTTTTCTGGATTTTAAGCCCTTTGGCAAGATAATGGACAAACGAACAAGACATTGGCATGTAATGATTCAAGTTTGTTGACAAAAAGCGGTTTCAGTGGAAAGACGTACTTTTTATCTTCCTTGTGGATTCTATCATACACTGTTTGAATGTTCAATACATCTATTTATGTCAAATCATAGTTCATATAATAATTCCTGTCAAATTCAGTGACATTAATGCGAATGTCTGTGCCGCATTAAATTGTTTAAAGAAAGAGACAGGTATCTGTTTAAATGTACTGTTAAGAAGTTCAAGACATTTATGTACACGCTTAAAATGTTAAATGGTAGTGGTTTAGAACAGTTGGGAATATCATTTTGATGATGTTTGATATTAGTAAGTTATACTAGTACTCTGTAATTTCTAGATTTCCCGAAAAACAATGTGCTAACACGTTTTACCTGACATACAAAATAATCCGTATGACCTATTAAATAATGCCTTTATGAGACAGGTTCCCGTATGTCAATCAGGAACTAGACCACATACAAATCTTTGACGCTTCTTATAATACTGTCATCGATCGTCACTCGATCATATCCTTTCCCATAATACCCTATCATTTCCTTTTATGCGAGTTTTGATACGTAAAGTACTTTAACAAACCATTCAGTGTCATGCAAACGTATAATTACCTCAGCAAAGTGTGTGTCGTGATAAGGATTTTCCAAAGTTTGACTTGGAATACAATGCAGAAGTAAATGTTAAAAATGTACATCCATAAACTTGCAAATCCTCTACGAATGTTTTGGTCTACATATGGACAAATAGACCAACAGCCTATAAATATTTTCTCCCTGAGATTCGTCAAGGGTATATTCCGCATACACAATAAAGTAAATACTACCTGAAAAACGTGAAGAAAAATGATCGGCTGTCTTCCTTCATAGGCAAGGGATTATATTAATATTTGGTTACATTGCTGTAAGGACTCGTATCTGATAATCAAGAGGATTTTGGTTTGGTCCTTCTACCATTTTTGTCTCTAAGCGCCTAATCGTTTGTCAAGCGTTACATATGGTAATACATAGAATTGATTGATAGGGATATGTTGCATGTTTCATTATAATTTTGGGATTACATATCCATCGGTTTTAGACGCAGACTTCTCCGTTCAAGGGCTACATTTCTTTTAAAAGAAATGATGACATGTATAACTGTACTTTTGTCGTATGGTGTCGTTTTCAACAAGTTCTTACTTTATTGCTCAAACAGATTTATGAATTTAATCTGCAATGTGACTACTGATTCGAAAAATTGGTCTACCTAAATAACGCTACAGTCAGATGTTCTGACAGATGTAATGTATGTTTCCTGTCGTCTCCGATAATAGCAGATAGACAATGACTGGTCATTTCCTCTCTACAGAATGACGGTCACTCTTCATAGTATATGTCGGTATGTACAAAATTTGGGGTCCGCGTGTTTTGATTTATTATTTGTGCCAATAATTGTTTTTGTAAGCACAATAGGGTCCTGTAACTGGAATCAGTTGTTGGCATGTCTGGTTCCGCGTCATAATGGCAAATTTAGTCATTTTCGGAACATGGTCGAAATTGATATTTTAGCTTAATTTTTGAGTTCATGGTAAATCTGTACATTTTATCACAGTTTTCCTAACATAAAGTAATATGAATATTTCCATAATACATATTTAATCATTTGTGTGGATTGTACATGCTGGTCCGAGTCATTAATTTAGGGGTCAAAGGTGAAAATGCAACAATCCCTAGATGGTATATGTCGGTATCTTTAAAATTTGGAGTTCGCGTGTTTTGAATTATTATTTGTGCCAACAACTGATTTCCTAATCACAATAGGGTCCCACAACAAGGATCAGCTGACGGCATTTCAGGTTCTGCGCCGTATTTGCAAACTTACGTCATTTTCCTGACACGGCCAAAGTTGGTTTACATAGTTATATGCAACAATGTGCAAATATGTCTCTAATAACAAAAGTATGTTTGAAAATCAAACATTTATCAGATTGGTTATCACCAAAGAGTAAAATCACAAGCATTTCATACCGCTATCACGTTCATCTCGTATTTCTGGTAAGCATTTCCGGTTTTTATGTCCGCCATGACTTTCATGTATACCAACCATTATTCTGTAGAATATTTTGTTTGGAACTTACTCTTACTTGTTTTTGGCCAGTAAGTTGAAAGTTGTCAAAAACCCTATGAGAATACACCATGGACTTAGGTTAGAATCGCTGTAGTGTTCCTACGTGGCGGAACCGGCGCTAAAGCGCTTTCATTTCGTTTAAGGTAAGTTTGGACTCAGGGGTTACCTTTTATCCACCCAACGAATTTTTCTTATTCGTACATATGTTGTTAAGTAACATTTCCTGAACAAAATATTAAAAAATCACGGTTAGTTTCCTGACTCGTTTTTGTGTCAGAGTTATCTGCCCTTGACTAGTTATGACCATTTTCGCAAAATTACCATTATGTTTTAAAGTCATATGTATACCAAGTTATTCTGAATGGTTAATTTAAAATGTTATATCAATTTAGAGACTTATGCATAAATGTGATGAAATGATTGAAAGAAATATTTTAAAACCATTTTCAGGAAAAAAAATAGGGGAAAAGTTGAAAAGTCACATTTTTTTATGAAAATTTTGCAACTTTTTTTTCAATTCGCTAAAAAATTACCCAATAAATATTTTTTTGTTTTTGGATATTTTGAAGATAATACCAAGAGATTTTTCTACACAAAAAATCAGCACACCATTCCACACAAATAAAAAAGATATTTGACTTTATCTTATCCCACCCACCCTGTTTTAGCCTATTTATGACAAAAATATCTATATTTTCAGAAAATTACTTTTTTTCAATTCGCCAAAAAATTACCCAATAAATATTTTTTTGTTTTTGAATATTTTGAAGATAATACCAAGAGCTATTTCTAAACAAAAAATCAGCACACCATTCCACGCAAATAAAAAAGATATTTGATTTTATCTTACCCCACCCACCCTGTTTTAGCCTATTTATGATAGAAATATCTATATTTTCAGAAAATTACTTTTTTTCAATTCGCCAAAAAATTACCCAATAAATATTTTTTTGTTTTTGGATATTTTGAAGATAATACAAAGAGCTATTTCTACACAAAAATCAGCACACCATTCCACGCAAATAAAAAAGATATTTGACTTTATCTTACCCCACCCACCCTGTTTTAGCCTATTTATGACAAAAATATCTATATTTTCAGAAAAATACTTAAATTTTCTGGCATATCTTTACATTTAGAACAATGAAATACTTCATTTGACATTCACCATCACAATAAAGGGGAATGTGGGGAATGTTTCACTTTAAAAATTTGATGAAAATTGTAGCATTGGCATTGGGTGCCGCAGAATAACACAAAATTTGCAAGTCATATGGCCGCTCTCCAAACTTACCTTAACGTTTCCCAAAGCATAGTAACCATTTGAGGAAACTTTATGAGATATTTCTGTGCTGGGAAATACATGTAGTCCCGGTCAAGAGCATCCAAGAAAAAACGCCACCACATGATGGCCGTCATAATATCCCAACATCACAATAAAATCGTTCCATATCGGCACCAGCACTTGCGAGTGACTTCTTCAGGAATTTCAACATAGAGTATCCACACAAATCACAAGTAATCGTCTGCACAGTCAGGTGTGTGCTGGACGTTGGCCGGACGCTGTACACAGTGCCTTTCACGCTACACCATGCAAATACCAAACTTGACTGGGCTGGAGTACATGATAATCTACGTAAGAACAACGTTGATGTTCTCCTGCAACCAGCTCGCTGCTCTGATTTGTCACCTAAAGAGCACTTGATTGGACATTTTGGGGAAGACATGTACGTGATCGTAATGAATTAAAAACGTTGATGTTGTAAACAACCTTTTTATGTAGTTTAGAAATCGTTTAACAGTTGTTCTTGTTCGAAACCGACTTCATAACCGGTATTGAAATTTCTTTTGATCTTCTGTTGTGACCCTTCAGCTACGATAAGACATCATTGAACGTTACCTAAAAGCGGCATTGGAATATTGTTCGTTAATGTAATTGGCTGCAATGTTGCTGAAGTTCTCCTGGGCAGCTGTACATGCATATTTCGGAGCAGATAATGCAGAGTCCGATTGTGGAAAAGGCAAGACGTTTTTATGGAAGGCGTTTGGAATGACAGACACTGGTATCTTAAACGCACTTAACGCAATTGCATGTGGCCATACACTCTGCGGAATAGCATTTGCTGCGAAGGAACGTTTCGCACGTCAGCGGTATTATCCAGCTTCAGATATTTCTCGTTTTGATGCTTTGATGTGGTGGTTGTTCTGCCGAAAACAGTTTGAGTCAGAAACAACTTTCCTACAAAAGCAGTCTTTCTGAAATCTGTGTCATACCAATGCGTCATTTTGAATTTCGGTATTGCTCCACACCAAAATACTTAGCAAAATCTCTAACGCTCGACTTGGATCTTTGATAATAATACTTTGGAGAACCAGTATATTGCATCAAAAATTTCCGCATTGGCGTCAACTTCGGACACGTAGGCAAGACGTTAACCTGGTCTATATCTATATGACAGAGAGCCTAGATATTACCAACTTGGATAGTTCCTAATGATACCTTTCTTTAGAGCCATTGACATTTGACTTTGTGACCTTGACCTTGTAGTTTGATCTCCTTTTCAGAATAAAGGCCCATATTACACACAAAGTCTTGATATTTCATACATGAATAGCTATTGTCAGTGCCTTTAATTTTGGACCAAGACTTTTAAATTCGTTACCTTGACCTTGGAGTTTGACCTAATTTTAAGACACTTTAACATAATCTATATCTTGCATACTATTAGAAATACAACATCAATATTTCGTCCATGGATACTTCTTGCTAAAAGCTTTTATTTGCGACAATGACGTTTGACCTCGTGACCTTAACCTTGACCTATTTTTCTGACAAAGTCAGGTATATGTGATTTAAGTTGTTCGGGTAAGCATTGTTAGATAATGGGCTCTGCTTTTCTGACTTTTCTTTGTCAGTTAACCAGCTTTCATATTCAATATTTATAAACAAAAACAAATAAGACAGATCTCCGGCTACTGGCGCCGAAAAACTGTTTTTTGCCCTTTTTGTATGGCGCGGTTACAATAGAAAGCAAATATACAACCGTTATATGGTGGTGTGTAGAATCTTGTCGGATTTATGATATGCTAAATCTTAAAACTCAATCGTTGGATTTTATCATTAAATTTGATTTTTGTATCTTAATTTCACCAGGGAATCGCTTTCTTTACCGTGACGTCACGAAAATCTGACGCCGGTACATGGATGCCAACAAGCAGTTTCTTTCACTCCAGGGTACACTCTTTCCATTCCACACTGTTGGCATAAATAATAATTCAAAACACGCGGATGTACATACCGACATATACTATCATTGATGATGGATGTCCGTCTGGTAAATGGAAGAATAAAGTTTACCAATTATTACTTTTTCCAGTAAAAAGAGGGTGATAATAATTAAAGTGTCTGATTTCGTAAAGTGTGATTTCAGTGCTCTTAATACGACGGTCTTTGGCTCTTTTCTCAATGTTACTGTGGCATTTTTGTTAAACTTTTGTTCCGTTAGTGCGCTTTTGAAAATTTCCTGTAAACGCAAAGAGGGAAACGGACAGTGTCGTTTCATGCTAATATGTAAAAAAGGTCACATATTTATGTAAATCTTTATATCATTTTATAGTTGGATAGAATAGGCGTGAATTCACAATTCAACATGCAGTTAATGAATTAATATAATTCTTTTTTTTTTCATACAATCAATTCACACTGTATGAATCCGCGAATCTGTTTATTATGCAACCATTCGATGATGCCCAACGGCTCCGTATGTAAGTAATGACGGATGTAAACTCTTCTTGTTACTGAAGCCCATTAAAGGACACGTGATTTTTCACCATAATGGTTGTGGAGGTTGGTGGTCTAACCAAGAATTCTTTATGCTGTGCCCATCAGTGCCAACAAAAAATCCAGTTAACATCAATCGACCCTCGTATAACTGACTTTCAATACATGAAAAAAGAGTGTTACATGTATAGTATGAGAACACATTAAGAAAATGGGAATATTCTGGGGTGTTTTTGTTGTTGTTGTTGTTTTTGTTTTTATTGCAGTATATCCTCTTTTCTATATTTTCTCAAGAAACACATTGAAATCATTTTAAACAGTGTGAATGGCACGAATTCTCGCTTTTTCAGGGGAAAGGATAATGATTACATACCGACAATGTGCGTATTTTGATACCTGTCAAATTAATTCAGACATCTGATTTAACAATTTGTTCAAACCTGTCCCACAGAACAATTAACAATGAGGACTAAGAATTGACCTAATAAAGCTAGACAGAAAGAAAACGATTATGAACTAGAAAAAGCCTCTCATATATGACCAAATTCTCGAAATGTATTCATACAAACCAGCAATGAAGCCCAGCGGTTCTAGTTTCCAATAGATATGAATGACATATCAGAACCTTTCTTACAACAGAAGCCTTTATTCTGACACGCGATGTTTCTCAAAATATAGTTTACAATTATGTCTATACAGTATTTGCTTTTGAACAAGAATATCCTAACTTTCTTGATAAGGTTACGGATACCACCTCGTCGAAATCACTAGTAATGTATTTCTTTTGAAATTGTCAAAAGATGTTCGTGTAAAATAACAATGACTATGTACATGTACACGTTTGGATGCGTATGCTAAATTCTCTATTAAGTACATGAAATAATCTTCCTCGAAAAGAATTAAAGAAAATAGTGGCAGTAGTTATGAACCAACACTTATCGAAATCCGAGACCTAGTTTCTAACGATCTTAAGTGACCTCGTGTTTGCATAGTGCATAAACTTTCGAATCGGTCATTAAATGACTGATTATGACATAACTTCTAAGAAAATTCAATTCAAAGATCATTGGTCAATCCCCGGGTTATATTTGAGGACAAAGCGGTAGTTGTTGGAGGGCTAGGAGGTTTTACAAAATTTTATTACATTCCTAGCAGTGAAATCCTGTATTTTCACAGCGAAATATAGATTTTGATATTTTCATTGCAGTGAAATATTTCACTCCTATCGGGTCTACTCGTTAATTTTTTTCCCCATTAATTCATTATCCTTTACACATTCCATGCATACATAACATCGGAAATGTATGCCAAATAAGATCTACCTGCAAACAAGAAAAACATCTAAAGACAACTAACCTATATTCTTTGTTTTCGACCGTATTCTACATTTTTGATCATGGAAGCGAAGATCTATCCAGCGCTGGAGTGTTGAAGGGAAATGAGAAACACGAACATGACGAAATATGTTCCGTGATAGGCCTATATTCAAATCACTTGAACAGACAGTTGTTTTTTACGTCTGCTCAAAGCAACCGAACGACACATCACAGAATTTGATAAAGATTGTTGCTAGACCATCCCTTTTGTCTAAAACACCCTAAATCAATAGTTTTCCACTGAAAATTCTGTTTCTTTGATAAATCTTTCATTCAGTTGTTGACCTTGTTGTTGTTGTTGTTTTTATTGGTAACTTAGGCTGTAGTTTTGGAAAATTTAGACTAGAAAGGTTGAAATTTATTCACTTCGCTTTTTATTCTTTCATTACAATATTGTTTTTTGATAATTTAAAGTCCAGATAGATGCTTCATTCTTTGCTCGCTTCAAAATTTAAACAAAGTGGCGGCCTTTTTTTCTGAAATACACAAAGAACATGTATATATGCGCGATGTAAAGCCTTGGATCAGATTGGAATAAGAACGTTATTTTTTACCCCAAATTGAGGGGTAAATTCCCAAAATAGGTATGTAATAAATAGATTAACTAACTGAATAAATGTAATATGAAAATTATTTTACTCGAATGGGGTGAGATGCGGTTAAAAAACTCGTCCTAGCGGACTCGTTTTTCAACCGCATCACACCCCATTCTCGTGCAATAATTTTCAGATCACATTTGTTCGGTTAGTTAATCTCTATATATTTTGGTATTGATACTTTTCAAATATTTTGGCTTGATTGCATTATTTGAAATAGATATATATATATATATTTAAGGCTGTAGTCATTCATTGTTTCATATAGTTTACGTGATACGATAACACACATATACAAAGTAAATGCTAAGCTTTATTCTATCCATTTCATTCATATATTACCGTATATCTAGTTTGGTTTTTAATAGATATGTAACAGGATCTTGGGAAAGGCCGCTTAAGGTATGTGAGCCAAATATGGTTGCAGATCAGCCTGGCTATACTCGTAGTCTGATCAGGAACCATATTGTTCTCTAATAGCTCCCTTGTGATATAAATCAAAGTTAATACGGGAGACTAGTTTGGATTATGACCAGACTCTACCTTGGTGCAGGCTGATCTTGGAACATGACACACGCATATGCTATTAGGGCTCTATTTCCAGATGCTGGCCCATATGTAGCATGTTATCAGTCCTTGTTACGTTTACGGTTTAGATACAAAGAGAGTTGTTCAATACTTGATCTCATTTATCTAAGACATGTCAGGACAGCGTTATCTAGACGACAAGGATTTATTGTGGCATAGATTTCAGGACGATTGAAGCACAGACCTATACGATAAAGGAGGAAATAAGTACAACATACATTTGTATCTGATCGGACAATTTACGACATAATCTATGTCCAACGGTGCGTTCATAGAATTTCATATTGTTTAGTGGTTTGTTGTCAATTTATACGTGTTTTGATATTTTACAGATACTTTGTACATTCTGGATACATGTGGTGCGGTCGTGATTCAATCCAACGACATGAAAAATATTCTATTTGATCCCATATATCACCAGATGTGTCTTCTAGTATTTTTGTTTATTTGGCATATCTAATACTAAAAAGAAAGGAAGAAATTATTGATCGAAGAAAACGTCGCTGATATAATTCTGTTTGTGTCAAAGACATGAGACATGCTAAAGTGGCTTCTAGGACTTAAACGTTTACAGACGTAGAAACCCTATGTTTATATTTCCCTACATATTATGTTATGTATTTGTAATGTCGTCTCCGATGATTGCAGATAGACAATGACTGTTCATTTCCTCCCTACAGAATGACGGTCACTCTTCATTGATGATGGATGTCCGTCTGGCGAGTAGACGAATAAAGCTTGCTAAACATTTCCATAAGGTGTATGACTGTAAACATGATTCATTATCTGTATATATTTCTTTTTAACTTTGAAATTAATAGTTACTTCTAAAACTAAGACTTCTCAACTATACTCGTAAAATGGCTCCGCATAGCATTATAAGCAGCCAATATCCCGACATTTGGTACATATCAATGATTTGTCCATTGTAACCATTATCTTTGAAGAAAAGATATGAAGACATATAGATTTCTAGATCTATATGCACATTGATAAATAGAGAGATTACGGATTCTTTCGCAATGTATTTTTCTTTTCACATGTTTTTCTGGCGAATTCTTAGTGCATTATACAGCTACAATATACGGGTAGCGTGGACAAAAATGGTGGTAATTACATACTAAAAAGTGTATACAACAAATATCCATGATGAAACGAAACAAGGCATAGTTTGCCCAAACAAGACGCATAGTAATCTTAAAGGCTACCATGCAAAGCAGCCGATTTCACCGTATATATGAGGAAAATCATTCAATTAAAATGTGATATAAACAATTCGTCATACTTGGTTGTTTTAAAAGATTTCTTTGCGTATCTTGACGTCGGTACTGGGACTAAGAAAAATTGATTTTCGAAAAGTTAAAGATCGGCAATTGTCGTAAATCTCCACGAAGTGACGTAATGATATGGCTTAACTCTGCTCCCAATCTGTAGCATGAGGTTTTTTGACACAGGTAACAATGCACGAAATTTCGGTCATAAAGCGAAGTTTCAGTTTCACCCATATCCAATTGTCAGTGAAATACAGAAAAACTGAATCCGTTCTTTGTCACATTCATTTACTCACTAACGACGTATTCCTTGTTATCTTAACATCTTTCCTAACATATATCAGATTACTACTTCTGTGTTTTCAGTAGATCGACTTTAACGCTTTGTGGTCGCTTTATTACAGAAAAACGGGCCTTTATCTGTGTCAGAAAAATCAAGCTTTGCGGGAAACCAACTATGACTACCCGGTTTGTCCCGACATGAAGTTTGGCGATGTTTCAAGTTTCTCTTTCGGTATAGATCGGTAAAGACCAACTATTTCCAAAATAAAAGACAAAATAAGAACAATTTTCGTGTTTTAAAATTGTAGAAACTTTGATATTTGGCTATAAGAAAGGCGGGTTTTTAACCAAGCGTTTGATTTTACCACTCAGCGGATTCTTTAATAAATGTACATATTTTCCAATAGAGAGATTATCTACAACTGATAAATTAGAAGACAAGAAGAATAAAAGAAAAATAACGTTCAAACACACAAACTTCTTGAGACGTTTTCGTGAGAGACAAACGAGGTATGGAATTATCACGCAAACCTCCAATGAAGCCCAACGGGTCTAGTTTCAACTTGTAATGAATGACAGATAGGAACTTTTCTCATAAATGATCCCTGTAATAGGACATGTGATATACCCCGGTAATTCTTGTCGTTTAGATAAATGTTACAGTTCAGTATTCAAATGTCAAAACTTTTGAAACATAAGCTGGGCCGATAAAACATCTTATATTTATACGTGATGAATAATTATATTTAAGTTCTTATTAGTCGTGGTTTCACCAAGAAACAAGAGAGTTTTCACGAGATAGTATTTAAGTCAGAATATTGAAAATGGTCCTAGAAGGCCTTTGAGGCAAACATGTTTCTAGACCAGTCTGGGTATCCGCGTAAGTACATGCTTATCTAGATCCATGACCACTTGAAATGCTATAAGGGACCCTTTCCATATCATATCTAATTTATTTTTTCCTGATGAATTATTGTTTTGATAAAAGTTCAAAGAAGCCAAGGTATCGAGGACGTACAAACATGTTGGCACAAGAATATGCTAGGACTTGTAATAGAAATGTGAGGATAGAGCAAAATCTTATTATTTTGTTACGGTTTAGATACAAAGATAATTGTTCAATACTTGATCTCATTTATCTTAGACATGTCAGGACATCGTTATCTAGACGACAAGAATTTATTGTGGCATATATTTCAAGACAATTGTTACACAGATCTATACAATAAAGGAGGAAATAAGTACACCAGCCATTTATATCTGCTAGGACAATTGAGTTTTTATATTTTTTTGCAAGTTTTTTGTTAGTTGTTAGTTTAGTTTCTATCATATATATGGGTTTTTTTACTTATTATATAATAAGACTACTTTTGACGCACCTAATGTCTCTTTTTCTTATTCTATAATAATTCTAGGTTCTGTAGATTTGATTACATTTTCCCTTTTTACTGTTTACAGGATTGTAAACTTGCCATTTCCAAATGCGAACGCAACTGCCATTTCCATGAAGTAATGAGAAACATATCTTAATATGTCAATGGAACGGGGGTAACGGCCTGTGAACATGTTTCCGTTTCGACGTTATCATTTCTGTCTCAATTGGTCTGACCATTTGTCAACCGTTACACGTGGTATTACATAGCATTGGTTGATGAGAGTTCAAATATAAAAGGAGGAATCGCTGTTCTCCGGCTTCAGTCACACAATTTTCTTTTCAAGCGCTAGGTAGTTGTTTTCTAGAAATGCAATATCATATACATGTATTACTGTGTATTGTTGTATAATATCGTGTTTAACTAATCCCTTTCATAAATCGATTAGATACGTCTACATTTCAATGCTTCGCATATTTAATTTTGTATTAGGTCTTAAATTTGATCGACGTAAATACATTGTGGATAATCACGTGACAACAACGTAAGAAAATCTTCAATAATTTTGTTCATATGGGACCGATTTGAATTCGGTTTGAAGCAGAGAAGTTGGAAATACACCACGCATTAGATGGGCGTGGTTGTTTTTAGAAAATCAACCGATAAAAATTTATTGAAGATCAACCAAAGTTTGGTTATTATTCAATAACTTTTTTATCGGTCGATTTTTCAAAAATCTATCACGTCCAGCATTTTCCTGGTATTTTCCCACCTTCTATGCTTCAAATCAAATTCAAATTGGTCAGTCTGAAACTTCCTACATATGTTATGTATGTGTAATGTCGTCTCCGATAATTGCAGATAGACAATGACTGTTCATTTCCTCTCTACAAAATGACGGTTACTCTTCATTGATGATGGATGTCCGTCTCACAAATGGAACGCTGCCAAACATTTCTATATGACTTATGCGTGTAAAAGGTTTATTTTTTGTTATGTTTTGTTTTGTTTCCCACTTTGAAATTAAAAGTTACAAGTAAAACTCAGAATTCTAACATTTTCTAAAGTAGAAATGGTAAGAATACAAAATAAATTGTATTGCTCAACTTTTGAAATCGTATTTTACGCATTTAGATTAAAGGAGAAAATTTTGATTTTCTCGATCACTTTTCTTTTCAGAAGTCTGTTTGAAGCGTCCGTGTTGTATTTTACAGCTAAAACATTGAATTCCCGTTGTAAGGGGTTGGGCTAATTGCAAACTAGTAATTAACAAGAGTTTTCCGCGGACAACGTAGCTCGTCTGTACGGGAGCTTGTCACAAAAAGGTCAAAGGTCAATGTCACTATGTCAAAGGTCATGGTCTCAAGGTCAAGGGATGGCATGAGGTATCAATATGTGAAATAGCAAGGCTATATCTGTAACAGTGCACAAGATAAAGGGCAGGTTAAAGATTTTTAAAAGTAGTCCAAGGTCAAGATCACTAGGTCATAGGTTATGGTCCTAAACGAAAGGTCTTGGCAGAAAGTATCTATGTGTGCATAGGCTGTATTTCTAATAGTGTCTAAGATATATACCAGATTATAGTTCATCAAGTAAAGACGCGACACAGACGCCGACTTTAGGGCTTTGACATAAGCTCTCCTGACTTACAGTCCCGTCTTACTAAAGGGGTGTCTTTAAAAGTAGTCCATGTTTTTTATTCAAATAAATGCGTTTTAAATCAAACTTGACACATGGTAAGCATTTACCTGACTCAAGAAGATATAATTCATACAAAAAATGAGCCAATGAGATTAAACAATATAAAGATTTTCTGAAAGGGAAACTATCTACAACTGATCAATGAGTAGAATAGCAGAATAAAAGAAAAATAAATTTCCAACACTCTAACTTCTCGAGAAGTTTTCGTAAGTGACAAACGATGCGTGGAATTATCACGCAAACCGTCAATGAAGCCCAACGGGTCTTGTTTCCACTTGAATTGAATGACAGATAGGAACTTTTCTCATAAATGAACCCTGTAATAGAACACGCGATATACCCCGACGTTCATTGTATTTTTATATAAAATTGTCTACATCTGTTTTTCAAGAAGTATATTGAACCTTGAATCATTGGATCATTGCTGCTGTTTAGAAGAAATGTTAGTTTTTAAGCGTCAAAATTGTTCAATCCCTAGCCTGACCGATAAAGATACATATACATGTATAATATTATTTTACTTGTTTTTCATTACTATTTCTAATGATTGAAAGTGCTGATAAATCATCGTGTCACTAACGTAGAAAATAATCTGCATGAGAAAGTTGTTGAGTCAGTATCTTGAAAAAGGTTCGATTAGCTTCTTTGTAACTTGCAGCAACCATGAAACAGCAGCATGGGTACCGATCAGACTGCACTTAGGCACTTACTGATCTGGAAACACAGGAGTCTAAAAATCAACGAGCGCTCGTCATTAATTTCGCGAATTTTAACGGATTTAAGGTAGAATACCCGTATTGTGGTTATTTTGAGATTCATAAAAAATCAGATTTTTCGAGCGGCGCGAAACATCCCTTGAACAGTTTGCATTCATTCCACCGCCGCTTAACACACGCCTGTGGCGCGTGCTGCAGCCCGTCACGTGACATGTCCCGCAAACATTTGTAAATGACACACCCAAAGTCTTCTTTATACTCATTATTTTCACCCCGTAAGTCATTTCTAAGGTTTGGAAATAACTAGAAGTCGCAAATTCTGCATAATCTGTGCTGTGCGAGGGGTTTGGTAATATTTTTATAACCAGTTTAATTATGCCGGCATTGTTAAGGCGTTAGCAATGGCGCGACGCGCTGTCATAGCGCGGCAGAATTCCAGACTCTATAACATTTGTGCGCTGTCTCATTAAAGCCGGTGGAAGATCAGATTTGATTACTGTTGCAAAATTATAAGTACTTCCTCGACTTTATATAGACATAAATTTCTTCAGTGTGATTCCTCGAACATCAATGAAAATTATTACATTTGTCTCACTGGCACTTCTGGTAATCAATGCTTTTGTGGGTAAGAACGAAGAATAATGCTTCCAAACTGAGATTTGTTCTTAACTTCCCGACTCAAGAATGGTGTATCGATGTCGTGTCACATGTATTTATTTGATTCGCAAAGTTTTGGTGGTCTTCCTTATAACTTTGGTATTATTTACAACACCTTTTGAGCCCCTACCCCATTCGGCTTGGAAGCGGCAATGCACGGCGCATTCCGATTTAACTGGTCACACTGCCCTCAGCTGTATCATGCAAATGATTCAAGTGTCTTACTACTATTTCAACACATAATTTTCAATTTTCAAGAATAAATTCTAGGATTTTAGCAGATTTCTTCTCAGCTAAATAGTCTCCCGTCTGCTAGTATAATCACTCATTTTCTCTATTTTTTCTACCGCCTCTGAGTAACATGTAAAAATTTCACGGATGTCCGTACAGGAATTATTGAGAAATGCATACAAATTTTTCATAAGGAGTAGCTCAAAAATGCAAGATGACGTCATTTTTAAACAAATGCTGTTGACATGACTTGATAGTTCTGCCATGACGTCGTATTGTTTTAATGTCATCGTTTTTTTAATAAGACGAGCCGGTTGGTTGGAAAATGAATGAGCTTTTCGCATACCGACTTTCGTGTAAAGATGTCAACGAGTAATTGAATAGTAGATTTAGTTCGCGAAATTATTGATGGGCCCTCGTATAAAGGCCTTTTTTGGGCTCACCTGAGCAACATACTCAAGGTGAGCTTTTGTGATCACCCTGTGTCCGGCGTGCGTCGTGCGTCGTGCGGCGGTCGTCGGAAGTCGTCAACAATTGCTTTAAACATCTTCTTCTCCTTAACCACTAGGCCAATCCTGACCAAATTTGGCAGAAATGTTCCTTGGGTGGCCCCTTTCAAAACTTGTTCGTGAATTTTTATTCGTCAAAAAATGTGGGCGTGGCAGGGCGGGGCTTGTCAGACTTAAAGAAATTATTAGGTAATTCTTCATAAATCTTCTTCTCCTCAACCATTGGGCCAATTCTTTCCAAACTTGACAGAAATGTTCCTTGGGTAACCTTTTTCAGAACTTGTTCGTGAATTTTTGTGGCAGGGCGGGGATTATCAGACTTAAAGAAATCTTTAGGAAATTCTTCAAAAATCTTCTCCTCCTCAACCACTTGGCCAATTCTTTCCAAACTTAAAAGAAATGTTCCTAGGGTGACCCTTTTCCAACCTTGTTCGCGAATTTTTGATTTGTCACAAATTGTGGGCGTGGCAGGGCGGGCTTATCGGACTTAGAGAAATCATGTGAAAAATCTTTAAAAATCAATTATCAGGCCAATTTGAATGAAGCTTGGCAGAAATGTCCCTTGAGTGACTGTTTTCAACACATGCTCATGAATTTTTGATTGGGTGAAAATTGTGGGCGTGGCAGGGCGTGGCAGGGCGGGGCTTATCAGACTTCGAGAAATCGTAAGATAATTATTCAAAAATGTTCTTCTCCTTTACCATTGGGCTAATTCTTACCAAACTTGAAAGGAATGTTCCTTGGGTGACCCTTTTCATAACTTGTTCGTGAATTTTTGATTTGTCAAAAATTGTGGGCTTGGCAGGGCGGGGCTTATCAGACTAAAAGAAATCTTTAGGTAATTCTTCAAAAATCTTCTCCTCCTCAACCACATGGCCAATTCTTTCCAACCTTGGCAGAAATGTTAATTGGGTGACCCTTTTCAAAACTTGTTCGTGAATTTTTGATTCGTCAACAATTGTGGGCGTGGCAGGGCGGGGCTTATCGGACTTAGAGAAATCATGTGAAAAATCTTTAAAAATCAATTATCAGGCCAATTTGAACCAAGTTTGGCAGAAATGTCCCTTGAGTGACTGTTTTCAACGCATGCTCATGAATTTTTGATTGGGTGAAAATTGTAGGCATGGCAGGGCGGGGCTTATCAGACTTCGAGAAATCGTAAGATAGTTATTCAAAAATCTTCTTCTCCTTTACCATTGAGCTAATTCTTACCAAACTTGAAAGGAATGTTCCTTGGGTGACCCTTTTCAAAACTTGTTCGTGAATTTTTGATTTGTCAAAAATTGTGGGCGTGACAGGGCGGGGCTTATCAGACTAAAAGAAATCTTTAGGTAATTCTTCAAAAATCTTCCCCTCCTCAACCACATGGCCAATTCTTTCCAAACTTGGCAGAAATGTTAATTGGGTGACCCTTTTTAAAACTTGTTCGTGAATTTTTGATTCGTCAAAAATTGTGGGCGTTGCAGGGCGGGACTTATCGGACTTTAGAGAAATCATGTGAAAAAATCTTTAAAAATCAATTATTCGGCCAATTTGAACCAAACTTAGCAGGAATGTCCCTTGAGAGACTGTATTCAACACATGTTCATGAATTTTTGATTGGGTGAAAAACATCGGCTTGGCAGGGCGGGGCTTACCAGACTTCAAGAAATCGTTAGATAATTCTTCAAAAATCTACTCCTTAACCATCAGGCAATTCGTTACCAAACTTGGCAGGAATGATCATTGGGTTACTCGTTACAATATCTATTCGAGAATTTTTTATTCGTCAAAAAATGTGGTCTTGGCAGGGCAGGGCTTATCGGACTTAACACATTCATGAGAAAATTCTTTGAAAAAGTAATTATAGGGCAAAGTTGAACCAAACCTTACAGGAATGTACCTTGAGTGACTGTCTTCAATACATGGTTGAGAATTTTTGATTTATTGAAAAAATGTGGGCATGGCAGGGTGGGGCTTGTTGATTTTTAAATGAGTTATGTCCTTTTGTTGAAAATTGGTATTTTTCGCAACATTTACATGTGTTGTTTGGTCTGTTGATTTTTTGTTTGTTCTTTTTCCCAATTGATTAGATCACAGTTCAAATGAAATGTACTTCTCAAAATGCACAAAAACAGTGCTGTTGGGGAGTATGATCACTTTCAGTGATATTCTAGTTTACAATAATTTAATGTGACATAATACTGGCATATATATTTGTTTACAACAAAATGTATATTGTACACAATCAAATACAAGAAGAACTCAGGTGAGCGATGTCAGTGCCTTTCAGGCACTCTTGTTTCAGATCTCGGCTCGTTTGAAACGGATATGTGAGGGTAGAGGCAAGTCTTGCTACTTTGGTACGGTTTAGATACAAAGAGAGTTGTTCAATTCTTGATCTCATTTATCTTAGACATGTCAGGACATCGTTATCTAGACGACAAAGATTCATTGTGGCATAAATTTCGGGACAATCGTTACACAGATCTATATAATAAAGGAGGAAATAAGTACATTAGGCATTTACATCTGCAAGGACAATTAACGGCATATCTATGTCCAACCGTATGCTCGTACAATTGCATGTTGTTTATGGTTTGTTGTACAATACGTGTTTTGATATTTTACAGATACCTTGTACATTCTGGATACATGTGGTACGGCCATGGTTCAATCCATCGACATGAAAACTGTTCTATTTGATCCCATTTATCACTAGGTTTGTCTATTTATGTTCATTTTGCAAAATCTAATACTTTAACGAAACGATGGGATTGTTGTTCGAAAGACAACTTCGCTGATATAATTCTGTTTGTGTCAAAGACATGAGACATGCTTAAGTGGCTTCTAAGACTTAACCGTTTACAGACTTCCTGTCGTCTCCGATGATTGCAAATAGACAATGACTGGTCATTTCCTCTCTACAATAGGACGGTTACTCTTCATTGATGATGGATGTCCGTCATGCAAGTGGAAGAAAAACCGCTGCCAAACATTTCTATACGGTGTATGACTGTAAACATGATTTATTTTCTGTATATATTTCTTTTCAACTTTGAAATTAATAATTACTTCTAAAACTAAGTCTTCTCACCTATACTCGTACAATGTTTCCGCATAGCATTGTATGCTGTCAAGATCTTGAAAGTCGGTACATATCAATTACAAGACAAAATTTTGACGCATAGCATCAAAGAGGCCGGCAATTTTTTGGTAGCCATGCATGAAAATTTTGCTGAACTGATATATTTCAACCGTGTTATGTTAATTATATCTTTCCTTTTCTTGTTGAACTCACAGTATCAAGACCCCCAACGGAATTAACGTGGACTTGCAGTAGCAATTATTTGATAGCGTATTGTTTGTTTGCAGTTCCAGTGACTTCTACTTTTAAAATGTATACATTCTGCAAGTCCCTTAAATTGCCATGTTTGCTCATTTGGGTGACCTCAAGCGCAATAATAGACTATGCTGCCTATAGATTTCTCAGCGAATGGTCCTGCACCACCTACACAAGTTCACATTACCATGGTTAACTTAGAACAAATACCAGCTCGCATAACCATGATTAACTTAAAAATACCGAATTTTTAACAACAAAATTGAAGCCTATTGTTCTGAACCTAACTAAATATTTGTTCATTGCTTTACTTCAAAGAAATGGATATTTTGTTCACGTTAATGACATGTTCTTCTGTAAATCCGTGTTTTTTTCTATTTTTTTCAATTGTTTCATTGTTTGATGTAGAATTTGTAAATATTTAAAGGTGCTCTATCTCGAGTTTTCTTCGAAAAATCAACTTTAAAACCATTTGGTGGTCATTTGCTGGGTCATTAATAATATTTTTTAAACAATACACCTTTCAAGCTCAATTGTACTCCAATTCAATGAAATTCCCCTCTAAAACGAAATACCGGAGGTGTTTTTCCACAAATTACCGCTATTAATTTTATAGAAAAAGTATTTCGCAGGACTTTGATTATGTCATTCTCAGACACCCCTCCAAGCGTCTTCTCACGTGACCACTATTGATGTATCGATCAGCGTTTTGGCAACATGATTCGATTCGTGTCAGCTTCGATTAGGCCTATCCTTTCACCTTTCCATCGCTCTGTTTGATCCCCGATAAAGATAGGCCTGGATCTAAATCTCCTGTCGTTTGGATTTTGATTTCTTCCATAGTTCGCGCAAGATCCTTTGGTACATGGATAAAACAATACATTTTTATATTTAATGGCGTAATGACTACGAAAATTTAGGTTGATAGGTAGACCGGTCAGTTTTCAATTATGGAGCCCCGAGTTCGAATCCAGCTGTCTGAAGATTTTTTTTATACTTTGTTCTTCGTCTTCAATGACTATTAGCTACGAAATTTCCTTTTCTATGCAGATGGCAGATTGTATTTTGTGTAAAAATACAAATGAGGGACAAAAAGAAAAGAAAAAAAGAGAGTAAAAGAATCGCCGAGACCCAGGATAGAACTCGGATGTCCTGTACAGCACACATACCGCTCAATCACTCTACCTACCTAGATTTTACCCGTATCTACGTCATTACTTTATAAGAGTTTTATTGTGTTTTATACAAAAATGTTGTGTTTACATCTGCGCAAAATGTTAACAGTGAGGAAAATAGATTTGAAAAACGTGACAAACGTTTTTCATTTTTTCCACGGATTTCCCTTAATTTTGGCAATAACTATCTTTTTTTAGGTTCATTGTTTGTTTGAACCGCCTTCCGTTACTAATCCAAAGGTGGGCATTATAAAAATTATGCGTTTCATTCTATTTCTTCCGTTTTTTACAATTTGACCAAGCGAGGGACTGCAGCTTTAATACAATGCAATATTTGTATTTTACTGACTAAAGAATTACAGATAGTACGATTTATCTTAAAAAAAATAAATACAGCAACTCCGTAATAAGGTCATAATAGTCATTTTCATTGCGAGATGAAAGTGTTTATTTATATTTTTTTAAACAATTTGTAAACTTCAACTTTAAATTGATGCAGCCAAAAGATTAAACCTGGTCACTGTTGACTCTTGCTGCCAGAGTTAATTTTCTTTGTCGGAGAAGGTTGTTCTCAGCCATCTATTGACATTCTGTCAAATCAGATTTTTATCATACTAGTAATGAAAAGAAAATGATAGCAAAAAAGTTAAAAGCTTTAAATGCAAAAACAGAAAAGAAAAATAGAAAAATAAACACACACACAAAGAAATCAGATTGCATACCTAACTAAATATATAACAAAGGACAAAAGTTACTTTCAAAAAAGTATTTGAGAAAAATTTGACACAAGCGACAGTGGGTATTGAACCCACAACGTAGAATACAACTATGACTGTAAGTACGAGCGGCTAACCGATTGAGCTACGGCGTTCGGTTGAAAGTCTAATCAAATTACAACTTATTTATCGGGTCCTTCAAGGGGCAGTAACCCAGTATATCGGGTCCATAGAAATACCGAAACGCATGAGTATTTCATGATCGGATGCTTTCAATAGAGACGTTCACGTGGGATTGGGTTAAGTACCGGATTTGATACGCGTTTCAATAACTTCCAAAGCTTGCCGATATCGTTTAATAGATAATATATCGACATTCTATGTACGTCTCGGTTTTTGTGCATTCCAGTATTTCTATGGACCGTGGTTAATCTGATAGTCACGTGATCGGGGCGGTCAGTTATTGGAATTGGAACGATATACAAATACGGTCAATTTTGCGATATTTTTGCTCGCAAAGCAGAAAATATTTAAAAAATATAACTTGCAAGGTGAACGTCAATTATTGACTTACAAATCAGTCAGTTCTACACCAATATGTCGAAAATGTTCTAATTGTTAGCCTCCCACATCCTACACGTCGAAATCGAAAAAAGCATTCCAAAGAAGGCCGGCTTTAAGAGCCGGCCTTCAATTAATCCATCGTAACCATTATCTTTTGAAGAAAAGACATGAAGACAAATAGATCCATATATACACATTTAGAAAAATATGAAAGAGATAGGTACAGAACTAACCACAACAAGCACTGACTCCATAACCCGAGATTACGACATGACGCCTAGCTATCCATATCATACACATCAGCTAATAGACGAAATCTGATCCTCGACAGAGGAAATTTCATTTGTCTATTATATATTATGTAATTTTATGGATAACATATCTACGGGTTAGGATATTTACATACAACTCTCAGTTTGTATCTACAACTGATAGGCGCCATATTTATATGGTCTATCAACTATCATTGTGACACATTCAATCATTTGTGAGCGTTCGAGAAAGTTGCTGGATCTGTAAGATTCAGAATTGCGTTATGTGTTATTTATAGTATTAAAGGGAGATAATTGAAGCAATTCAACAGCAAACTTTCTAAGTGTGGGATAGCTTACAGGTTTACTTGCAAGGTATGCATGTTCTGTATAAATTAGATATTATATATGAAAGAGATAGGTACAGAACTAACCACAATAAGCACTGACTCCATTTACACATTTAGATAAATATAGAGAATACGGATTTTTTCACAATCTATTTTTCTTTTCACAACTTTTTCTGATGAATTCTTGGTGCATTATAAAGCTTCAATATATGGTTAGCTTGGAAAGAAATGGTGGTAATTACATACTAGAAAGTGTATACAACAAATATCCATGCTGATACGAATCAAGGCATATTTTGCTCAAGCAAGACACAAAATTATCTAAAGGACTACTTTGCAAGGCAGTCGATTTCGTCGTATATAAGCAGAAAACCAATTAATTAACATATTTACTTGCCTATATAAACTATCCGCCATACTTGGTTATTTTAAAAGATTGATTTGCTTATCTAAAACGTCGGTACTGGGACTAAGAAATACCGATACTCATTTTCTAAAAATAAAGATCGACAATTTCCGTAAATCTCCAAGAAGTGACGCACATGTAATACCATGGCTTGTACTGCAGAAAAAAATAATTTGTTTTTGGCACAAACTTTAAGTCACATATGACATATTTTTTCATTATTTTAACAATTTCTAACATTTATCAGTTTACTATGTCCGTGTAGTCAGTAGATCGATTTTAACGCTTTGGGGTAGCATAATGAAGGAAAGGTTGTGCTTTTTTAACCGTGTTAAAAACAGGTTTTCACGGAACTCAACCGTGTCAACCCGTTTTGTCCCGACATGCCGTTATACGTGTCATAGTATGATGTTATAACTCAAATCTGAAGTTTGGTGAAAGATCGGAAACATACCAAAATAGATTGAACATATTAAAGAAAAAAAACTTTTCGTAATTTGAATTGTAGAAACTTGGTTATTAGAAGGGCGGTTTTAACCAAGAGTTAAACTTTACCGCTCAGCAGAGAACTTTAACAAACATATCTATACATATTTTCTAATAGAGAAATTATATAGAACTGATAAATGAGAAGAAGACATGAAGAATAAAAGAACAATAACGTTCAAACACTCAAACTTCTTGAGACGTTTTCGTGAGTGACAAACGATGTATGGCATTATCACGCAAACCGCCAATGAAGCCCAACGGGTCTAGTTTCAACTTGTAATGAATGACAGATCTGACCTTTTTCTCATACATGAACCCTGTAATAGGGCATTCGATATATTCCCAATGTTCATAGTATTATGTATACAAAAGTGTCTATATCTGTTGAAGTACATTGATATTTTTTCCATAAGACCACATTTGTCGGTTAGATGAAATACGAAGTTAAACAATCATTTGTCATTTTTTTCTAAAATCGGAATTTGATCGATAGACATTTTATATTTTATTAGGTTCAAAAGCTTCATTAGCTTATGTTGTATGTTATATTGTCTTGCCGACTTTAAAAAAATATTATCTATTCTGATCTTTTCTTGCATTTGTGCTAAGTTATTGATTTTAATGATTCAGAATTCTAATAAGTTGTAGTATCACCAAGGCACAAACATGTTTGCACAAGAATAGAACCACACCTTGCGACTCTGTTTCGATTACGGTACAAAGAGAGTTGTTCAATACTTGATCTCATTTATCTAAGACATGTCAGGACAACGTTATCTAGACGTCAAGGATTTATTGTGGAATAGATTTCAGAACGATCGTATCACGGATCTATACAATAAAGGAGGAAATAAGAACACCGGGCCTTTGTAACGTCTCTAACATTGCTTCTTGTTTAGAGATTGTACAAATCAAACCTAGAAAGAAAATAAATCATTACTTTTTATATATCATCGTAATGAACACCATAAATTGAATGTAAACGAAAATAAATACAAGTTATCCCTTTTCGTAACAAAATACTAATGTACTGAAAGGAATAAGAAACGCAGGGTAACATTTGTTCCGATATTATGAAATTATGTCCTCCAAATAAAGTGAAACTTTGTTGATGGAGTAGCTAGATCATAATACACATTGCCATGTATCGAAAATTTAGTCACGGTACAAAGCGCAGCTCTGTTAATCGGAGAAAGGAAAAGGCAATAATCTCGTACACCTTGTTGTTCTAGTCTCATGCAGCGTTGGTCAAGCCATTCTTCGTAAGTCTTTAAACCGACAGACTGATTCAAGAAAATGAATTCCTAATTTGATTCCTTGTAAGACTGGCACAACTCACAGAAGTTCAGAGGGGCCATGCCACTCAGATGCTGATGTAAGGACAGCTTCAAAATATGGATGTTAGGCACTTTCGTGTTAATGTTTCCACCGTAGAACGTATTGTAAGACGTCTGCGGGAAACTGAACTATTTCCCGATCGACCTATGTTAGAACTTCCGCGTGAAACGTCACGGCGTCAGGATTGCTATATCGTCGTCACTCATTGTGTAATCGGTGTGTTACTGCCGTTGAGAATGCACTTTATGTTTGTGGAAATCATTGGCGTTCAACAAGTTTGAAAACTGTTAGAAATCGATAACGAGAAGTTGGGTGTAAATACACGTCGCCCGAGCGTAGGTCCACACCTTACCCCTGCTCGACGTCAGCGTCGTATTGCCTGGGTCGCTGCATATGCACTACGATTGTTTCCACTGTGGTAGTAAAGACAATTCTTTTCACGTACGAGTCTCAAATCTGCCTTTATCGATCTGATGGCCATCAACATGTCCATCGACGTCGTGGGGAACGTTTTTCGGACGCATGCATTGTAGAGAGAGGTAGTTTTGGGGCGGTACAGTTATGTTGTAGTGAGAAATCTCACATGGGTTAAGATCACAATTGGCTATTATTGATGGCAATTTAACAAGATATTGATGATTGTTTTCATTTTCAATTTCAAAATCTTATGCGTCCATCTAATTCAATGGCCAGTACATCTAATCCAAATGCCAGATGCAAAAAACAGACTTCGGAAATTGTTAAGCATAAATTTACCTGTAAGTATACAAAATGTCGTTTTAAATGGAGCCCGATATCATATTTATCTTCTGGTTTAAAGTTCGCCCTGTGTTTCTGTAACTTAACATCTTATTTTTATACGTGATGCATAATTATATTTAAGGATTTAAAGTTCTAATTAGTCGTGGTTTCACCAAGAAACAAGAGAGTTTCCACGAGAAAGTATTGAAGTCAGAATTTAGAAAATGGTCCTAGAAGGCCTTTGAGCCAAACATGTTTCTAGACCAGCCTGGGTATCGACCTCCGCGTAATTACAGGCTTATCTAGAAAGCATGACCACTTGAAATGCTACAAGGGACCCTATCCGTATCATATCTAATTTATTTTTTCCCCGATGAATTATTGTTTTAATAAAAATTCAAATAAGACAGGGTATCGAAGACGTACAAACATGCTGGCACAAGAATATGCTTGGACTTGTAATAGAAATGTGAGGATAGAGCAAAATCTTATTTCGTTAGGGTTTAGATACAAATGTACAAAAATTGTTGTTCAATACTTGATCTCATTTATCTAAGACATATCATGACAATGTTATCTAGACGACAAGGATTTATTGTGGCATAGATTTCAGGACAATTGTTACACTGATCTATACAATAAAGGAGGAAATAAGTACACCAACCATTTATATCTGCTAGGACAATTGAGTTTTTATAGTATTTCAAGTTTTTTGTTAGTTGCTAGTTTATTTTCTGTCATAGATATGTTTTTACTTAAGACTACTTTTGACGCACCTAATGTCTCTTTTTCTTATTCTATAATAATTCTAGGTTTTGTAGATTTGATTCCCTTTTCCCTTTTTACTGTTTACAGGATTGTGAACTTGTCATTTCCAAATGCGAACACAACTGCCCTTTCTATGAAGTAATAAGAAACGTATCTTCAAGAGAAACATATCTTAATATGTCAATGGAACGGAGTAACGGTCTGTGAACAGTCTATGAACATGTTTCCGTTTCGACATTATCATTTCTGTCTTAATAGGTCTGACCATTTATCAACCGTTACACGTAGTGTTACATAGCATTGGTTGATGAGAGCTCAAATATAAATCTTACAAATGGAAGATAAAACCCTGCCAAACATTTCTGTATGTCTTATGCGTGTAAAAGCTTTATTTTTTGTTTTGTTTAACACTTTGAAATTGAAAGTTACAAGTAAAACTCAGAATTCTAACATTTTTCTCAAATAGAAATGGTAAGAATACGAAATAGATTGTATTGCTCAACATTTGAAATCGTATTTTACACGGAGAAAATTCTGATTCTCTCAATTACTTTTCTTTTCAGAAGTCTGTTTGAAGCGTCCGTGTTGCATTTTACAGCTAAAACCTAGGAATCGCGTTGTAAGGGGTTGGGCTAATTGTATACTAGTAATTAAGAAGAGTTTTCTGGGGACAACGTAGCTCGCCTGTACGGGAGCTTGTCGCAAAAAGGTCAAAGGTCAATGTCACTATGTCAAAGGTCATGGTCTCAAGGTCAAGGGATGGCATAAAGTTTCTATTTAAAGTCTATTTTCACTTGCGGTTTCAACCGACTTTACACTTTAACCCACGATCATTGAGTCTCGAGTCGGCTGTTAACAGTCGGCGCCTTCGGCAGCCACATTTTGGCTTTCAACTCTCCCGTGTACCCATTTATACACCTGGGTGAAGAGGAGCAACGAGGGGTAAGTTTTTTGCTCAGAGAAATTCCCGTGGCGCTGGCGGGATTTGAACCCAGGATCCCTCGATCCCAAAGCCGGCGTCCTACCATTAGACCACAGCACGCCATGAGGTATCAATATGTGAAATATCAAGGCTATATCTGTAACAGTGCACAAGATAAAGGGCAGGTTAAAGTTTTTTAAAAGTAGTCCAGGGTCAAGATCATTAGGTCATAGGTTATGGTCCTAAACGAAAGGTCTTGGCAGAAAGTATCTATGTGTGCATAGGCTGTATTTCTAATAGTGTCTAAGATATATACCAGATTATAGTTCATCAAGTAAAGACGCGACGCAGACGCCGACATTAGGGCTTTGACATAAGCTCACCGGACATACAGTCCCGGCTTTTTTTAAGGAGTGTCTTTAAAAACAGTTCATGTTTTATTCAAATAAATGAGTTTTAAATTAAACTTGACAAATGGTAAGCATTTACCTGACTCAAGAAGATATAATTCATACAGATAATGAGCCAATGAGATTAAACAATATAAAGATTCTCTGAAAGAGAAACTATCTACAACTGATCAATGAGTAGTATAGCAGAATAAAAAAAAATAAATTTCCAACACTCTAACTTCTTGAGAAGTTTTCGTAAGTGACAAACGATGCATGGAATTATCAAGCAAACCGCCAATGAAGCCCAACTGGTCTAGTTTCAATTTGAATTGAATGACAGATAGGATTTTTTCTCATGAATGAACCCTGTAATAGGACACGCGATATACTCCCGACGTTCATTGTATTTTTATATTAAATTGTCTACATCTGTTTTTCAAGAAGTATATTGAACCCTGAATCATTGGATCATGGCTGCTGTTTAGAAGAAATGCTCTATTTTTTATGCGTCAAAATTGTTCAATCCCTAGCCTGACCGATAAAGATACATATACATGTATAACATTATTTTACTTGTTTTTCATTACTATTTCTAATGATTGAAAGTGCTGATTAATCATCGTATCACTGACGTAGAAAATAATCTGCACGAGAAAGTTGTTGAGTCAGTATCTTGAAAAAGGTTTGATTACCTTCTTTGTAACTTGTAGCAACCATGAAACAGCAGCATGGGTACTGATCAGACTGCACTTAGGCACTTACTGATCTGGAAACACAGGAGTCTAAGAAGCTACGAGGGCCTATCATTAATTTCGCGACCTTTAACGGATTTAAGGTAGAATACCCGTATTGTGGCTATTTTGAGATTCATAAAAAATCAGATTTTTCGAGCGACGCGAAACATCCCTTGAATAGTTTGCATTCATTCCACCGCTTGACCCACACCTGTGGCGCGTGCTGCAGCCCGTCACGTGACATGTCCCGCAAACATTTGTAAATGACACACCCCAACTCTTCTTTATACTCATTATTTTCACCCGGTAAGTCATTTCTAAATTTGGACGTCGCAATTTCTTCATAATCTGTGCTGTGCGGTGGGTTTGGTAATACTTTATAACCAGTTTAATAATGCCGGTGTTACGTAGTAAAGTGACCCCCATAGAATACTGACCCCCCCCCGGTCACTTTACTACAGAGAATACTGACCCCTTTCTATAAAATACTGACCCCCCCCCCCCTATGAAAAATAACGACTCCCCTGAGTATATATATTGTGCCGATTTTCGTTTTTGCCTATTTTCGAAATTAGGCAAATCCGTGCAGAACTCATTTGCCTAATTTCGAAACTCGGCGAAATAGCTTATTTATAATTATTTTACGGTATATCAGGCCATTTTCTGTGTAGAACTCATCTTCAAAATATCCGTTTTTAGGGAGGTATCGCAGTTAGCACTTACAAAATCATTTTAAGCCGTTTTTAGTCCAATAAAAGGTCGGTACGGAACAGCTAAAGTTCCGTACAGAACAGAACATACGGAACATTCTTCTTCCGTTTGCGCGGAAGTTGATTCGTACCCTAAGCAATTCGCACCTTATCTTTTATCAGAGACATAGATAAACATTATATTATATGTCTCTGCTTTTATCAATTCCTTTACACGTTCAGCAGGACATCAAATTTATAGATAATATTGCCATAAAAATCATATCTACACTCGATTTCATTTATTTATTAAAAAAGTTGCAGTTCCATATTTTCTCGGAGCCTGAATTAGATCCATTGCTTTGGGCTTTCTAACCACCGAAATTAAAATGGTTTCACTTACTTAAAGTTAAATATCGACATTTTAGAAATGGTTCTTTTAAAGCAAACAAGATTTATTATGAAGCTTTTCATCTGCTAAATATGTGATCTACCATAGATCTGCATACTTATGTTAATTAATTTGATATGTTCTAATTTCGTTTAGACTTTGAAGATAACTAACTCAAAATAGTGAGCTGATTGTAAAACCATTTAAACAGGAGAATCCCTTTCTGTGAAAAATACCATATTCAGCATTTTCCCTGCATTTTTCCCTGCATAAGCTGTAGAGGCCAAACTGTCAAAACAGCCGAACAAGCCGATCTTCCCTACTATGCTAGCCAGAACTAGTGACCGACCCAGCCGAACAAGCCGATCCTTCCCACCATGCTGGCCAGAACAAGCGACCAAACCAGCCGAGCAAACCTATCCTTCCGACCCTGCTGGCCAGAACTAGTGACCAACTCAGCCGAACTCAGCCGAACAAGCCGATACTTCCCACTGTGCTGGCCAGAACAAGCGACCAACCCATCCAAACAAGCCGATCCTTCCCACCGTGCTGGCCAGAACTAGCGACTGACCCAGCCGAACAAGCCCATACTTCCCACCGTGCTGGCCAGAACAAGCGACCGACCCATCCGAACAAGCAGATCCTTCCCACCGTGCTGGCCAGAACTAGCGACTGACCCATCCGAACAAGCAGATCCTTCCCACCGTGCTGGCCAGAACTAGCGACTGACCTAGCCGAACAAGCCGATACTTCCCATCGTGCTGGCCAGAACTAGCAACCGACCCAGGTAAACAAGCCGATTCTTCCCACCATGCTGGCCAGAACTAGCAATCGACCCAGTCGAACAAGCCGATCCTTCCCACCGTGCTGGCCAGAACTAGCGACCGACCTAGTCAAACAAGCTGATCATTCCCACCGTGCTGGCCAGAACAAGCGACCGACCCATCCAAACAAGCAGATCCTTCCCACCGTGCTGGCCAGAACTAGCGACTGACCTAGCCGAATAAGCCGATACTTCCCACCGTGCGGGCCAGAACTAGCAACCGACCCAGGTGAACAAGCCGATTCTTCCCACCATGCTGGCCAGAACTAGCAATCGACCCAGTCGAACAAGCCGACCCTTCCCACCGTGCTGGCCAGAACTAGCGACCGACCCAGTCAAACAAGCTGATCATTCCCACCGTGCTGGCCAGAACAAGCGACCGACCCAGCCAAACACGCCGATCCTTTCCACCATACTGGCCAGAACTAGCAACCCACCCATCCGAACAAGCCGATACTTCCCACCGTGCTGGCCAGAACTATCGACTGACCCATCCGAACAAGCAGATCCTTCCCACCGTGCTGGCCAATACAAGCGACCGACCCATCCGAACAAGCCGATACTTCCCACCGTGCTGGCCAGAACTAGCGACTGACCTAGCCAAACAAGCCGATACTTCCCACCGTGCTGGCCAGAACAAGCAACCGACCCAGGTGAACAAGCCGATTCATCCCACCATGCTGGCCAGAACAAGCAATCAACCCAGTCGAACAAGCCGATCCTTCCCACCGTGCTGGCCAGAACTAGCGACCAACCTAGACAAACTAATTGATCCCCTGAAACCAGAAATGCCTAGTTCTAGTGTAAATGACCAAAAAGGCCCAGTTCAAAAAAGGCCCACTTTTTAAATTGATAGAAAATACCCCAAAAGTGTATATCATATTTGAAAATATGATTTATGAGAGATAAATGATTCATTGGTAAATTGTTGATTTAATGCCCGGCTTAAATGCATTGGAACAATAATGATAATAAAATCAGAGCGAGAAATGGATCTTATACTATTATAATCATTTTAATAAGTATGCATGATTCCGCTTACAGTACGACCTCGCAACGTCATAATGACATCATTAATTTTATCCTGTGACCTAATTCTATCGGAAAATTCAGATAAAATGTTGCCGTATTTCTTTCTCGCATGTGGATAAATATCTATACACCATGTGACAGGTTTCGTTTATCCTTGAATGGCACTGTACTTTCGTTGTAAAATAGACTGGATTTTGATATCGACTGGGACCCGCAGATGAAGTTTTTTACATTCTGGTGTACACGTTTACAATGCAGCGGCGTATCCTATGGGTAGGGGGGTTTTCGAGGTTCAAAGGAAACCCCTCTCAGCGGTGAATCCAGACTTTGTAAGGGGGTTCGAAATTACAAATAGGTGGTTCGTTCTCTTATTATTACAAAATACTGACTGGATTTTTACATGAAATTGAAATAATTAGGATTCAGAGGAGGTTCGTTTGACTCCTCTGGATCTGCCAGCAGCCATTGTCTCCGCAGCCTGATTATTTAATTTCAATGCAGAAATTCGGTCAAAATTGTGTAATACTTGGGAAAACGAACCTCTCTATTTGTTAATTCGAACCCCATCACAGACATCCTGGATCCGCGGCAGCAACGAGTACGTAGGAAGTATCAAAATTAAAGTAAACCGTAAAATAATCATTATGTCGTTGTTCGATTCATTACTAATAAATCGGTGAGGAAAAAAACGAGAATAAATCGACAGATGACAGTTTCTGCATGACAGTTTCGCAGTAAACCGTAAATGATATTTACATTTCGGGCGTTGTATGATTCAATTATCAATAAATCGTCGAAAAAGATCGACAGAAATAGTTCTGCATGACACACGGAACTTACTGAATCATAATTTCGAAAATGGATGGCCAATTTCGAAATTGGGCAAAGTTCCGTGCCCAATTTCGAAATTGGGTATGCCAAATTTCGAATTTAGGCAAGAATCTTAAAATCGGCACAACATATATATATATGACATCAGAAATGTTATCTATGTGATGAAATGTACTGGCTGTGGAGCAGAATACATCGGAGAAACCGGGATTCTACTACGCAACAGAGTGACTCTACACCGGCAACAGATTCGAGACGAGAACTTACGTTTCTTAAAAGTAAGTAAACACTTGGCGAGATGCCCAGCCACAGAGCCCAGATTCAGAATATTCCCATTCTACAAAATGAAAACAGACGACCATGCGGAAAGAAAACAGAAAGAAGACCATTTTATAAAAACATTTAAACCTTTACTTAATTCAAAATAACGTTGATTTAATTAACTAAAGACATTATAACGTCAACAGTTTTCCAACGCGACGTCGACCGGACGTCGACGTTACCATAGACACAACGTCATTCCTGAAGATCCCTAAGAAGGGTGAAAATGGTTGAAGGAGAATCATAGTTTTAAATTCTACATTTTTAATCATTTTTGTAGTTACAACCAAAACATATGAATAAAAATCTTTTAGTACCGGGGAAACCTTTTCCTTTTTCTCTTTCCGGATATTTTTATCCGTATTCTGGACCAACAAAGCCTACTTTCGATATATATATATATATATATATATATATATATATATATATATATATATATATATATATATATATATATATATATATATATATATATATATATATATATATATATATATATATATATATATATATATATATATATATATATATATATATATATATATATATATATATATATATATATATATATATATATATATATATATATATATATATATATATATATATATATATATATATATATATAATCCTGACCCCACCTAGTTTATTGCTAATTTAACATACACTACATGTATACATTATCATTTCAAATCACATCCGTGTTTATTATGCTCCTCAAAAAGAGTTTCGGGTAGCATTTAGTCGCCATGCTATCCTTCCGTTCGTTCGTTCGTCCGTCCGTCCTTCCGTCCGTCTGTCTGTCCGTCCGTTTATATAGTCAGATGTCAGCAACCTTAAGGCCAAATTCAATGAAACTTCACATTTGTAATCCCTGAATATCGTTTGAGGCTGCGTTCTGGTTTTTTTTAAATTAAGGCTGCGTCACAGAAAAAGGGGCTTTAATGTAGAAATTAGTGTTTCTATAATTTCTCTTCATTCAATGAACATAACTTGATGAAATTTTGTTCTTCAGTGATGAATGAGATGTTCTGTAGCTTATATAATTAATAATTCATGTACAAAAATCATGTCATGTGAAAAGGGGACTAAATGTATAATAACGTTGCGTCTAGATCTTTAAGTCTGTCCGAAGCAAAATCTCCACAACTCGTGCACCAAATTGGACGAAACTTCAATACGAACTACATGAAATTCTGTCAAGAAGCTTTTTCTTTCGGTTTCTCAATTTGATGCTGTGTTATAGGAAAAGGGGCATAATTGTAGTAGTTTTTCCCTCATATGTCTTTTAATCTAGATAGAATTTAATGAAATTCTATATTCGATTAATTATTTTTTCATATCTTACACCTTTACTTTCCCATTGCGACAACTGCTTGACGCCTTTTTAGTCTGACTTATTTCTCTAAATTAAGTTTTATGGACTTCCCATTATGTTCCCTTTAGCGTGACGGGTTACTTATACCTTCCAATGACAAACACAATGGTTCTACACTGAAATGTGACATCATCGTGACCTAGTTTTCGGATTAAATCGCTTCGCCAATCGTTGAAGCGTTTATGTGATTCGTCAGAAACAGGATCATAGAAGATGACCCCCTGCTGGTGCCTGTCAGATTTACTGTAAAGTCAACACATGATTTTAATCAGATTGAGAGGCCTAGATAACTATCCCGCTATTTAAAGTGACTAAATGTTAACAGAATCACTCTAATGTACAACCGCCAGGTAGGACAGTGCGTATGGCAGACACACATGCATAACCCTGGTAGGCTGCGAACTCACAACGCTGAGGGACAAGTGATTTTCGCTCAGAAACCTTTTAAAACCTTTTACTCTTTCCACGCAAATATAAATCGGCAGTAGTTCGATCCATTAACATACTTTACGCCTACTATGCATATGATTAAGACCCAATACAGCTGCTCCGAGACCGGATAGCTTAGTTGGTAACGTCGGGGTCTGTCAATCAAGGGGTCGTGAGTTCGAATCTGGCTCGGCATGTAGCCATTCTGACATTTGACAAAAGTCATTTGTCTCTCACCAATGGGTGTTAATCATCTATATGAGAGAGAAGCAGGAGGGTTTGTTTGTATTTTTTGATAGTACGGGTGCGAGAAATATCAGGAATCCATAGTAGGTGCTCCAGCCGCCGCAATATGACCATGACAGTTGAAAACAGCGTGGAGTTTAAATCAAATCAATTCAGATGCGGTGGAAGCGTCTAACCAGCCAGTTTGAATCGGGTTCGCCCAGTAATGAATGAAAAGTTGCGGTCAAAACACTCTGTATGTACGGACAGACGCATGCACGGACTAGTGCCATTGCACCTCTGATGCCTATCGATGAAGATAATTATGTTGTACGTGTACCATAGTTGGGTTTATATTAGAGTAATATTTTTGGTGTGTATGTGGAGAAGGGGTCGGTATTTTATGGGAGTCACAATTCTACGTGAGGGGTCACTTTTCTACGTGTGGGTAGGTCATAATACTATGACCCCCCGGTCATAATATTATGACCGGGGGTCAGTATTCTATATGATATAGTGACCGGGGGGTCAGTATTCTATGGGGGTCAATTTACTACGTTACAACGGCCTTTTTAAGGCGTTAGCAATGGCGCGACGCGCTGTCATAGCGTGGCAGAATTCCAGACTCTGTAACATCTGTGTGTGCGCTGTCTCATTAAAGCCGGTGGAAGATCAGATCTGATTGTCTCACTGGCACATCTGGAAATCAATGCTTTTGTGGGTGAGAACCAAAAATAATGCTTCCAAACTGAGATTTGTTTTTTACTTCCCGACTCAAGAATGGTGTATCGATGTCATGTCACATGTATTTATTTGATTCGCAAAGTTTTGGCGGTCTTCCTTATAACTTTTGTATTATTTACAACACCTTTTGAGCCCCTGCCCCATTCGGCTTGGAAGCGGCTGGCGCGGTACCCATTGTGACAATGCACGGCGCATTCCGATATAACTGGTCACACTGCCCTCAGCTGTATCATACAAATGATTCGAGTGTCTTACTACTATTTCAACACCTAATTGTCAATTTTTAAGAATGAATTCTAGGATTTTAGCAGATTTCTTCTCAGCTTAATTGTCTCCCGTCTGCTAGTATAATCACTCATTTTCTCTTATCTCTCTACCGCCTCTAAAGTGTCGTGTCCGTTTTCAAACAGCGTTATTCGATAAACATAATATATGTCTCTTTACAAAACATGTAAAAATTTCACTGATGTCCGTACAGGAATGATTGAGAAATGTATACAACTTTTTTATAAGGAGTAGCTCAAAAATGCAATTTGACGTCATTTTTAAACAAACGCTATTGACATGACATCATATTGTTTTAATGTCATCGTTTTTAATAAGACGAGCCGGTTGGAAAATGACTGAGCTTTTCGCATACCAATGTTCGTGTAAATACGTCAACGGGTAATTGAATAGCAGATTTAGTTCGCGACATTATTGATGGACCCTCGTATAAAAGCCCTTTTTTCAGATCTCGGCTCATTTGAAATGGATATGTGAGGGTAGAGGCAAGTCTTTCTACTTTGTTACGGTTTAGATACAAAGAGAGTTGTTCAATACTTGATCTCATTTATCCTAGACATTTCAGGACATCGTTATCTAGACGACAAAGATTCATTGTGGCATAGATTTCCGGACAATTGTAACACAGATCTATATAATAAAGGAGGAAATAAGTACATTAGGCATTTACATCTACAAGGACAATTTACGACATATCTTTGTCCAACCGTATGCTTGTAGAATTTCATGTTGTTTTATGGTTTGTTATACAATACGTGTTTTGATATAGCACAGATACTTTGTACTGGATACATATGGTGCAGCCTTGATTCAATCCAACGACGTGAAAACTATTCTATTAGATCCCATTTATCACTTTATTCGTCTATTTTTGTTCATTTCGTAAAGTCTAGTACTTTAATAAACCGAAGGGATAATTGTTCGAAAGAAAACTCCACTGACATAACTCTGTGTGTGTCAAAAACATGAGACATGCTTATGTGGCTTCTAAGACTTAAACGCTTAAAGACGTAGAAATCCTTTGTTTATATTCCCAACATATGTAATGTATGTTCTTGTCGTCTCTTATGATCGCAAATAGACAATGACTGGTCATTTCCTCTCTACAATATGACGGTTACTCTTCATTGATGATGGATGTCCGTCTAGCGAGTGGAAGAAAAAACGCTGCCAAACATTTCTATCTCGTGTGTGAATGTAAACAAATGATTTATTTTTTGTATACACTTGTTTTAAACTTTGAAACTGATAGTTACTTCTAAAGCTTAGACTTCTTAACTATACTCGTACAATGGATCCGTATAGAATTGTAAGAAAAACTAGCAATATTAGGCACATGTATATAAATTTCCTCAAGTGAATTTTCTATTGTAACCACCATCATTTGAAGAAATGATTTGAAGACAAAAGTGTATTGCTTAACATTTGAAAAAACATATTTACATACGTACATATTTAGTATTATATGCATTAAGATGAATCGAGAAAATTTGATTTTTTTTTCAAAATCATTTTTCTTTTCACAACTATTGTTGAAGCATTCTTGTTGTTCTATACAAGTACAATGCAGGAATGATGATAAGTGTATACTGAGAAGTATATACATGCACAATAAATATCCATGAACGAACCAATGCACAGTTTGCTCAAGTATAACACATTGAAGGCAATTGCTTGACTCAAAACATAATCTTCTACAGATAAAAGGTCAGTGAGATTTGACAATGTAAAGATTTTTCTAATAGAGACAATATCTTCAATATCATTGACTTAAATGAGAAGAAGAGACGGATAAGAGAAAACAATAACTTCGAACTTCTCGAGACGTTTTCGTGAGTGACAAACAATGTATAGAATTATCACGCAAACCGTCAATGAAGCACAACGGGTCTAGTTTCAACTTGTAATGATTGACAGATCGGAATTTTTCTCATACATGAACCGCGTAACAGGACACGCGATGTATTCTCGATGTTCATTGTATTTTGTAGCTATGCAAACTAGTCTATATCATTCTTTTTTCAAGAAGTGAACCAAGTAAATTGAAAACTTGGCCGATAAAATACAGGATGAGGAAAACGTCATTTACGGCTTTTGAGCCCAACATGGTTCCAGATCAGCAAACGTATACAGTCTGGTCAAGAATCATGTTATTCTCAACTATCTTCTTTGTGACCTGTAACAACCGTCAAAGATTAGCATATCTAGCGATCGGTTTCCATTAATTTAAGGCTTATCTAGAAGCATGACTGCCTGAAATGCAATTGCGATCCATTTTCCAGATCCTATAGCATTTATTTCTATTCCTGATCAATTATTCTTTTTAATGATTGAGACTTTTGATAAATTGGGGTACCGCTAAGGTACAAATATGATTGTACGAAAAAGTTTATGAATCGTCACTTTTCCAAAAGAAACCTCTCTTAACTGCAGCTTGCTTTGGTTGTAAAGCGACGTATCGCTACTTTGTTACGGTTTAGATACAAAGAAAGATTTTCAATACTTGATCTCATTTATCTAAGACATGTCAGGACAGCGTTATCTAGACGACCAGGATTTATTGTGGCATAGATTTCTGGACGATCGTAAGAGATCTATACGATAAAGGAGGAAATAAGTAAACCAGACATTTGTAACGTCTCTACCATTGCTTCACGTTTAGACATAGCAGAAATCAAATGGCACAAACCTTGTTGTACCAAAACTTTACACGTTTTCCTATGCTGTCAATGAACCAATTCAGTGAATCATTACAGTGTTCGTAAAACATCGTACGTAATGTGCACAATGAATATTATGTTAGAAATGATGGAAAGTCGTTATTTCATCTTTTTTAAATCTTATTTTAAAAATTATCTTGTACAGGTATGTCTTGTTAATAAATTTATGAATTCAAAGATTACTAGAACAGTTTGGATTCCCTCAATTTAATAACTGCGTTTATTTAGGGCCGGCACTGTGAATCAACTAATGTGAAGTGTATTTTAAAGTGTATGTAATTTGATGCATTTCGTATGGCTAGAAAGTGGTGTTTTTCATTATGGGTCTTCTACCTTAAGTAGATTTTGATCTTGTAATCTTGTCAGCTTTAGGTCTTTTGTTAACAGCTCGTCCGTGGTGTCCTTCTAAATGAGTCACTTAGCTACTTTACAAGTAACAACCCATTATCTATCAACATATATAACTCTCTTGTGGCTCTTTGCCTAACACCTTGCAATCAACGATGTAGAAGATGTGGCAATTACTTCAAGATGATAGATACTAAATGTGACCCGTCACGCTAAAAGGGACCTTATCCGAACGCCAAAAATCCAAATTTTGACAAACTTGTCACACTCACCACAGGTCAACAAGATCCCGTATGTTAAAAATAAACATATAGTAAGTTAGGGAAAATATTCCGGATGTAGAAAATTATATAAAAGTGAAAAGTGTCGGCCCTAGTCTGGCTGCGCGGACTGCGCAGACTGACTAGGGTCGATATTTTTCACACATCCGATAATGTCCCTTTTAGCGTGACGGGTCACAAATGATTTACAGTAAACTTTATGATGTATCCCGCTAGTGATCATCACGGTCGAATGTTGGTTATGATAGACGCGTGCAAAATAACGTGGTTGTTTAAGGAGCGAGACAACGTTTTAGCTGTCAAATAATTTATTCATGAATACAAAATTACAATTATGTTTTAAGCCGGGTGTCTGATCTCATGTCTCAATACCGTTTGACACAAAGCAAAAAAGTGCTAAAAGTCAAACAAAAGACACAAAATACGGAAGGGTAGCCCTTTTTGATAACATTTGATAACAATCTGAATCCAAATCAATATACGCATATGCGCAACCTGGTCAAATTTGGCGTTGCTTTTTGTAGCTTTTTAAAAATCTTTATACTTGGTAAAAGTTTGTTAGATTTCAACCTTTTCAAATACAAACCCTTGTTATGACGTCCCTAGCAGAACAAGGTTGGGCAACATTGAGTTATATGATCAAAATCAGCATAAATCAATGCGATATTGTACACATTTGTTTTAAATATACATTAATTTTCGCGTTTACAGTAGCCTTGCTTTCAAATAAGAGTACTATTCTAGCGGGTTGTGCGAGTGTTAGAAATATCATAGCATGATGCAAACAAAAGCAGATCTACCTCCGTATCCGGAGCGTATCCGTTTATCGTAGTTATGCAGCAGCTCCTCTAGGGCCGTACTGACTATTTCCATCTGACTCATGTTCGGGCCCGGTCTCGTTGACTCGTCCGGAGATATGAGTCATTGCAAACACACATAGCTGATATAGACAATGAAAAATATGTCATAGAGGAAAGGATTTGTGCACAATATATCACAGAAAATAGTGAGACAAAAGGAGAAAATGCTGATTATCAGCATTTTCTTCTTTTTTTCCCAATATTTTCCCAAATCTTTTTTCTTTGACGGACGTCTTGTTTGTGAGAGGACTAACAATAAGATATACCTCCGTATCCCGGGCGTATCCGTTTATCGTAATTATGAAGTAATTCCTCTAGGGCAGTACTGACTATCTCCATCTGACTCATGTTCGAGCCCGGCCTCGTCGACTCATCTGGGGACATTGTAGTCATTGCAAACGTGTAGAAACTCAACATAAACCTGTAATACAAGATATGAACATATAATTACAAAACAATAATCAAACGAAGCTGAAAGTGTATTTCTCTAAATAGACAAATATGCGTTTATTTGAGACCAAAACCTGTCTTCGAAATAATGAATTGGTGACGATATCGAATTAGTAAGTGTTCCCCGCATGCTAAATTGCCTGCATGGCAAATATACAAAAGTACAATAAATCTCTTTAGCGCTGGAATTTTAAACGACTTTTCTATGTTAATAGGTTCTCATTAACGCATTGAGCAAATGAGATCGGTCCTACAGACCCATCGAAATGAAATCGATCCTGTGAGCTCTATTTAGAGCAAAACATTTGTCATGCAAAAAGGAACATAATGAATAGTCCGCATATATCCACACATACCTTGGTCATGATCGTTCTGAACGCGCGTTTGACAGATCAGAAACTCTAAAAAGAAATAATGTGTAAGTAAGCAACTACGTTCAATACGATTAGTGTAAATACGGACCCGGACTTCGTTTCACTCACGCACTTAAATATATTTGACTGTTTTAGCAAAGCTACCAATCACATTGGCTTGAGACATGCAATCATAGTTCCATCATATGTCTTGTTACATAATTTAAACGAAATTACATAAATAAGGCAAAAACTTAACCAAGTTTGGTATTAAAATCGGGCGATGGAGCTGACATATGTACTACAAAGTATATAGTTGACGTTTCGAAACCATGAACAGTCGAATAAAAGAGCATGTGAATTGAGAAATAGAATTCTCATTTCAGTATTTTGATTCGTTTAAATTTGTTCTTTCACGCGTGTCTCATTTATAACTGGCTCACACTTGATTGCCTTTAAATGTTTAGAAGGATATAGCAAATTCATCACTCAGCCAGTACAAGACATTTTCTGTAAATCAATTTGTAAAATAAATGACGAAATGAGAGAGTCCTTTGAACGTAAATCTGGGTTAAGCATGTCGTTGAATTTCGTCTTTGTAATGAGTTCGTTGTAACTTCCTATAGAATTTTAAACTTTAAACGCTGGTACCGAAAGGAAATATTTTGTCCATTTGTCAGGAGTAGGTACATGTTTGTTTTCTGATTGGTTTGGCGGTTTTGATGCTTTGTTGTTGGAACTATTTGGTGCGCAATTTAGGCCCGTGGTCTTGGGTCTTTCACATGTTATGGTCCTAATCAAATTATGGAGTGTTTCTCGCAAAAAGAATATGCTGAGAAAGTGTCGCCCTGCTAATTATTCGGCAAGACGTTTTGTTTTCCTCATTAGTACAATTTTAATTTTCTGCCAGTGGAGCTGAAAATTACTTCGGTCAGCACATATACTATCGTCACATAAATGGACGTAGTTATACACGCTAAGGAATTAATATTGGTGTCCGCCTTTTTGCCTTTTAAAAACTATGTCCATTGTATGAATGGCGCCTTAAAGACGTATAATCCCTTTTAAGAGGAAGTATTTTTCCTCGAGATTTTCTAAAGACATTGTGATGCACATTTGTTAAGTTTGTAAAGTCAAAGATACAATATAACAATATGAAGTTGAAATTCAATTCCAAAATGAGACATGCATTTTGTTGACATTGCCTTATGCCACTTATTTAGGCACAAAACATAAAAATTTCATTTTCAAAAATAGCAAAAACTTTCAATCCAGTAACTTAAATGAAATACCCCAAAAAGAAACGTGGATGAAATTAAAGCAGATTCGTTAAGCTTTCTAAAACTGGCTATATTAACTATATTCGTGCACGCGTCGCAGAAAATGTAAACTAAAATATACCAATAACAGTACAAGCAAGAGCATAGTGCTCCAGCATTAACGCGGGGCAGCTGCATATGTGGCCCGTCACGCTAAAATGGACCTTATAGGAAGTGTGAAAAATATCGACCCTAGTCTGTCTGCGCAGTCCGCGCAGCCAGACTAGGACCGATACTTTTCACTTTTATGTAATTTTCTAAACCCGGAAAGTTTTCCCTATCTTACTATATGTTCATTTTTCGCATACGGAATCTGGTTGACCTGTGCTGGGTCTGACAAGTTTGTCAAACTTTTGATTTTTGGAGTTCGGATAAGGTCTCTTTTAGCTTAATGGGTCACATATGTAACGAATCCAACTCGACAATGTTTTCTTTATGGCGCTATACCACCATTTTTACCAACGAAAGTAAAGTTGTCCCGAGGTGATATTGGTGCACTGTACCTACTAATAGGAACAACTTTAGATATGATTTCGCACGTTTAAAAATGCAAACATTATTCCTACGAAAGAAAATATTTTATGCGTTACAGGAAATCCCATTTCATCGGTTTTCGTTTATAACATGATCGATATTAGAATTAAATACACTGAACAGATCTTCTAAACCGCCATAGCATGTAACTTTACATAACTCCATTAATATTTTAGATAGGGACTTGAAATTTTGAAGTAAGAATGATTGACAATTTGCACAGAAGATGCCAAAATTTCGTTGAACCTTTTTTTACAATAACATGGCTAAATCGCTAATGGGTCACTGTCACGTCTACATTTTCACGTCAGAAAGGTAAACTGTAAGTACGGGATGTGACATCACTCTGCGTCAATAACTCTGATTGACAACGAGGCCTCATTCAGTTGTAGCTTTCTGGGAAGACTAAGGTGTCATTCCAGACGCCTCAGTAGCCTGGGTATACTTCACGTTTGAATGCAATACGTGCTATAAAAAGAACAAAAAATCCAATTTGTAAACATAATATTGTATCCTTTCCAGAAGCATATAGGCGTCAAGGATCTATTAATGATATGCACAACTGATTCATAAGTCATGTCTTCCGTCAAGAAAGGTACATGTAGAATAATAATAATTTGTATGGTAGACTGTACGGGTCATGTTCTGTGGTGCACTTTGATATGGTTTTTGGGGCTATATAACGCGTTAGAAAGAGCAACAGGAAAACAAACGATACAGTTAACAACAGTGTCGGCTTATCAACACTTTTGAATGCTTTATGGTCTTCTACGGAATATAAAAGGTGCTAAAAGAACAGTAAAATGCAGTTTGTAAACAAACTTTAACATCCTCAAGTTTGGCATACACGCGTCAAACATCCATTACTGGCATGCTAAATTCGTGCAAGAGGCATGTCATCCGTCAGAAAATGTACATGTGATTTAATAATGTTGTGTATGGTAGACTCTGAGGGCCATGCTCTGTGATGCACTTTGACACGGTTTGAGGTCCATAAAATTCCCAATACAAAAGGCAATCGGAAAACAGTTAATGCATTTAGCAGTATCATGACAACCCTTTTGAAACATACACACATCAATGAAAAGGGTACATGCCTTATCCATATTGACGTCGCTTTCGATAAGCCCAACAGTCATATACCCATATCACTGAAGGACATCCGGTCCATTGAGGTGCTTTTTCTTTGAAAAAACGGCATGTCGGATCAATATGAACTAATGCTTGAGTAAATGTTGTGCAATTTAACTCATTACATCGTGCGCCACGTGCAAAAACCGGTTTTATATCAAATCCTCTTCACACAAAAAGTTATTGTTTTAATTTAAACTTTATCGCGTTAAATCGATAGCTAGTGATCACACAATCTAATGTGCAAAATATCGTTTCAAAAGGGATTTTCGTTTTTCATTTATACCAAAAAATCTGTGTCGAAAAGTGGCGGTTTTAGAACATCTTTTCAGTGTAGATCTAGGATTTACCGACTTGAACGTTTTTAACCGAATTTCTTCTGCAATTTCTGCCAACAATATGGGAACATCATCCCGATCCAGACAAATATGAATGCATCTGACTTGTTCTATTCAACATCCCTCTCTCACGTATATCATGTTGCATAATTCTGTATCATATGTTAATTTCTTTCATCTTTGATTGACATGTTCAATGGATTTTTGCATTGAACTTGAAACGTAGAGACAGACGTGAGGTCTTTAATCTCTTTATGTCAGATGCTGACATTGGCAATGACCTTGCACTTTAATAGAGAAACAGATAAGAGCGGTTTTTTGATATTTTCAAAATGCAATAGTTCATTTATTGTCGATCAAAATGTTCAGAGCATTCATTAAAATTTGTCTCGTTGAAACGATTCAAGTGAGTACTTACGATCTAGAATTTTGATATGAAATAACAAATTAATAATGCTTCCACCTGTGTATATCCCCTGTTATCTATTGTTCTTTTTCAATGACGTGTAGTGCAGCATTATTTAGGCTTTTTCAACAGTCAAATATTACCAATTTTGCTAAATCAAATTCACTGTATCTTACCAAGGGAAACTAATTACACGTAACTTTCGTAAATAGTTTGTCTCTTTCCTCTTATTAGAGATTTACGAATTAGTACGAAATGGAATACGAATACGAAACCGAAATAAATTCACGGGGGAGAGGGGACATCTCAATATACGTGAGGATGGTTCCCGTCCTTCTTTTGTTGAGCGAACTTGTTTAAATTCAGAGGTCATTGGTTCAAGCCCTACGCTGTCTTTCTTTTTTTTCTTCTTTTTTTTCTATTCATTATATTAGTATATCCTTTGTTGATATATAGCACTAAAACATACTAAGTGAGACTTCCCATGCATAGCTGTGTTTGATTTGTATATTTCGTTCATATTTTCATCGAAAGAAGCGAAATTTGAACTGTCGAGAGTGAGATTATACAAACTGCACGGGACAATTATGCAATCTGCAAACTAGTTACGAAAAAGGACGAGATCTGCCTTCAGTGGTGTTTGATCCTGCTCTAAACGATGACCGATCCCGAAGAAAACAGTTGACTTCAATACTGCCTTAGTAGTGCTCGAATATACGTCGAAAAATCCGTGCCCGTTCTTGGAAATTTCATGTGTTTGGCGTGATTCATCACTGAACTTGTAAATGCTCTCTCAACTGGCAGATTCGACTAACCCACATAATCATCTAACGACATGTGCGTCAAGGAAAAGGCCGAGTGGCTCGATTTGCACTCTCGAAGTCGTCTGGTCACTTTTTGGGCACTAATTGGGCAGTTATGTTTACCAATCTGTTCCTTACGCGAGACGTGCGGGTTCTATTTCCTGATTCTGAGTAATGGCTCACCGGTGTCACTGCGCATGTCAAAAAAAGCGAAATACTCATCAAGGAAAAGGCAATAACTCGTGTATCCATAGTGGAAAATGTGATGTTTGATATCGCTTACTTGAAATTTATTGCTGGTAAGAAAATCGATTCAAAATCCTTACCTGACTAATTATTTGTCATAATTTTTGCATGGTTGACAAATCTCACTAAAATTCGGACCATGCCAGTAAACGAAACCACAGCCTGGACATTTGGCTTCAATACCAAATCTAGGCATATCGCGTATAAAACGTCTGAAATCTTCATTGTGTCTAAACTTTGCAAGCTTGTTGGTAACGCCTAGTTCGATGAATAGTGAGCAATGAGTTAGAGTTTCACATGCAACATCAATTTCATGGATTTGAGCACCGGCTCTGGTGTTCAGTGAAGCATGACAAAATTAACGTTAAAATCTAAGTTAATCCTTTCTCAAACAAGACCTGGTTTTGACGTCCCTAATAGAAAAGTCTTGGGAAACATTGCGGCAAAAGAAGAAACTGCTAATTACCAGCAGTTTCTCCTTTCGCCTCAATATTTTCTGTGCTGTATTGTACACATATCCCTTCCTTTTTAACATCAATTTTGTCGTCTACAGCAGCTTTCAAATTGGAGCACCCTACAATTTTGCCGTGTGGGAAAGGGTTAAGGTAAGGCCTGGGTAAAGCACTTCCGGTATAATCGTTATATTTCGACTTATTCCTTGACGTCCGTAAGTCCGAGCATTTTCAAAGTACCGTTAGATCCAATATCGCCTGTTTTCGTAACAACGGAAATAATTTATCGTGCTCAGATTTCCGGGGGATATTTTAAATAATTTTTGTGAAAACATTTCTGAATTGTATGAAGAGTTGGCAAAAATTCCAAAATTTGAGAGCAATGAAAATTACTTCCCTTTAAATCTTCTTAGAATCGTTTAAAATCGTCGATTCGCATCATATAGATTTCGTTCAATAACTGATTACCCAGGCCTTATCTTAATGGCATACAACAAAGGCATGTAGAGGGATAGATTTTATACTGAATGACATCAAAACGTCTCACAGAATTTGTATATAACATTTTCATTTCATGCATTGCGTAATCTCAAGAGAGATACATTGCATTTATGACCCAACTGTGCATGATAAAGATGATCATTTTCATCTTAGAAAGTCGTGTATCACGTGCTGGGTCTGGTTTGAAGCTAGACTCGTATGAAAAACTTCCAAAATTATTATTCAAGCATTTATTGTGGCACTTAGTATAGATTAATAAAACTTAAGAATATTCGCATGTACAAAAATATACGCAGAAATAAGATTATGTTAGAAGTGTGGGTCAATATATAAATTCACTGACAAACACCATCCACAAAAAAATCCGTCTTCCTGCAAACAAACTTTGTCCGTAGTGGAAAGACTGTGCAAAACATTAAGACAGAAGAAAAAATTGCTGAAAACCGGGATGTTCTCATTTTTTTCTCAATATTTTATCGTCTATTAGATACAATGTTTCTGCCTTTTTGCAAGACACCTATGCCATTTGCAACACCTATTGATTTAGTTTGGTTTATTGGGGTTTTACGCCGTTTTCAACTGATATGGTTATAGCGCGGCGGCTGGAGCCCCTTACCATGGATTCCTGTTGTTTCTCATACCAGTACTACCACAACACCCTAACCGAGCCTCCATCTGCCCCCCCCCACCCACATAGGTGCTTTTGCTTTGGACTACCCTAAAACTGTCGACAAGCAGACAGTGCATTGGTCCCACCTACCCTAGGTATTATTACTAAAAAATGAAAGTAAAGCAATGTTGCGACCATGACCTTTGACCTCCTTGGTCAAACAATAATGTGGCACCTCCTCCAGCAGTGGTAAAAAGTTACATGGTACTTGGTCAAACAGACAACAAAGTGGGTGTTGATATGATTTGTTGTTATCAGCATTTTATTCTTTTTTGTTTCATGCGTTTTCTATTATGGACGTCAAATCCAGTTTTCTTTTAAAGTCACTTAGAGGCAAATATGAGTGACCTGCCACCATATTCCAAGTATACTGATACATCCCCTTGATTTCATTTCCATTTCCATTTCGTATTCCATTTCGTACTAATCCGTAAATCTCTATTTACTTATGTTGCTCTGTCTACTACATTTGTAAATTATGATCAGAAACTCGCGGAGAAAGTGTTTTAGATTTTGAGCAGTCTTAAACTTTGTCTTCTTTTGTCAAGTCAAAGTGAATTTCTAATTTTTGTTTTCTTGTTTTTTTTTTATTATTATTATTATTATTTATTTATTTATTAGAAAGATTGCGGCCAACAGAATTAATTGTTGGAGTCAAGTGAGCAATATCCACAAAATACTTTCCAAAGCCATAACACTATGACAATGGCTTACTTTAACAATCAACAATTTACAACTGCCAATTTGTCCCATGTTCAAGACATGACTAGACCTCATTTTCGTTAAAATATATCGGCATTTATTGGTTGTGCATGGAAGACTTATCTTCTCTGTATCTGGTTATCTCATTTGTGAGCCAGGTAACTTCTTCAATGTATCAGGTATTTCTGTTGCTTATGCTGTTCTAGTTAAATTAATGATCATTTACAAAATTAATTACTAATGTTAATGTGGGAAAGTTGGTAAAACATGTGCCAAAGAAGGCATTCGTAATTATTTCTAATGCTCAGAACCAAAAGAAAAAAATAATTAAGTTTGGTAGCACATACACAATACATTTTTTTAAAGCATAAAACAATATTATAGAATTATCATTCATCTGCAAAACGTGAATCTAAAGGAGCTTCATACAGGATAAATATGTTACATTTTCCAACAGATATACAACATACTAATACAAACTTAGCACAATAAAAAATCCGATATGTAAGCCCTTTCGCTGCCCCGGGACGGGTATACCCGTCCTGCGAAAAAAGTGTCAACGTGCCCCGGGACGGGTATACCCGTTTTTCGTCAAATAGTTTTTTTTGCAAAAATATCTGAAAATGAGACTAAAATGGTGGATTAAAAGATTGAAAACAATACTTTGGTAAGTTTTATATGGTTTTCATAAAGAATTATATATATTTCACGCTGATTTTTAACGAAAGCATAATTTTTTTCAAATTTCCTAGAAATGACCTGGCAAATACGGAGCCATTTTGAGATAAATCTCTGGCAGCGAAGGGGTTAGAGAATAATCTCTACACTACATAGCAGAAATAAAGAGATAAAGCGATTATAGTGTCGAAATGACGTCACACAATACCCGGTTATTTCTTTTCACTTGCATTCTACCGATACCCTTTCCCTTAGAAAACATGTTTAATTTTCCTTTTTACAAAAATAGATCTATCATGAAAATGTATTTCTTTCTTCAAATTTCAACTTTAGAATTTCCTGACCTCTTTTCCTGGATAACGACATTGTGGGAAAACAACATCTACCGCTAGGTGAAGTCATGACGTCAAAATTTCAAACTAAAGTATTGCACCCTTAACAAGAAATATATATTTTGTGCTACAGCAGTTCGAAAAAATGTAGCTGTTCAGATGTATATGGAATTTGTCATTTCTGTAACAACTTTGAATGCTTGTTATTCGCTTATCAGCAACAATTGATAGCATTTGTACCCATAAGAATAACATATCTTTAATAAAATCGCATAATACTATCAACACATAAAACATGAGAATGATAAAACCATTTCTACTTTGTTTTTCAGAAAAATATATGCGATTGTTTTGAAAAGTGAACGATAATTCATTGAATTGAAAATATTAATTTAGAAGACATCAGAGCAAAAGCAAACATTATAATTACTTACACGTATTTGAAGTATAAAATCAACATAAGATCCTTCGATCGTTTTAAAATCAAATTCATTATCGGACAAATCGGCTCAACTCTTAAGTCGTTTACAAGCGTGACATAGCAAGTATCTCTCAGATACCCTATTGGATTCACGGAGAATGTCCCATACTTGTTGTAGTTGAAATGTTTTCCAATATGGAATGATTTTACAGGCATGTATCATCGTAACAAGACATAAGATGTTTGATTCTTTCCCCCCAAAAGACCAGATTTGCACGTCCCTTTTACAAAATGCTGATAAACAGCAGTTTTGTCTTTTGTCTCAATATTATCTGACCTATTTGTACGCAAATTCTATCTTTATCAACACATCTATTTGTTGTTTGCAGCAACTGCCAAATAGATAGAGCCCATCGTTTACATTTGGGAAAGAGTTAATGGGCAGTTTTACCAACCCCGGACATTGTCTTGTATGATCGTATTGGTATTGCATGATTTCTAACAAAACGTCATCTTCCTGAAAATTTGGTCCTAAAAAGTCAAGAAACCCATACCATATCCAAGGTTATACACTAGCATAAAAAAGTTCCAGCTATAGAAAAAATAATATCAACATGATTCAATTTCCAAAAACATTCGCGTCATTCAACAAGATAATGACAAGCTTTGATCTCATCAAATATTCTAACAAGTCTTACGAAAGATTGTATAATTCCGGAATTTACTTTTTCTTCTTACAACTTAGATAGTTTATTCTTGGTTAGATTTCTGTGCTTTAACTGGTTGCATAATATAGGGTTAATTGTCGTTTGGGTTATTAACTTTTGCAGCTTCACAAATACATTAGCAATAAATTATGAAAGTACATACCATTAACTATTTTATTAAAAAATATTGGCTTTATTTTAGTTTATGACATACGATTCTAAAAGTCTGTGTCTATAATCAATAACGTCCAAGAAATGTAAGATATTATGAAACACCCTGTATGTAATGCAAACTTTAATTCTGTTGTTTGGTAGCCAAGAGGAATATGTCGTTATTTATCTTGACTTTGAAAAGAGTCTTTGTATTTCAAAGGATTAAAAAGGCTTCTGTATATTCTGTCTGGTGCACTTCTTTTTGCAAACAAGCCATTTTTCCTCCTTGTGAACTAATAGACATTCATCTGCTATTCAGACGAAACTGTTTTTTGATTCTGACATATTGCGTCTGGGGTTATCAATTTGATTTATAAGACAAATGCCATGTCGAGCCGTACTTCGAAAAAATGCTGAACGTAATTTATCATTTTTCCAAAATAATACCACATAGATAATACAGACTTTTTCGCAATATTTCCGGAGACTTTCTAATTCGAAATTACACGGATGGTAAATGAGGAAACTAGCTCCAAAAAGAGTCAACGATAGTTTTTTGCGTCGTGATACACGGGTACTTCCGCTGTAGTTGCATACAGCAAACACTCGTCAACAACAGTAGGTGTCGAACACGTTTTTCTAAGATTATAAATTATTTACTTTAACAGCGAGTGTTGGAAAAATCCGTCGATGGTATGATATGAAGAAATTGTCGATATTTGCTTTGCATGAGAATATACGATGTTAGTAATCAGGGTTCAATTAAAACAATCGTTTCAAAATACTTTAAAATCGAAAGTAAAAACTGCTTTTTGGAGATTTTAACACACGTGTTTGCCAACCATATTCCCACATACCCTTATGTCTCGAGCCAACAAAATGTCATTGACTGTTTTTGGAGCCAGTTTCCTCGTTTACCACATGTGTCTTGACAAAAATAATAATTACAATCCCTTTTTTTGATTCTTTAGCCAACATGTATCTTGATGTATAGAATAAGACCAAAGCGATTAACAATAGTGTTTTCTTCACAGTTTCTGTTTTTCAAGAACAATTGCCTTTTACATCAAAATCTACCTTCCATGGCCAAGCACAGTCGATCTTTTTGTTTTACATCCGTTTGGTGCGATAATTAATTGAGATAGTAAATAATCTAAATAAATAATGAAAGGAAATCCTTGAAGAATACACTTCTCATTTGGTAAGGGGAAACCATGAGCATGTGTTATTTTGTTTTCTTTTTTCATATAATTCTAAGGTTTGATAACTAGATTACCAATCGATTTAACACTAAAATGGTAAAGGAAATTATATTATAGGGTTAATATACGTTCGTTAACATTCGCAGAGGTCAAAGAAAAATGTTAACACCCGAGAGCGTAGCACGAGGGTCTCTTTTGTATATTGAGGACATCTGCGAATGTTAACGACCGAAACATACTTGAATTGACGCTATCAATGCATAAAAAACATAAAACTCCAACGGTTACTTACCTCAAACCTACATGTATTGGTACATGCGAAAAAATGAACCGATGTGAGAGCAGAAATGTCCGCCATTGTTTTTTTGTTCTGTCAAATATTCCGAAATGTTTTTGTTACGCGCGACGTCAGCAAAACGACGTTACGTCATTATTTGGTGCCAAAGGCGAACTTATCTTATTCAACATAAGACTTTGAGAATTCTTTTCGGGAAAAGAGGATTTGTTTATTTTGAAAGTTCACATCGAGGATAATTGAGTGCAAATGCGGGCGGATATCGCACGTGAATTTCCTGAATAATACACGTTTTCTGCCGATAACGGCCCGGTTTCTTCCCGATAATGAATAACTATAATGGCCCGAAAATAGAAAAAATATACATTGATACGTAATAATATTATACAGTTTTAAAATGATATTGTATTCTGAACAGAAATATAATTCAACCAAACTCGTGAATGCGCATTTTATAGCATCGCTTTATATTGTACGACAACTGCATGTAAGAGGCATTTTGTCTTTACAATGTCTAATGACACGTTTAGGCCAAGAATTTGTTTAGACCTACGTAATGTGGTTTAGTTCAATGCGTTTAGTATAAAATTTGTGGGATCAAAACACATCTTTAATGTTTAGATGAAAGTGACCCTTGAATCATTCTGTAGGCTATCTTCAATTGTATATCTTGACAATACAAACACTTCGTCTAACACCATTGTTCGTGTCTATAGTCATTTCCATTTCATCCAAATATTTGGCTTTAGCAGACCTATCTTTCAAATCCCAAATAATACCATGCATAGATCTGTATTATAAAGGATACGTTGCATTGACTAATTTAGGGTATTCCATTTATCCGTCAGTTTTTATTTGGTGACTCCATTAAGAATAGAAGCGTGATAATTCAGTCTCATCACATTATGCATATGACAGTGTCCTAGAAATCATTTAACCCTTTGCCAAACAAGACCAGGTTTTGACGGCCCTTATTAAAAAGACTTGGGAAAATATTGAAACAAAAGAAGAAACTACTCATACCCAACAGTTTCTCCTTTTGCCTGAATATTTTCCTAGATATATTGTACACAAATCCTTTATTATTCAATGTCAATTTTGTCGTCCGCAGTAACTTTCAAATTGGACCGCCCTAGAATTTTAGTTGTTTGGGAAAGGGCAGATAATGATATGGAAATATGAATATGCATTACTTATAACACTTTTTTCACTACAAATGTCAATCTCTCACAATATTTTTTTCAATAGATGTAACGTTGTCAAGAAGCTAAATATGTTTTGTGAAATGCAACAGAAACAATCATACGGTGGATTTAATTTAATTTCCAATTTCGTGTAGATAAAATTTTCTCTCACACATCAGAGGATGGCGTTTCTTGGTATCAGAGACGACTCGCTGCTCTCCAAGACGTAAGAAATAGTCCGTTTCGGTATTGGTTTCGTATTTTTCGGTCGGTTTTGGTGCGTTTCGGTAAGTTTCAGTACGTTTCGGTACGTTTCGGTAAATCGCCCGACCGGTCTTGTCCAGGGCTACAGATAAGATGGAGTGAAGGCTTTTCAAAATGCAATACAGCCGACACTCGTTGTGTACAAGTCAGTGGTGCCATCAAAATACCTCGACATATCCGGAGTTCGACTCATCTGATTTCGTTCAGTCTAGACTTGAATGACATTTGATCATTTTTGTTGCTCATCAAGTGCGGTCATAATTGAAATGTAGTAGGAAAAGGAAAGAAATTGTTCGAAACGAGCAATTTCTATCCTTTTCCTACTAAAGGGGGGGTCTCATTTGCGCCCACGCTTAGATTTTCTTGTAAATTTACTTATAGAATGCCCCTGACCTATGAACTACAACAATATATTCGTTTTACTAAAAGAGTGCATATAGGTCTTTACGCGGCACCTTAAAGTGTTCCCTGTTTTCATTGATACCCGTCTTACAAAAACTCAATGTTGGCTATCTAGTTTTGGTATAAATCCACAAGTTTTAATACAAACAGCAAGAGAAGTCATTGTAGAAACTTTTGATACCAATACTGTTGGTCCCAACATGCGCAAAAATTTTTTAGAAATTAATTTAGTCAGAAATTGTCAGAAAAATAGACTGGAAATTTTCAAAACGTAAAATTCTATCAAATATTTTTGTATGTTCCCGTCTTTGTCAACCTATGAAATTGACAGGAAAGTTGGCCATATATGTTCCCTGTTTGTATGCAAAATTTGGTGAAAATTTGAAACCGGTAACATTGTCAAATAATGAAAATTGTGAACAACGGCACCTTAAGATTCTCCCAGATTTCAATGGTACCTGTCTAGCAAAAGCACAATTGTGCTTACCTAGTTTTAATATCGGCCCCAAATTGTAATCAGAATAGCAAGAGGAGTAACTGTAGAATATTTTGGTACCAATATTGTTGATATCAACATGAACAAAAAATTTCTTAGAAATTTATTTAGTCAGAAATTGTCAGAAAAATAGCCGAGAAATGTTCAAAACCTAAAATTCTATCAAATATTTTTGTATGTTCCCGTCTTTGTCAACCTATGAAATTGATAGGAAAGTTTACCATATATGTTCCCTGTTTGTATGCAAAATTTGGTGAAAATTTGAAACCGGTAACATTGTCAAATAATGAGAATTGTGAACAACGGCACGGTAAGATGCTCCCGGATTTCAATGGTACCTGTCTTGCAAAAGCACAATTTTGCTTACTTAGTTTTGATATCAGCCCCAAATTTTAAATCGGAATAGCAAGAGGAGTCACTGTAGAATAATTTGGTACCAATTTTCTTGATATCAACATGAACAAAAAAATTCTTAGAAATTTATTTAGTAAGAAATTGTCAGAAAAGAAGTCGAGAAATTTTCAAAACCTAAAATTTTGTCAATTTTTTTGTATGTTCCCGTCTTTGTCAACCTATGAAATCGATAAGAAAATTTGCCATATATGTCCCCTGTTTGCATGCAAAATTTGGTGAAAATTTGAAACCGGTAACGTTGTCAAATAATGAGAATTGTGAACAACGACTCCTTAAGATGCTCCCGGATTTCAATGGTTCCCGTCTAGCAAAAGCCCAATGTTGCTTACCTAGTTTTGATATCAGTACTAAATTTTAAATAAGAATAGCAAGAAAAGTTATTGTAGAACATGTAGAGCATTTTCAGACCAATATTTTTAATAGCAACATGCCACATAATTTCTCAGAAATCTATTTAGTCAGATATTGACAGAAAAACTACCCTGAAAATTATAAGAAAACCTAACATTCAATCAAACTTTTTTGTATGTTCCCGTCTTTGTCAACCAAAGGAATTAATAAGACCGGTAACCGGTAACATTGTCAAATTATAAAAATTGTGAACAACGGCATCTTAACATGCTCCTGGATTTCAATGGTACCCGTCTAGCAAAAGCCCAATTTTGCTTACCTAGTTTTGATATCAGTCCCAAATTTTGAATCAAAATAGCAAGAGGGGTCATTGAAGAACATTTTGGTACCAACAATGTTGATGCCAACATGCAAAAAAAAATCTCAGAAATTTATTTGGTCGGGAATTGTCAGAAAAACAGCCGAGAATTTTCAAACCCTTCAATTCAAATAATTTCACTTGTATGTTCCCGTCTTTGTCAACCTTTGAAATTGATAAAAAGGTTAGCCATATATGTCTCCTAGTCATATGCAGAATTTGGTGAAAATTTGAAACCGGTAACATTGTCAAATAATGAGAATTGTGAACAACGGCACCTTAGAATTCTCCCGGATTTTAATGGTACCCATCTAGCAAAAGCTCAGTATTGCCTACATAGTATTGATATCAGTTCCCAATATTAAATCAGAATAGCAAGAGGAGTCACCGTACAACATTTTTGTATCAATATTGTTGATACAAACATGCGAAAAAGATGCATGTTCTTCTCAAATCTGAGATTATCAAAAAGTCAATATGTCAACAAAGCAGTGTCTAGTTCATCATTACAATAGAAATATTAGCAATTTTGCATTCAAAGGCACACTCAATGTACAATAAAAACTGTTTTTGTGTTCTTTTTATTATCTTGAACAGCGTAGTAAAGAAAAAAATGTTTATATTTTTAATAACTGTGCGAGAATGCTCTTATAAGGGCCCAGCACTGTAACCGGAAGAAGAAGAAAGTAGTCTAAGTGCTGATAAGCCACAAAGGAAAGTTAAAAAGGGTGACATAATAGATTAAATATGTAACATTATGCATCTCCTTTATTTTTCATCCCCACATTTTATAATTTACTCTGCTGTTTGGGATTTTTTCTTCCATTATATTATTGGTGGGTGGGGTATGACAAATGTGCCCATATTCTTTAAAATCATGTTTTTGTGTGAAAAAAGTTAAAATTGATGCCATGTGTAAGTTGGTCATGTTAAATAAAGACACAACAAAGCACAATGAGCTATTTACAAATGTATTTGAAAATACTTAAGTAAAATCTTAGATTTTACATTCTTAGAAATCTGGATCCTTTACACTTATATTCTAAAACAACACTGTTACCGGTTTTATTTTTTCTTCATATTTTACCATAAGCATGGGCATATATAAGGGCAATTTTTATGTAAATTTTATAGGTTGACAAAAACTGGAACTAGGTGAAATTAAGACCTGAATTTGGTCTAAATACCTAAAAACTAAAAAATTTGGCGATGAGGTCATACAAAATCTTCTAGAAAATTGTTTTTTGTTGTGTAATATATACTATTCTGGTTTATACACAATGAGAAATTAGTAGACATTATGTTTGGGGACAATTTGGCTCGAATACGACAAAGCTGGGTGTATATGGCTTCGTTAAGTTAGGATACCCCTCATTTTTAAGCAAAAATCTTAAAATTCTTAAAAAAATATTTTCCAGAAAAGATTTTTAAAATACACTTCGGGAATAACGTGGTAATAAAAAATACTAACTTCATACCAAATTTCATGAAATTCCGAGCGTGGGCACAACCCTATGGGAATTTCTGATAGGGTGAGACCCCCCCTTTCAATGGTCATATTTATTACGATTTTTTGGTTTAAATTTTTTGATGTCCATTGGTGAAGAATGGGTCAGACATTTACTTGGACATAAACGGAAATTTGACTTATCCGATATCGACATAACGAGCGTCGACTGTATTTCATTTATTGTTCATCAAACCGTATGTTGTGGATACTCATTGCAATCGTCTCATCGAGACGATTTCAATGAGTACCCAGAACATAGGGGTTGGATTTGAAAACTTATTTACCCCCTCTTATCTGTTGCTCTGTTTGTCGTTGATTGTTGCGGGGTCCAATTTTGTCATGGATTGTAACACGTAGCATGACTTTTAGTCAAGGTCTGACCAATGCAGTAAGCTTGCATTCTCCATTTGCTTCCAAGAAAGAAACTTATAAATAAAGATGAATTTTGTGCTAGAAATAGACTGGGTTTATCGTTATGTTTTCGTAAACCATCGGTGTTGTTATAAAATCTCGTAACTGCGGCTTGAACCAAGCCGTAGTTACGAGCTTTAAAGCAACTCCTACGAAATACTATTGTTTATCTGAAAGTACGTCATAGATAACTGGATAAAATCAATCCCTATTGGAACACAACAGGTCTGTAGGAACAGGGGCTAGGGGAGGCTAAGCCCCCCCCCAAAGTTGGCTAAAAACGCTGGAATTTGTTTCTTTTTTTACTGAAAATTTAGGCAAAATGCAATTTAGCCCACGCCAATATTCAGACAAAGGGGCTTTAGCCCATCCAATATTAAAATTCTTCCTACGGGACTGAATAATTTAATTGTTTTCTCTAGGAAACGATTATGCTTAACCATGTATAATGTTGCTTTAATTTTGCAATGCTTCAATATGCAAGGTCATTTCGACACGAATCGCTGTCTTTTTTTTTTTTTTTTTTTTTTTTTTTTTTTTTTCAACAAAAAACTCGTAATTACAGCTTGTTTACAGTTGTAGTTACGGTGTTTGTGTTGAAAAGCGACAAACTATTTCTACGCAAAGCTAGGTGCTCGCTTGGCACACTGACTGACTTACTTAATTTAGATGATTCAAGATTTAGGCGTCTCGTAGCGTTAATAAAGAGATAATACATCGATAGACATCCTTTCATGATCTGTCGGATTTATACAAATCCTTTCAGTATTGGGAGATTTGTAATGAATAAGCTTTTCTAGAGCGAGACAAGACCAGTGTGAATGTTATAATAGAGTCTCTATCGTCTTCATTAACCCTACTTTTCAAACGACAAAGTTGTAGTCTGGTCCAATATTAACAATTTCCCTATCAAGAATTTGCCCTGGTTTCTCGAAAAAAATTGAGTATAATAATACTCATGAAAGCATGCTCAACTTCAATGGAATACTCTCCAACGTTGAAGGGTATTCGATTGAGGTTCACGTGGATTTCGTGTGATTTGAGTACGGGGGTAAGATTTGAGCCTAAGAACGTACTTAAGAATTTACGAGTACTCGGGGCTTGGTTTTGACGTCCCCGATAGAAAAAACAATGGTAAATAATGATACAAAGGAAGAAAATGTTGTTTACGATTGAATCACGAGGTTTTCAGAAATAACATGATGTTTTTTCTCCATAATCAATGTTAGGAGAGTATGACATTTGTTATAGGCTAAGCAATGGAAGGCATTTTTCCTTAAGAAAATGTTCACAGAATGTCTGAGAGGAAATTATTTGTACTCTAGGCATAACAATCTGTACATCTTATATTCATTTGAGTCAGACATAGTTAATCATACGCTCATCAATCATAAACGATGCATAGATAAATCAACATGGGTTTAGGTGTTGTTTTGAATGTGGTTGAGTCTTATCCAAAAGGTTATATTTTTGGTAACCCATTTTGAAAGCTGTGCCATCGCTTCTGCATTTTGATGTAGGTCGGAAAAACCATAACAAACATTATTAGATCAGTGATAAAAGTATAATTCAACGAACAACTTGAAACATTCTGTTCATTCCTGATTTAAGGTAGAAGACCAATAATGAAAAACACCACTTTCTAGCCAAACGAAATGCATCAAATTACACATGCTTGTGAATACACTTCACATAAGTTGATTCGCCTTGCCGGAATTCAAAATTATTCTTCAAGAAAGAAATAATTTACAAACACCATTTTACTCTATATTCATATGCTAGGGGGTAATTTTGAACATTTTTGTCAAATATTTTCATAAGTATGCATGAATTACAAAATTCTAAACCGTACAAAATGCTTGTGTTTATATTTGGAATGGAAATGTAACACAGTTTAGGAATAAAAGGGGCCCATGCTAGGTTTTTATGCTTCCGAACTATTCGGGAACTCATATTTGTACATGGAAAAACAATTTGCAATGCATAAAAACCTCATTCGCGGCGAATAACAATCTTTCCGTTGCTGTAGATCAATCCTTTACAAGCGTGTTCACAGATTCTATTTTTACTTCAAAACGAGACAAGGTCAAGGTCAACGAGACACACCCCATCGGTATTAACACACCGTACAACCGGCTGCGTCGATGGCTGCGACCTTATTAGCGAGGGATGCATGGAAAAGTTTATTATGTAGAAACATTTATACGCGTATTTACCAACTATAGAATACCAAAGATCCTTTCGTGTATTTATAAAAGTAAATTCATTTGACCTACCATGTACCTGACATCAGATGCCGAATCTGCCTTCGCTGACTTTCGACGCAGCCGGTTGTTTGGTGTGTTGAATCTCGCTGAGCACAGATGAAGTACCTCTGACGTAATTGCTTTTTGAAGGTTGGGCATGTGTTACCGTTACAAAACAAAAACAAGGACAATAAAATGCGGATCCGCACGTTATTCATTGACTTGGATTTTAATACTTAATAAAGCTCAATGACTGCTAGCAATGGACAAAAATGAGTATCCATGTGCTGTTTACCCACAATAAGCGCATGTATATTGACATTCTAACTTTCCACGGCGCTCAAAAGTATGCTGGGTGTTTACAATTGTGTCTATATATAGATTTATATATGACATATTTCGGGTGCCTGCAAAAGCTGTAAATATTCGTTTATAGTCGGGCGATCATGTGATACAAAGGTATCTAATAAAAGTGACACGTCACGCTAAAAGGGAATTTACGGGAAGTTCATAAAACACAATTTCGAGAAACGACTCATACTAAGCAGACGTAAACTAGATGTTGCATTTAGAAAATGAACACATAGTAAAGCCTCTCTTACAACCCGTCGTGCGTCTTTTTAAATCGGACGTTTTAAAACTCTGCAAAATCGCACGATTTATAAAGACGCACGACGGATTGTAAGAGCGCCTCAAAGAATTGTCCGGTCAATTCTTTGCTGCGTGCAGTCTGCGTCGTGGTTGCGTCCACCAAAATCGTACGTTGCACGTGCGTGCATCGCACGACTAAACGTACGTTTTAGACGCAGACCGCACGCAGGAGCACGTACGACCGGTTGTAAGAGAGCTTTAAGATTGAGAAATCATTCGAGGCCCAGAAAATTACCAACGAGTTATGAGTCTCGAATCTTGTCAGTCTGCGCAGTCCGCACAGGCCGGATATTGTCTATACTTTTATGCTTTGCAGAAGGTTCCTCTTTAGTGCGACGGGTAAAAAAATTGAAACATTCCGATTATCACTAGATTTCTGCACGTGCCTAGTTACGAATAAATGTCCAACTCTTTCCCTAAATGACAAAAAATAAAACTCTTCTCAATTAAAACCGTTTGAAAACTGCATGACCGATGACATTGGGAATGTGAATTATTTACGATATGACATAGAAAATATTTAGCTTATAGGAGAGTCTGCTAACAATTAGCATTCCTTTCTTTTGTCTCAATGTTTCCTGTGTTTTTGCAAAAAAGAAGTCCGAAGCAGGTCTTGTATGGGAAAGGGTTAACCAACTGAAGTTATTTTAATAGCCATACCTCACTCTTTCCCAAACGGCAATAAGTTTGATATCTTATTTTGAAAGTTTTGAACACGACAAACTATGCACGTTAAGATAGGATTTGTTGAATTAAATAAAACTGAGATAATATCTAAGCAACTGGGGGAATTGCTTGTTATCAAGATTTTCTTCTATTACCTCAATGTGTTCTCAATCCCTTCTGATGATGACACCAAAACAAGGTTTTAATTGTGAAAAGATTCTGCTTGACAAGTCATGCTAAAAGCATGCTTCTATGAAGTCAACAGAAGACCATATTTCCAGAGACTGGTCACATTTAGCAAGCGCCAACGATATCAGTATTTAGATAATACTATATAGTGTAATAGGGAAAACATGTAAATCCAGAGTATCAACTTAGTGTCAACAGTTCCGATCCTGACCAGTCTGTGCTTTCCTCGCAGACTGTTTAGGGTTGCTACACACTTCCCAAAAGGTACCTTTTAAAGAGACATCTCACATTTTTAAATTTTTACTGTTTATTCTCTGACGTCATTCCACTCGATTTAAAAATAGATTCCGTAGACGCTCGCTTATAACCAACCGCTCAGGACTCAGATAATTCCGACTCGCCCTTGACATTGTAAACACGACATACTGACATACATTGCAAGAAAGGGAAAATGTACCAATGTACCATTCTTTCACTGGTTTTATTGGTTTTATGCAGTTAGAATAGGCTTTGTTCATATCATCAGATAATAAGAACTCGGTAACAGAAAAACTTCAATCGTGACAGCTATAGCAACTTTAAAGCTCTCTTACAACCGGTCGTATGTGCTCCTGCGTGCGGTCTGCGTCTAAAACGTACGCTTAGTCGTGCGATGCACGCACGTTAAATGTACGATTATGGTGGACGCAACCACGACGCAGACTGCACGCAGCAAAGAATTGACCGGATAATTCTTTGAGGCGCTCTTACAACCCGTCGTGCGTCTTTATAAATCGTGCGATTTTGCAGAGTTTTAAAACGTACGATATAAAAAGACGCACGACAGGTTGTAAGAGAAGCTTAAGGACGATTGAAAAAGGGCTAGAACAAATATTAAGCTGTTGTGATTTTACCGACGCAACTTAGCGTGACTAAAATTAGGAAAGGTATCTAGGATATCCAGTTTTAGCGGATTGAAATTGCTACTTATGCCATAGCCGATCTCTGTTATTCCCTTGTGGATTATGATATCTTCTCAAGACCAGACCAATTCTCATCGAATTGTAGGAAAGAATAAAGAACACTATACATTCATGGCATCTAAAAATGTAAGTTCATTAGTATACATAGGGCATTATGTCACTGACGAAACGTGTGCATTGATGTGAAACGGAGGTCAACATTTGTATGGGAAATTTGCATGAACATTAACCCGGAACATTTGCATTTGTAATGATCCCATTTCGGCAACGTTTTCTTAAGACGCTTAAATAACGGACTTTGCCGACGAAACCAAAGTTATCCCAATTTCATTTAGGTGCCCTACTGGTAGTCAAATATACTCAGCAAAAAAGGTTTAGCACGTTTTTTAACACATTATTTTTTCAGTTTATGATAATTAAATGAACATTGCTTTGTGCTGTTCAGTTGTCCCCATCGACAACCATTACGCATACAGTGCATGTGTAGAGTGAACATTCAGTGTATTGGAAAAAGTCCAGATAAGCAAAAGTCACGTGTGGCACGTGTGCAGTGACATCGATAATGTCTAGCTTGTCCAAAAACACACGATTACACAGATCTGTTAGCAGAATTGATTTAACTGTTACAAATTCTTTGAAATTGATTATGGGAAGGCGAGAAATGATGACGTAAGTTTGACGTCAGAGAGCTCTTTGCGTGCCCCAAGCAGGTATGTCTGTTAGAGATGTCGCTTTGCATTTCAATTGTCTCCAATTCACAATTACGCGCGTACGACACTTTTTTAATGCAACTTTAGCCACCAACGACCGACGTAAATCTTGTAGACCGTGTAAAACGACGTTCAGGGAAGATCGTTTCACAGCGACGTCTTGACGACGTTTCGAATTCCTGTCTAGTAAGAATTTAGTGCTACTCCTCCAGGACGTCACAAGGTATACCGTTAGTGACCAGACTGTCCGGAACAGGCTCCACACAACTTGCATCAGGGTCCTCCGATCTTACGCCAATGACGTTAAGCATCGACAGGCAACGCGTCAGTGGGTATTGACACATTGATATTGATTCAGGAGACATTGTACTGATGTCCGGACCAATCTCATTTTACGTGTCATTAACTGAAGACAGGATTTGTGGTTGGAGAAGATGCGTAAGGCTAGATACCAATAACGTCGTCATTGAGACTGTTGCGTCGAGTGCAGCGTCATTTTTAGGCAGGAATAGATGAAAACAGTTAAACAGACCTCATTTCAGTTAATGGCAACCAAACGGTGCAAGGGCACTTCAATGAAATTATCCAACCTGTCACAGGGCCGTCTTACAACGACACAACGTTGTGATATTTCTATCAGATAATCACCACCCACTTACTCCAAGGAACAAACAGAATGATCTACGCCTGAACTTCTTAATCACCAGCAAAAGAACACATAAAGAACATTGTTGGACGTCAGGCTAGAGAAAGTAATGACGTCTGTAACGTCAATGGCAATGAGCGTCATCTGCAGTATGAATGGGCAAAATTCCTTTCTGTGTGGTCAGGAAGCTTCTCTGCAACATGGGAAGACATTGAATTGCGGTCCTAGCTGCTTATGCTGGACATTCGCGTCATTGAAATTTGCTTGACTTTCGATATCTGACCCCTGTGTACTTTAACGTAAGATACCTAACTAACGCTTAACAATTTTGAAACAAAATTTTCAGGAAGCGCCAGAAAATTGAATTTTCAAACACATTAGAGTTTTGTTTTTATGGATTTTGGAATAGTTTTTGACTAGGAAAGGACATTTTCCAAGTGTGCTAAACTTTTTGTGCACAGTATACATGTACATGTATGTGCGATAAGCAACGTCATTTCTATAGTTAGAATTGTATTTAGTAAACACCTGACGAGGCTTATAGTCTAGATTAACTCTCTCACAAAAACAACATTGCTTTTGATGTCGTTATGCCAGTTACAGTGTGTTCAGGAAAGCCTTTGAGACATTTTCTCGTTTCACAACAATAAGTAGTTTAAATTAAATTTAGTATTTCTATTTACCTTCTTTTATTTCGTCAAATACAAGAGCTTTTATAAAGGGATCGTCTATGATACCGTAGTTTAGGATTAAGGTCAATAAAAAAAAGTAGACTAGTCTTGTCCCTCTCTGGAAAAGCTTATTCATTACAAATCTTCCAATACTGAAAGGATTTGTATAAATCCGACAGGTCATGAAAGGATGTCTATCGATGTATTATCTCTTTATTAACAGGGTACGAGACTACTAAATCTTGAATCATCAAAATGAGTCAGTATTTAGGTTGATTTATTCACACCAGTTTGTTATTAAAAACAGCTCGAGGGGGTCAGTATTTATATAGGCACTTACAATAGTGTTGCACTGACCCCTCGAGCTGGAATCATGTGACACTACAACAACAACAACAACAACAATTGGGGTAACCTAGTCAACATTATTTTTATTAATTAATATGCAACAGAAAAGCTCTAGAAAATCTATGTAGATATAAATATTTTTATGCGATTTCCTTCATAGTAGGATGTGCATAAAATTTCCAAGGCTTAAATATCTCTAGTGATTTGTTTAAGTTATCACCATTTAGGTTGTTAAAACCGTCTATTTTTTTTCGTGTGATTACATTTTGTCTGGGTGATTTACATATTGCGAAAATAAATTTTCGAAATTTTGTGTTAGAAGACGTGTTGCGATTGTGAATGTTACCGTTTATTTCTTAGTATTGAATAAAAATGGACTTTCAAGACATGATATCGAGGAAATAGTAAATCGACGGTGTTATTACAAAACATCGTAAATCCAGCTTTAATCAATCTGGAGTTACGAGGTTTTGCAAAAGCATCCACGAAATGACAAAAAGTAGGATTTTCTGAATCGCTCGACGCAAATCCCTGATTGATGGTATTTGGGTTAATAATGGCGTAAGTGAATTTTCTTAATATTACACGCTATTTAACTAACGAGTCCGTCCGTCCATGCATTTGGGTGTTTATGTGGTTCAATCCCTCCATAATTTATATGAAATAAAGAACAATTCCACTTAAATCATGTCATTTTATGTGGCACTTTTCTTCATAAAGACAAAGAAAAAACCTCTTAATCATGAAATGTTGGAACGTCCGTCCGTCCGTCCGTCCACGGCCAGATCTCAGCAACCCTTGGAACAAATTCAAAGAAACTTCACATGTGAACTCCCTGAGTTAATACCTAGGGAACGTTTGTAACTTTAAGGCTGCGTCATGGAAAAAGGGCCTTAGTGTGAAAATCAGTTTTTCTCTTATTTCTCTTCATCTAATGGGCAGAATTTAATGAAATTTTGTACTCATGTAATGAATAGGATGTTCTACACCATATTATATAAATAGTGTGTGTATAAAAAACCGTCATGGGAAAAGGGGGCTTCATGTATGTTAGTTTTTATTTTGTGACAAACACTTATTCGGGGAGCATAATCCGTCTATCACGGCTCTTGTTTTTTTTTTTTTTTTTTTTTTTTTTTTTTTTTTTTTTTTTTTTTTTTTTTTTTTTTTTTTGTGTGTGTGTGTGTGTATTGTCGAGTAACGCGATTTTGTACATGGCGTCACTACATTCTGCAGTTCTACAAGAACATTCTTGTCGCTGTGGACAAAATTAGAGTTTTGTAATATTACATTTTTTTCCATTGGGACTACATGTATCCAAATGTTCCTGGCGTTGTACGAGCACTCTCCAAGAAGAAACAAAATTTGGTCCTTTTCCAATCAACATACATGTAGACTTTTCCAATTGTAATGCTGTAGTAGACGACAAACTGAACGTAAATTAAGGTACACAAACCCTCAAAAGCACCAAAGAGCCAGAGGCGAAATTGGAAAAGTGCAAATAATTCCTAAAATGTGTTATGTTTCCATTCCAAATACATACATAAGCATTTTGTAAGGTTTAGAATTTTGAATTGATGCATATTTATGGAAATATTTGACAAAAAAGTTCAAAATTACCTCCCTTGCATATGAATAAAGAGTAAAATAATATTTGTAAATCATTTTCTTTTCGAAGCATAATCTTGAAATCCAGCACGGTGTATCAACTTATGTGAAGTGTATTTATACACGGTGTATAATCACGTGACTCAGAATTTCCGATAATCTTCAATATCTTTTTTAATACTTGACCAATTTGAATTCGGTTTCAAGTAGAGAAGGTGGAAAAATGCCAGGAATAAGCTGGACGTGTTAGATTTGTGAAAAATCAACTGACAAAAAGGTTATTGAAGATAAACCAAAATTTTGGTTTATCTTCAATTATTTTTTTATCAGTTGATTTTTCAAAAATCAACCACGTCCATCTAATGCGTGACGTCTGTCGACATTCTCTGATTCAAACCGAATTCAAATTGTTCCAGTATTTACAAAGTTATTGCAGATTTTCTGAAAATAGTGTATCACGTGATTATCCACCGTGTTATAAGTGTGTGTAATTTGACGCAGTTCGTATGGCTAGAAAGTGGAGATTTGCGCTATTTTTCAAGTGTTATATAAGAACGTCAAAACCATAGTATGTTTGCGGAATGGGCTAATCAATATATCGCTGCTTTTCGTCGAAAACGTCATAACTGCGGCTCAAAATAAGCTGCAGTTACGAGATTTTCTATGAAAAGCGCCGATATCGTGCTAAGCGCGCTATTGAGATTTATGCGAATGCCTTTAATTCGCCTAATGCTTTTATATTGATGGAATTTAAGAAAAGATCATTCAACTAGATGAATTCATTTAAAATAGAGAAGGAATAATTTTCGGCATTTAACGTTCGTTTGTAACCCTTTTTCAAACAATCCATAATAACAGCCTTTGAAAAAGATAAGAATATGCGTGGTTATTTGTGATAACCTAAAGATTTTTCAGAGACATTTATTCCGATTTCATTGTTTAAAAGTATGTTTTGGTTGTTCTGAATGCTATTAGTTATACATGTACATGTGAACTGCGGTATAAACTACAAATGATTGAATTTAAGAAAAAAAAATATTTGTCGTAAACAGCGCTGTAAGTTGGCTTGAAATTTTCAGATTCTTCATAAGAAAATATCGCTGGTTTTCTGCAAAAACCACGTATCTGCAGCTTAAAACAAGCTGCAGATACGAGGTTTTTCGCAGAAAAGCGACGATATGCTCTTTCAGTAAAATTTGAGAAAATATTACTGACATGTCTCTTTAAGTACATGTATCACGGTATAGAGTATGTGAGTATTTTAGGATAAGTAGAAAATGTGACCCGTCACGCTAAAAGGGACCTTATCCGAACTCCAAAAATCCAAATTTTGACAAATTTGTCAGACTCGGCACATATCAACTTCATACAGTATGCGAGAAATGAACATATAGTAAGATAGGGAAAAACATTCCAGATTTAGACAAGTACATACATGTGAAAAGTGTCGATCCTAGTCTGGCTGCGAGGACTGCGCAGACTGACTAGGGTCGATATTATTCACACACACAATAAGGTCCCTTTTAGGTCACAAATATAAAAAAATGCACATGAGCAATCTTGAAAATGCTTATGGAGCATTATACAGAACACAATTAATTCAGTCGAATATTTTTCAAAAAATTCCTTTTACCTACCGATCTACCATTGATGAATCAGTACAGATACATTTCGAGTTTCATTTCGACATTTCGTAGCTTTTCAATTAATATTTCGTAACTACAGCAGGTTTGTGTTGAAAAACGACGATCTGTACTTATGTGTACCTTTTTGCGGTATTCTAATTTTGTTATGACCATTGCACATGCACTGGTGGTGAACTAAAACAATTTTCGCTACAACAAGGTATAGATATTTTGCGTTTAAGTGTGAGTTTGTGTGATGTGATTTTTTTCTAATGACAATGAACTTGTTCTAAAAACAGACTGGGTTTACCGTTTTGTAATGACAAACTGTCGGTGTTGTTATAAAATCTCGTAACTTCGGCTTCGATAAAGCCGTAGTTACGATATTTTATAACAACACTGACGGATTGGATTGTATGGAGTTTTACGTCCCACTCAACAGCTAAGGTCATATGGAGACGGGACCTCGGTTTAAAGTCTCTTCCGAAAGACTGGAGAAGCGGGGGATCGAACCAGCGACCCCTGTGTTTCAAGTCCAGCGCGTTACCACTGCACCACCTCCGCCCCTGCACAACACTGACGGAATACATTGAAAAAACGTCCCTCGCTTTGGCCGAGTTCACCACCGGTGACAAGGGTTTGTTGTTTTACCTTCGGAGTGGATACCGTCTAAATTATTTGACATAATGCCGACAAATGCAAACGGAATTACTTTTACTCAGAGAGCCATGAATAAGTAAAATGAATTTCAAAGACAGAAAGATATCCAGTAAAACAAAGTCGAAACATTTTATCATGACAATAAAAGCAAACACAATAAAGAAATTATATCCACTTTTAGCAATTTCTCAAGTTTATTTACATTTCTTCCATTATATCTACTCATTTATCTCGAGTATGTATGCTCTGGACCCCAAATGACCTCGCATTGAATGGTAACAAATAACAAAAATTGATCCCTCGATCTTCATTTTGACATGAATAATTTTGATTAATGATAATTAGTTTATCATATAAACAATCACAGCCAGCTTCATATACCGAATGGATACCAATATGTACAAGTTTCATGGTTTAATACATGTAATGTTCTTATTTTTCGGGGAAATACGATTAAGGATTACAAATCATCATTAGATACTTAACACTTGGTGCAACTCCGGGCGTCATCCTGACAACGAAAATTAACGAGAGATATCATCGTCAATTTCCGTTTTTACGGATGGCGCCTGAAAGTGCACGGCACGAAGTGATATATGGTTGATGCTTGGTTGTAATTCTTAAGGTAGAAGACCCATAATGAAAAACACCACTTTCTAGCCATGCGAAATGCATCAAACTAAACATACTTGTAAATACATTTCACATAAGTTTGTTCACCGTGCCTGCCGGATTTCAAGATTATGCTTCAAGAAGAAAATAGGCCTAATTTACAAATATCATTTTACCCTATACTCATTTGCAAGGTAGGTAATTTTGAACATTTTTGTCAAATATTTTCATAAGTATGCATGAATTCAAAATTCTAAACCGTACAAAATGCTTATGTTTATAAATGTAACACAGTTTCGGAATTACAGGCATTTTTCAAATTTCGTCGCTCATACAAAGACGATGAAAATTCGCGAATCATTAAAACGTTGAATTGTTATTTACAACGCACTGAAAGTTTAAGACAAGGTGATAATTTACTGATTTCGACAATGAAACCTCATGGGAACATTTCTAAGCAAACTGTTACTCGTTGGATTAAGACAATTCCTAAGAAATCAGGTGTTTCACCAGATTACGCGGCACACAGTACTACAGAGTGTCCCAAAAAAAACGGAACCCATTTTTGAAAGTACCTTTCTCATGTATCAAGTAATATATCTACACCAAATTTTCATATGCAATAGCAACGACAGTTTTCTATAAGCAGTTAAAATTTGGTCGAAAAAAAATGATGAGTTTTGAAAATATTGACATTCAAATAGATATACCCGGAAAACCATTTTAACACGATATCGATCTTTTCGTTTTGCAGCGCGCGCCTACACTCATTGAATAAATTGACGCTATACAATTGGTTAATATATTCAATACAATACAAAAATGATTTTGAATCATTGATATGATTGTATTCACAATAGTGCATTTTCATTTCATCCTTTTTGCTAATAAATAAACTGTTAATGTTGCGAGCTACAGTGTAACTAAAATGAATACAAACAAAATATCCAAGTGCATCACAGACTCATGAATAATAGTCATAGGCACTTATCTTATTTCTGACCAACATGCCGGTCACCGCTCAATTGAAAAGCATTACGGGTTTCATTTGACCTGACACTGACCTTTATGCAAAACACAAATAATACAAAATTCACCAAAAGAATTAAATCATGGTCCACAGAAATGAATACTATGCAAGAAAATTAAGCTGGACTAATTTTAGGAAACATACCAAGCTTGTAATTTATGAAAATAAAAGTGAAAACTGCGCCATGTGAAATGAATCACATAATAATTTGAAATTAATTCAAACAACCACCCTATGGACTCAATTTTAAAGTACAGAACGTGTATATATTATTTTTTTAGAAAATCGGTACATACATGTGCAACGGTACAGAATTCAACAACTGGCCGTTAGTGCGCTTTCACGAACAAACAAGACGCAAAAAACCAATATCGTGTCAGATCGGTTTTTTAGTGTCATTATTAATTTGCTTATAACTTTTGAACCGATGCATATTTTTAAGTGAAATTTGGAACACAAATGCAAAAATAATGTATTTTCAGTACTGCAAATTCAAAATTTAGATTTTTTGCGTACGCTTAAAAATATTCGAGTTTGAATTAGGGTTCCGTTTTTTTTTTTGGGACACTCTGTAGAGCTGCTTCGACATCATATGCTTTTGACAAAGGCGTCCCTTTACAAACAATCATTAAAACTGCGGGATGGAGTAATACAGACACTTTCAAAAAGTACTACAAGAAACCGATAGAAACTAAAACTTCGTCTGTTCAATTTAGCTATATTAAAATGATGATTCAAGTTGAAATGTAAATAGTGGAAAATAAATTCCGATATAGCTTACCGTTTAGTTGGTATATCTTCTTTACACCGGAAAATATTTCTCGGGCATCATCTCTAAACTATCTGTAGGGCTCATAAGGGATTTTATGTTTTGGATGAAATTGAATGATTAAGCTAGACTTACCTTGGTAAGGTGAAGGTTGATCATGATTTCATCCGACACAAAAATCCCTATGAGCTCACACGCCCGCCCAATCGATACCCAACCCTCAATACATGCCTTTCGAAATATTTATATGATGGCTCTAAAATATGACCTACCTGGTGTGAAAGCGGCGTCGTATATCTGTGTGAGCTCATAGGGATTTTTGTGTCGGATGAAATCATGATCAACCTTCACCTTACCAAGGTAAGTCTAGCTTAATCATTCAATTATGGGTCTTCTACATTAATATCTGTAAGGACCCGAGTATGTTCCAAATGTTACAGTTATACGAGACGGAATAAGGCACGATGCGATTCATTTTCAAATTTCTTCTGGCAGACCACCATAAATATAGATCTGTCTGTCGTCGCTTTTCACAAAAAAACTCGTAACTGCAGCTTGTTTCAAGCTGCAGTTACGAGATTTTTGTTGAAAATCGACGTTGTGCTCCTTCACAGTCTACTCAAGATCCACCATTTATTTTCTCCGACATCGCTCTCGTGGCAAACATCAAATACTTGGTTCAAAGATATTCTGTTTATTGAAAATATTTTTTGCGATAATGAGGGGACTAATTGACACTTCGACTTAAGCAGAAATTCGGCTTATCCGATGTTGACATTACGGGTATGAACTATACTTCTAGACACCAGAAGACATATCATACAGTTTTAGGTATCATCCTTAAGCAAATGAAGACTATAATTCAACACGAAATTTCTAACGTACGGATGGACAGAAAGACATGCGGACGGATGAAGGACGAATACGAGTCTTCAGACTTGTAAATAACTCCCCCAATTTTCGTTTTAATCTTTTTTAAAACATTTTATTTGAATTGACATGAGTGTACATTTGTTTTTATTTTCATTGAGGTTTCAATCCATATGAGTCTAATATTTTTTCTTCAATTTATACTCTACAAATTCAAAGAAATGAAAAGATAATTTTAGTAGGAGGGACAATTTCCAAAATTGTGTATTCAATTCACCAATACATTAAATGATAAAATTTTAATGTTGTAGATCTATTACATAATTATGAAAGGAGTGTAATCTCACGCATTTGTCGTCCAATGATGGTTCAAAAAACTATATCGCTGTTTTTTTTGTTTTTTTTTTGTTTTTTTTTTTTTTTTTTTCAAAAAAAACAACTCGTAACTGCAGCTTCAAACAAGCTGCAGTTAAGAGGTTTTTGTTGAAACGCTACGATATCCGTTCTTGCAAAACGTAAAAGGGCAATCATCCATGTAGCTATAATTTGTGTGAAATAGTAAGGCGATACCGAGTTACTTCGCGTTGTACTGACCGTAAGACGAATCCGTTAATGACAAAAGAAACTTTTCGTCTGAACATGCGCTCATGCATCATTTTCAGCAATGGAACACACGTCATGCAAAATTATGGGGTTTAAAGATGCGATTTTAAACCGGTTATACGTATCAAAAGATAGAATGGTAATTTCAAGGTAGAAGACTAAATTAGATTAATTAAGTTATTCCAGACGGAATATGAACCGTTGTTAATAATTATTTTGCTAGTTCACAAAAAACATTTAAATACCGTAATATATCAAACGGATTTTTTTCGTTTCCCTCAATGCTTGGACGGTGTTCTTGGTTATGGAACAGTCACCTGTTAACTCTTTTTAACCCTTTCCCAAACAAGACCTGGTTTTGACGTCCCAAATCGAAATGGCTTCGGAAAACATTGAAACAAAAGAAGAAACTGCTGATAACCAGCAGTTTCTCCTTTTGTCTCAATATTTTTCATACCATATTTTACACAAATTCTAAACTGACACGATTTAAAAACGCAAAAAAGTACTTTTACAAATGGTATCTCCTACATCTTACAAAACCGATGTATAGCCATGTAAAAGTGTAAATGTTACAATTGTTAATATAACAGGACAGAAAATGACATTTAAAGCCACGAATAATGCCTGAATGGACGTCAGATTATGCCAAAATGCACGTTGAGTCAAGAGCCTGGCATCGAACATCGACGACAGCGAACCCAGTGTTTTCACAGGCGATTTATCACCATGTCTTAACGTATAGTCCGCCCGCCATTACCAACCATAGAATTTGCTGTAGACTGAGCCGTCACAAATTTGTTGCGTTAGTGACGTTGACGTAAACAATTTTTTTAACGTACAGCTGTTACACGCAGCTGACTGGAGCATGGGTGGTCTGTAAATCTACCCGTGTCGTTTACACGTCTCATAAACCTTGGAACCGTCGATTCGGCTACATTGAAGCGTCTAGCTACCTTCATTTGTGAAACACGGCAAACCAAAGGCCAAAAAATTCGGTTCCTTTTTCGCAAAGTAAGCCTCAGCATTTTATACACTCTTTTCTTTCGTTGTTCTCGAATGTTTTCAATAAGTAAATCAAAGTTGCAATTTGTACACAAAAAATCTTAGTGATTTAACACGTGGTCTGAATGCACGAGACACACGAGCATTTAGTGATGGGCGGTTCAGATGCCAGGATAGTTTAAAGAAAACACGACAAAATCGCTTGGGCGGGAAGCATGTACATTGTCTCATACATGCCCCCAACTATGGTGCCGATCGAGGCAATAGGAAAGGAATGGTTAATGAAAACGTGTTTTGCGTTTTTAAATCGTGTCAGTTTATCTTTAATAACATCCATTTGTCATTTGTGGCAGTTTTTAAAGTGGATCACACTAAAATTTTGCCGTTTGGGAAAGGGTAAAACGGCAAAAAGTTAAACTTTTTAGATTTGAATAATGTTTCAGACGGTAGCAAAAATAATACCAAATGTAGAGTTATCTTGCTTGGAAAATGATTAACTCATTAATAGACAGCAACATTACTGTCTGGTGCAAATCTAAAGATGTTGCAGACAACACTTTCAAATGAATGAAGTTTAAAACAGTTCGGTCTTTTTGAGCAGAAAACAGTGTGGTAAAATGAAGGCATTGCTTGTCAGAAGCAAATACCTTTTTTCAGCAACGTTTTTCAGAGCCTTCATCTTTTGAGGAGTCAAAAAGAGTCGATGTTCGGGAATGGATTAATGAGGAAATGAAACATAATCGAAGGAGACGTGCGTGTTCAAGAGGAACTCATCAAATGAACCTATCTTCTAAATCGATGTATTCATTATGAGATTATGTGTCATTTAAGGTATCTAACCCCTCAAAAGCACCAAAGAGCCAGAGGCAAAATTTGAAAAGTGCAAAGCACTCCTAAACTGTGCTACATTTCCATTCCAAATACAAACATAAGCATTTTGCACTGTTAAGAATTTTGAATTAATGTATACTTATGGAAATATTTGACAAAAATGTTTCAAATTACCTCCCTTGTACATGAATATAGAGCAAAAAGATATTTGTAAATCACTTTCTTCTTGAAGCATGATCTTGAAATCCGGCACGGTGAATCAACTTATGTGAAGTATATTTACAAGTGTGTGTAATTTGATGCATTTCGTATGGCTAAAAAGTGTAGATTTTTTTCATGGTCTGTAAAACCTTAACTGTCTAATCATTTGAGAACCTCATATATATTCACCACAACAATTTTAAACAACTGCGGCTAGAAATAGATGTTGATTAACCCATTCGAAGACAACGACATTTGGGTCGAACAATTCAAGAGCTACGACAAAGTTAATAGTTGATAAAGAAAAGGCGTTTTATTTGTACAATAAACCTTAAAAATATTAACCAAAGGCAAAAGGAAAAAATCCTGATTATCAGTATTTTCGTATTTGACCATAACATTTCACAGTCCTATTGGGGATAAAAACATATCTTGTTTGAGAAAAGGTTTAACCTTTTCCCAAACAAGACCTGGTTTTGACGTCCCTAATAGAAAAGGCTTGGGAAAACATTTAAACAAAAGAAGAAACTGCTGATAACCAGCAGTTTCTCCTTTTGTCTCAATATTTTCTTACCATATCCTACAGAAACTATAGCTTTCTCAACATCCGTTTTGTCATCTGCAGCAGCTTTCAAATTTGATCACCCTAAAATTTTGTCGTTTGGGAAAGGATTAATAAACGAACATATTTAATTTACAAAGGTTAGGATGAAATTTTATATTTGTTTTAGGCCCAAATGCTTCTGTTTATTCTGATTCTGCTCTCTGGTAATACTGCAACAGTACTCGCGCCACAAGTGTAAACCAGTGGAAAATCCTACATATAACCGAGGATCAAACTTAGGAGCTCTCATCTTGGTCATGGCGCCGGCGTATAACCACGCACACCACGCATCGATGTACAATAAAGTACAGAAAAAATGATAATCATTATTTCTTTACATTCATCAACTTACTTAAGCATATAGATCTACCATTTGTTATGTCAAAAACCAATACCTTGTTTCGGAAGTGGCTAATAATAATAACTATAAAAGAGGAAGACCAGCAACGCCGGGTTACTTTCTGTTGGTGTTTTTTACTCTTCTCCCATATTTGAAATTTTAGTATATCCTTATGCTAATCCTTTTTCCAAACGTTAAAAACATTAGACCAGTAGTGTTAGGTTGAAACTAAGTACATGTAGTTCGCAAACAACAAAACGATTTTACTAAGAACATCAAATTTCCATACGTTTGCTACGTTCGAAAAGATCGTAACTACAGCTTATTCAAGCTGTAGTAACGACATTCATAAACATAGTCGACGATATTTATTTAAGGGGGAACGCTCCAGTTTACCATTTCTTTTCCTAATATTAGAATTCATTTATATTTTGTTTCTTGAAAGTATATCTTATTATACCTCACGATAAATGACCTGGCAGAGCAGCCCATGCTAATCGAATGGAATGCTCTGCCAGGTCAATTCTCGTCCGCTATACCAATCAAAACACGAAATAAAAATGCATGGTGACAAAAATATGTGATGTTATAAACGCGTATATGTATAAAACGATATGCTCATTTGTTCAGTTAGATCAACGAAAGTGAAGCGTTTTATGTCAAAATCTGCATATTTCTAGAAACATATAAAGTTCTTTATAACAGAACTTGATAAAACTCACTCATTGTATAAAGCAATACTTCCTTGTATTAATTCAAGAAGAAAATATATATGCCATCACACTTATTACCGAATAACAGCAATTATTATGAGCTACACGTGAAAAAATGATACAAAACAGTGGTAAGTGCATACACATTTACAACTGCCTTGCTATAAACCATCGATTTCCATCTTGAGAAAATCGGTTTTGTATAACTAACACGCTCTAACAGTCAAAAATGGTAAATTGTAATGACATTATATATTATCGAAAATATGGTAGCAAACATATATGGTACGAAACATGAAATTTTCTACAGTAATGACCGAGTGTTCCGAAAAACTGGAGCATCCCCCTTAATAACATTAAAAATATTGAAATAAGATTTAAATCTGGAAATAGTGAAAAAGATTCCCAAATCTTGGCATAATCATGGCAACCTAATGGAACATAAAGCGTGTTTATATTTTATTTGTTTTTGTTGTTGTTATTGTTGTTGCTGCTGCTGTTGCTGTTGCTGGTGGGGTTTTTCTAAAAAAATGTCCTGATTTCTTAGAATGTCAATTCCTGTAAATCAATACTATAGTTGCAAGGAGGTAGTTTTCACTCAATTTCCTGCACAATAAAGATACAATAATGAGACAAAATCGTGGTTTATTGGAAGAAAACAGAAGAATTTTAGATGCTAACATTCACTGCATGTCAAACAACTGTAATAAATCCTTCCCAAAATGAAAAAAAATGGACCGTTTCTTCTTCAAAAAACAGCTGTAGACGAAAATATTATTGTTGCTAATAAAAGAGTTTGAGTCTGATATCGTCGGTATTATTGCAAAACCTCGTAACTTCAGCTTTAATCGAGCTCGAGTTTCGAGGTTTTGCAATAAAATCGACTATGTACATGAAGCACAGAAACTACAAAAAAAGTTGTTGATAGGTTTTTCAAATTCCCTAGGAAGTATACTCCTGTAAATCAATAACATTGTTAGAACAAGTTAGTTTCTACTGAATTTCTTATACAATAAAGATACATAATGAGACATAATCGTGGGTTATTGGAAGAAAACAGACCGATTTTAGATGCTAACATTCACTGCATGTCAAGCAACTGTAATAAATCCTCTCCAATTTGAGAAAAGATTAACTATTTCTGCTTCAAAAACTGCTGCAGACGACAAATAAATGTTGCTTAATCCATTACCAAATGACAGAATTTTAGACTGGTCGAAATTGACAGAAGTTGCAAACAACATTTTTAAGTGATGAAATTTTGAAATTTACATCTTTTTGGCTACAAGACATTGTGGGAAATGAAGGAATTGCTTTTCAAAAGCAATTTCTTAATTGTCCATAATATTTTCCAAAGCGTTTTTTGCAATGTGTCAAAAGGAATCGCTGTTTGGTAATCGTTAAGCATCTCTTACAACCGGTCGTACGTGCTCCCGCGTGCGGTCTGCGTCTAAAACGTATGTTTAGTCGTGCGATGCACGCACGTGCAACGTACGATTTTGGTGAACGCAACCACGACGCAGACTGCACGCAGCAAAGAATTGACTGGCCAATTCTTTGCTACGACCATTTTGCGTCTTTTAGAACGTAAGGAGCACGCAAGACAGAAGTACTTAGCACGTACGACAGACGTGCGTGTGACGCAGGGAACATTATACTGAAATTCCAGAAAATCTACAAAGAATACGTCCTTTTCTGGAAAGAGAATCATACTTTTGACCTGCTTTGAATATTCATATTTTGAGGCGCTCTTACAACCCGTCATGCGTCTTTATAAATCGTGCGATTTTGCAGAGTTTTAGAACGTACGATTTATAAGGACGCACGACGGGTTGTAAGAGAGGCTTTAAGAAAGGATTTGAGTACACCATACAGGCTCGTAGGAAGCAATTTCATATGGGGGGGGGGGGCTAAAGCCCTTTTCCTGAATATTGGGGGGGGGGGGGCTAATTTGGATTTTCACAAAATTTTCAGGGTAAAATTAAGAAAATTCGGCATTTTTGGCCAACATTGGGGGGCTTAGCCCCCCTAGCCCCCCCCCCCCCCCCCCTGTTCTTACGGGCCTGCTATAGCATAGAAATCATATAAAAAAGATGATGATGAGATTTTCAAATTCTTCAGGAAGTCAATTCCGGTAAATCGATACTATAGTTGCAACAAAGTAGTTTCTACTCAATCTCCTGCACAATAAAGCTACGATAATGAGACAAAGTTGTTGATTATTTGGAAGAAATCAGAACAATTTTAGATGCTTACTTTCACTGCATGTCAAGCAACTGTAATAAATCCTTTCCAATTTGAGAAAAGATGAAATATTTCTGCTTCAAAAACTGCTGCAGACGACAATAAAGATACGATAATGAGACAAAGTTGTTGATTTGGGGATGAAATCAGAAGAATTTTCAGATGCTAGCATTCACTGCATGTCGAACTACTGTAATAAATCCTTTCCTAAACGAGAGCAATATGGACTGTTTCTACTTCAAAAGCTGCTTTAGACGACAGATAAATGGTGCTAAAGAAAGGCTTGGAATACAAAAAACATCGTCCGTGTTATTGCAAATCCTTGTAACTCCAGCTTTAATAAATCTGGAGTTACAAGGTATTGCAATAACTATGACGATATTATATATATAATATATAGCAAATAGATAAAAAACAGTTTATAAGATTTTCTACTCAATTCAATCATGAAATTGACATCCGGATTGGAATGAGAACGTTTTATGAGTGAATGAATGGACGAATATAATGAGCGTTTGAAATGATTTCATGGAATGTTTTTAGCGTTTTGAATAATTTTGTGTATCTAAAAATCGATAACACGCCTACGATTAGCTCTCAGCCAATCAAACATTATCTAAAAACAGTAACAGCCCGATATCGGAGATTTACCAATATTATAGGTATGAAGGCTTATCTTTGATACGCCCACCATAATTTTTTCGGCCAATGAAAAGCTTTCTTTTTTATAACAACCAATTATAGGACCTGTGAACGCTTTGAACGTTTATCCGGCGTTTTGAATGTATTTTGAGTGTTTTAAATGTTTGTGTGATCGGAACGAATGAACGCTTGAGTGGAATTATTTTGATCGGAATGGAATGGAATTAATGTCAATTTCATGATGTTCTCAACTGACAATAAGGATACGATAATGACACAAAATCGTGGTTTATTGGAAGAAAACAGAACAACTTTAGATGCTAACAGTCACTGCATGTCGAACAACTGTAATGAACCCTTTCCAAAATTGAGAACAAAGTGGACCGTTTCTTCTTCAAAAGCTGCTGCAGACGACAAATAAATGTTACATAAGAAAGGGTTGTAGTACAATATAGCATAGAAATTCAAAAACAATTGATGATGAGATTTTCAAATTCCCTAGGAAATCAATTCTTGTAAATTAATACCGTAGTTACAACAAGGTAGTTTCTACTCGATTTCCTGCACAATAAAGATACGATAAAGAGACAAAATCGTGGTTTATTGGAAGAAAACAGAACAATTCTAAATGTTAACATTCACTGCATGTCGAACGACTGAAATTAATGTCACTATATATCAGATTGTTTTTGGGAATTGTTTGTACTTGTAATGTTTAAGGTGGTCTACCCATAATGAGATTCGCACGACGCCGGTATTATTCGGGCGCGATCGAAAACATTCGGCGGTGAAACTCTCAAGCGCCGAATGTTACGACCGCGCCCGAATAGGTTCGGATACGTTATTACAACGCTCGAAAAAAAAAGCCGATGTTTTATTAATCTAAAAATGGCCGCATCACGGGTATTCTACTTTAAACGATTATGCAATACGTAATGTCTTAGCAGCAACACTTTTGAACGTTTTTGAACAACATCTGATTAAATGTATTTTATTATGAAGATGTTATCGCGAAAGAATGTTCTATCCTCGTCACCATCATTTTTTATCAGACATATGTGTTGTTTAAAGACATGAATTTACCCAGCAAATGCATTGCTTCTTTCCTGCGTTCTCTGCTTCAAACAGTTTTCAAATCGACATTATCTTAAGTATTGCAAACCATAATAACATATCAAACAATCCGTGCATCTTCGGACGTCACCTGTGATAACGTAAATTAACGTGAGATGCCCTCGTCAGTTTCCGTTGCTACGGATTATGCTTGAAGATGCATGTGTTTCTGTAATGTGATAACACCGCGTGAACCCTACATTGTCTGTAAAGATTACTTTGATTTCTAACTTGTATTCTGGACATGTGTCTTTTTAACATTTAGCAGATTCGCTGGATAATCTCCAACGCTATAGTCCGCTAAGTATATTATGACATATTTTTACAAACAATACTTATCACGATGGAAATTGTGCATCATGGGATGGATAACGAATACGGACAAAATAATCTCGATTTTGGTAAGATTTTTTGTAATAACTTCCTTATTTGTGCGTCAATCTTCAAAAGGTTTGTTGCATGTACCCCGCCTTACCAAGCTTTTTCATCTGTTGTATGACATATTAGACAACTCGTAGTATTTTTTCCAAAATATTGTCCCAACCGACCAGAAAGCAAAATGGTAACGATTGCGGCCAAATTAACCACGCTTCAGGTAAGAATTTGTGCAATAACTTTCTTATTTCTGTGTCAATTTTCATGTAGTTTGTTGCATGTACTTCGCCTTACTGAGCCCTTTTCTCAGATGTATTGCTTATCTGAAAACTCATTGTACTTTTCTCAAAAATCGATCCCAACCGACTAAAAAGGACCTGGACTTTTTGTCGTTTTTCTGGTCGGTTGGGACCAATTTTTGGACAAAGTACAAAGCTTCTACAAACAAGTCATATATCTGAGGATAAAGCTCAGTAATGCGGGTTACATGCAACAAACCGCTTGAAAATTGACGCAGAAATAAGAAAATTATTGCACAATTTCTTACCTGAAGCGAGGCACATTTGTCCGTATTCGTTATCCGTCCCGTCATGCACAATCTCCACTGTGCTTATGTACATTAGTAAACAACACAATATCTAACTACAAACTACCGTCGTTTTATACCAGCAAGATTGTAACCTACGCTTGCTAATTTGTTTACCGATGTATAGCCTTGTGTAATTGTAATGTAACAATTGTAAACAAAAAACAGGGAATAAAATGACATGTCATGAATAATGTCTGAGTGGACGTCCGTTTAAGCGCTGCCTCTACAGGCGATGACGTTGGGTGAGCGCTGGCAGACGATTTATCACCGTTTCAAGATGCATAGGGTGCCTGTGATTACCAACTATAGCATTTGCTGTAGACTGAGCCGTCACAAATCCGTTTCATGAGTGACGTTAACGTATACAATTGTCTTGACGTACAGTTGTTACACGCAGCTGACAGGGACGAATGCGGTCTGCATGCGTTCCCATGTCGTTTACACGTCTCCCTTACCTTGAAACAGTCGAGTCGGCTACATTAAAGCGTCTAGCTACCTCCATTTGCAAAACATCGCTGATCAAGAGCCCCAAAACTCGATTCCTTTGTGCCAAGATAAGCCTTGGCATTTTACATACGAAAATTATCCGTAGTTGTAGTGTGTTTTCGAAGAGTAAATCAATATGCCAGTTTGCACGCAAAAAATCTTAATGATTTTAGACGTTGTCTCAATGCACGAGACACATAAGCATTTTGGGATGGGCGGTTAAGATGTCCGCGTAGTTTACAGAAAACACGATAATATTGCAATATCTACCAATAGATGTCGCCACCTGTCGATTACCATCTATCTCTGGTGGGCATTCTGGGTTAACTACTTTCAAGATGTCAGCGCCCATAAAATGCATACACGTGGTACTTCCTCATGACTTCCTGTCACGCGGCATATTTGCTTCATATGCTTGCATAGAGTAAAATGAATAATCTAATTTGAATTAATTATTTTATTAGATGAAATTGAGACGAAAATCAAACTTTATTTTGTTGCAAATGTATTTGTAGTTGCAATTTCTGCTTGCTACTTTTTGGCGATAGGATTTTGGAGTTATGCGCACCGCGTAGTGATTTTTATCCAAAAATGGATAAAGTGATGCGTCAAATGAGTCAGTCCAAAAATAAAAAAATATAGACTGGAAATATTTTAGACTGGCTGCTTAGTCAATGGATAATATTGGTGGCATGTCAAGGGTATACATTAACTAATGAATTTCCCCAAATATGGAACCGATTGAGGCTGTAGGAAAGAAATGGTTAATGAAATTGTCTTTTGCGTTTTTAAATCGTGTCAGTTTATGTCAAAGTGAGACGAATTAAGATATAGGTTTTGGGAATGTTGCAGATATTTGACAAAAATAGTCATTTGGTTGTTCGATATTTTGAATCGCAGGAGCAACCAATCAATTCGGAGGGTTCCATAGCCTTTTCCGAAACAAGGCCTGATTTGGACGTCAATAACCTAACGACTTTGGAAAGAATTGTTGTAAAGGCCGAATTGCTAATAAAACCAGCAATTTCTCCTTCTGTCTTAATACGTACTTCTTGTGCTACAAGGTACAAAAAGATATGTAGCTCATCACGCTAAAAGGGATCTTATCGGATGTGTGAAAAATATCGACCTAGTCAGTATGCGCAGTCCGCGCAGCCAGACTAGGGCCGCCACTTTTCACTTGTTTGTAATTTTCGAAATCTGGAATGCCTTCCCTATCTTTGTTTATGTTCATTTTTCACATACAGTATCTGTTTTCCCTGTGCTGAGCCTGACAAATTTGCGAAATTTTGGATTTTTGGAGTTCGGATAAGGTCCCTTTTAGCTAGACGGGTCACATATCAACTTTTTTTAGTCTACAAAAGTTTTAATTCGGAACAGTCTAACTTTTTGCCGTTTGGATATGTTTTTGAGGGGGGAACAAGACGATGTCGGTGCTTTTCAACAAAAACCTCGTAACTGCAGCTTATTTCAAGTGCAGTACGATGTCTTTGTTGAAAGGCGACGATGAACGGCGTTATCATAACTGTCTCTTACTTTGACTTTCTGAGTGGCGATCATAATAAACAAAACCACGATGCAAGAAAAGACCATTAAAACTGTTCCACAATATGATCTATATATTTATGATTATTAATATACACTAATTTACTTAAATTGTAACAATAGTTCAATAATATCCATGCCATTTGATAAGATAATAACCCTAATTATAATCGTAAACATGTCTACATTATGAATTATTAACACTCAAATGTTAATCTCAATGTCATATTCTGCACCAGAGATTTAGACTAGTCCGCCCATAATCAAACATGCAATAAATTATTCTTAAATGTTTACACGTATCTCAATTTCATCTCCACGAATTTGAGAGATGTTAGCAAACCTCTCCATGGAATCCAAACTACGCCTTCGATGTGTTTAATTTCACTTTTCGGGACGTATTTCCCGGTCAGATGTGCACGATGACAGGCGTTAAACCACCATCCGCCATGGTATTTTTGCGCGCAATGTAACCAGGATTTGTCGTTGTCGTAGTCTAGTGTGCTAAACTGCATACCGTTATGGAACTTGTTATCTGAAAGATCGACGACCAGCCCATCCCCGGCTGTTCCAGAATAGCCAACTACTCCAAGAACATATTTAGCCTTCTCCGATCCGATCCTGAATTGTTCGTACTTGGCGTATGCTTTATTACCTTCGAAATCTTCCATATCCACACGCAGTTCCATTGGTTTAGATTTAGTCAGTGCGTGTATAACGTCATTTCCTATCCAATATTCCCCGTATGTGTTTCCAAATCCGTTTTTATATTCCTCCCATGTTCGATTAAAGTCCACTGATCCGTCCTGCCGTCGCATAATGACGATCCAGTCACCGCCCTCCGTATCGACGTCACAATATACTGCTTTCACGAGTTCGTCTGCAATTCCCTTCAAGTTTTCAACGTAGATGTTATAAACCCCGCTTCTAGGAACATGGTTGCACGACAAAGGGCGGGTATTTGGGGTTGTCGAGTCATAGACTGGAGTGTGTGTCGATTCAGGGAGTGTGTCAGGTGTTTCTTTATGAACACCATTCAGTGTGGCAGCTGGTTGTCTATGCGCACATGTATCTGATGGTTTCAATGATGTTACGCTGTCCAATAATGTTTGAAAATCTCCTCTCATCTGTTTAAGTTCGGTTTGAAGTTGTCCATTCGATTGTCTTACTGACTCAAGTTCATTTCTTAGATCATTTGTAATTTCTCCGAGCGTTTTTAATCCTTGCATTACTTGTAAATCCATGTTGCCAACATTTTTAGACACCGAGGAAATTTCCGTTTTGAGGTAGTTTAACTCATCTCTAATTTTGTTCATTTTCTTCATCATTTTTCTATCGGTATTAGATGCACAGACCGAAGAGCACAACCCGATCAAAATCAAAATAAGAAACATGCTGAATCCTTTACCTGCCATAATGTACTGTCGAGAGTGGTTCCTAATGACACAAAAGTCTACTTGTGTATAATTATTTTCAAGTGCCAAAGTGCCTCTCAAATTAATCCTTTCCGAAACAAAATAAATTTAGGTCGTTTGAGTTTGAAAGGCGTTACAAAGTACATGATAGATTCTGCTAAATGGTTTGAATATGAATACATATATTTCTACACTGGAAATGTTTCCGGAATATGGAATATGTGAAATTGCTAAAGAGCATTTATTTCTCTTGTCTAAATGATTTCAAGAGACTTGTCAAGACTAGGTCTTATTTGGGAAAGGGTTATGACCCAAAATTAAACAGTAAAAAGTCACCAAGTGCCATTAAACCACTTATTTTTTTCCTTTCTCATACAATATACATCTACATCATACTGGTCCAAATTGCAGTAAAGACGAAAACGTCTCATACTTAAAATAAAATACCAAACTTAAGATTATGTAGAGATAAAAAGAAAACAAATCTACCATTTAAAAACAAGACGAAATGGTGGTTCGGCGCCAAATTGATTGACCAAAATGTATCAGGTCGGAAATCAAATTAGCCCAAAACATTCTTACCCAGTAAGAATGTTTGAGCTGTTTTCCATCGATGTTTCATTTTGAGAAACTCGTTTGAGAGATCCCATATTTTCAACCAGCAACATGACAGACTCTTGTGGTCAAGAAATTGACGTATTTAGCCCGAATGAAAACATAGAAAACAAACAGTGTTGAGATAAACAAAGAACTATGTTGAATGAAATAGACGAAACACCCACACTATAGCCCGAACTATCGCCAATGGAAGTCGGCCAAAACAAAATAATGAACAGTCGCGGAACTGTTCGTAACTCCATGTCCTTCCTCCAATGATAAAGCTCCAATACCGTACAATATTGTATGGCGCTTGCAGGGCACCGTACAATCAATACACTCACCGAACTTCTAAACGGCCATCTCATTCTTTCACACTGATCTATAATTCGACATCTCTTATGAAAACTCGTTTTTCGTTAAATACATTAAATTTGAAAAAAACTGACAAAATTTCACTAACCTGTGTTCGTAATCAATGAATTTGTGACGATTAGAAGTACACTACCCCATAAGTGAAAAGTCAAATTTCACAGCTTAATATCCAATGTGATATCTCTGCGTGCATTAATCATGGCTAAGAATCCTGTATGCTTTCTTGAAAATACTGTAGGGTATGGTACTGTGTGGAAACACCAGGTTTGCTCAATTTCCAGTGCCAGGTCTTCTTAAATCATTTACTTTGGCATTTCTCGAATCCGCCTGTTGAACAAGTTCAAGACGTGAGTCGTGAATTACGAAACGTATTTTCTGTTCAATCCGGTTTCCGATAGCGTTGGGGATGTCTAATACACTTTAGGCTAAAAAATATGTGTCACAGTGATAAGGCTTTGACATTTCGTTCACGATGCGGCCTAGGATCGCATTCATTTAAGCGCATCAAGCCGTTTGCAGTGGATGGGGTGGCTAGGATAACCAGAATTCCGTCTAGCGGTTGTTTGTAAATGCATGAAATTATTTCTAGAGATTATTGCTGAATAAGTATGGCCATCATCGTGTTTATATAAACACTTACGCCTACATTCATCCTAAATTTGCTAATTTGTGAAAAAGCCGCAAATATCGGATTCGATCCATTCACAAACAATAAAAACGACATGTGCACCCCCAAAAACAAAAGAGATCGAATGATTGCATTAAGATTTTGTTAGAAAATGAAATTATCAAATTGACCTTTCTGACTAGAGTCCCAACCTGAAACATCCTGAAGGCCATGTCTCACGGTTCAATGATAAATCTACATGTTAAACGTTTTTCTGACGTACTCACTGTGTAAAAGCGTACAGTCGCGTGTATCGGAAGTTGCATCTAACTGTGCGCAAAATATCACTAGTGGTGGTAAACAAGCTAATGGTTTGGATTTTTAAAAGCAAATAAGTAAAAATCGGAACAATCTTTCTTGGCGGGGCTTTCAAATTTGAAGAGAGAATTAGATAGGCATTGCCTAAAGTAGTTACGATTTCTAGTATGTCAACGGATTTTGTGTGTAAATTCGTATCAAAATGTCAAATCACTGTTTTTTGCTGTTTTTCGTCCTGCTTACTGGCACAATATGGGCTAAAATCTCGCGATCTACACAATATTGAAAGCCTAAATTTGCATCATCTAGTAGCTAAACCTATCTGCTATGATTTGCAACAGTTGTTTACACAAATATGGTATGTTACACAAAGATATCGGCTTTTGAATGAGACTGGTCTATTTCTTCCGACTGTACGCCTAGTGCTAAATGACAAATTGTGTTCTGTACGCCTAATGGCGATTTTACATGACCTGTTGTGGCAAAATCTCTGTTCAGAAAATGCCAATTACTACTTTGGCTACACATACACAATGCATCAGGGTTCACTTGATTAGTTCATTAGATCACTTAAAGGGTTACGTTCACTTCAAGCATACGCAAAACTTCTTTATGCTGCACGAGTATAGCGGTCGAATTTATTTGTCTGTCCACAATGAATATCTATAGAGATTAAAAAGTAACTGGTCTTGTGGACATAGCCCAACTACATTTAAATAAAGGAACACCAATAGGGAACGATTTTATCATGTAACCCGTAACGTAATTTCGGATATACAATAGAATTTCGTCGGTATAATTCTAAAACCTCGTAACTACAGCGTGATTTAAGTTGTAGTACGAGGTGTTTTAACTACATCGATAATTTATCAATATAGTCACGTAAGCAGTCTCATTTTAGAACAAAGTTCATTCCTATTCCTAAATGAACGTAGATTAATTTGCCTTGGTAAACAATAATTACGGACAACTACATACAGTAAAGGCTTATCATGCGATGCTACTATTAACCTTGATTCCTCCTTGCGCGATACTTAATGTACTTTTGCATGCGTACAAGTGTGTGTATGTGCGTGCGTGTTTGCTTACGTGCGCGTGGTTGTTTGTGTGTGTGATAGTACGCATAGCTTGTGAGTGCGGCTGTATCACATACTTTCATGTTAGTGTTGACTTATATAGTTTGTCGTTCTTGCTTTCTTGTTGTTACCGCGGTAACTGACGTATTTATCTCTATTTTTAAATGCCATTGTGTCACGCTGTTCAAGTTTACTTTCGTGAATATGAGAGTTATAATATACTAACAAAACTGCCAACGCATCACTCAAATCTTGTAGAGTATTAGTACTGTTAACTAGTATTTTTTTCAACGAATCTACAGAATAGGTTCAAACTTTGCAGATGCCGACTACCACCATTTGAACAGAATCCTGTGAAATTCCAAAGTAAATGCGACAGTCAGTTCTAAAAGATTGAACTTTCAATAAGGATATCCTTTTTTTAAAAATTCCAAGAGGTTGAAATTTGTTAAAATGGGATATTCACACATAATTTGTAAACCATTTATATTGACTGAAAGAGTTCCTGTGTAGAAAAGTTATGTTCCTTAAACAAATCGTCCGCTCTTACGCTTATGAGACCTCGTACTTCATGCATGTGGAGGCAATGTTACATCACTAGCGTCGTTGGTTGTCAGTGTTGGAGGCGACGGTAACGTCGGTTAAGTAGACAGAAACTTAACTGTTTATATCTTACGAGCTGTCTAAGATGTAATCTTGATACATGTATTTTACACATATACAATAGATGCCACCAAGATCTTCCATTTGAGACCGTTACATTTGAGTTTGTGACCATGACCTTGACAGATTGTCTTGCATTAAAAAAAGTGCGTCTATGCGAGCTGCATTGTTTTTTTGTTTTTTTTTTCAAAATTCAATAACACAATCAACCAGCTTTCAAAATAAATTCTTTCAAAAATGATTTGTATGACGCGGTCACATAAGAGAGAAAACTTACAATAGTTTTATGGATGTGTACAGAAACATCTGATAAACAAATGCCAATTTCTGAATCTAGATCTTTGACAATGGAGAAGTTATGTAATTTTAAAAAGTGACGCGTTAGAACTTTTGCTAAGTATATAAATTTGAACAAAAAAGTTTGCTTTCGTGAATATGAGTGTTATGATTATACTGATACATGTAACCGGCACTTACGACTTACCACTTACGCAAAGGATATATATGCTGTAATTTCCAAATCTTAGTCGAGTTTGCTACTCGATGAGTTCGACAAGGATATTTCTCTTGAGCAGGACAAAACTTGAAGTCCAAAATGACCGTTGAAGTGTTACCACAGATCTGCTTGTTACTGATTAATATCAATTATTTCCAGATAGCCTATCATTGGTCTCTTGAGTCAATTATTTTCATTGGAATCTCTGACTTTCCAGTCCTGTGATTTTCCCATCAAAAGCCGTTAAAGAGACACCCCGTAGATATCTTCTCACAAAATGTACTTCTTTTTATTTGAAAGAACATATAGTTTTATGAAAATTCTGAACATTCTAAGCCAAAGTAAGTATTGCGCTGTTTACTAGGATCTTAAAAATCACAGAACATATGTTAATGGAGCAGACCCGTAAGAACGGGGGGGGGGGGGGGGGGGGCTAACCTCCTGAGTGGGCCAAAAGTGCTGAATTTTCCATTTTCACAGTGAAAATATGGGGAAAATCCAAATTAGCCCCCCCCCCCCCCATCTTCAGGTCTGATATCATTTAAATGATTTAGAATAATCAATCCTGGCATCAAAATACATGTATATATTAGAAAAAAATGAAATAGGATGTCTCTTTAATAAATGTAGGAGATGATGGAGTGTGATTTGGCAAAACCTGCCAATATACGTATCGTCAAGTAACTAGGAACGTTCTGTTTAAAAAAACGTCCATAAATGTAGGTGTGTAAATGAACTTTGTAAGGACGTATGGTGACAGGTCACTCAGATTGGCTCCTATACAACTTTATGTAAAATCCCCCTTACAACACATTTTTACACCTTTTTCCAACATGCCAGTTAGCAAAACTGCACGTAAAATGGCATAGATCCATCCTTGTCTTGTTTTTTTTCCCAAAATGGACCCACCTCATGTAATTCGTTTTTTCACAATTTTCGTTCAAACATGCGTAAAGTGTATTTTTCCGCGCCAAAATGGACACACCCGAAATGGGGGCCACGTGTCTCCCTGTACCAACACACACAATAGTCCTGAAAAGACTGAAAAGAAGGATGAATTCTGGCTCAAAAATGAGAAAACATGTCATCCAAAAGCATCAATGCAAACCGTAGCTAAAATCATTCACGAAGAGAGCAATGTATCACCAGAAAAGGAGTCAAGAACTATTTTAGCACCCCACAAACCGGAATGACTACTCTGGGTGACCTTACGCCGTATGGACAGACCGAGATAATACCAACAGACGAATACTTTAAGTGGCGTACATATACCATAGCATCGGGATTCCAAACTTTTGTTCTAGAGCGTTAAAATCCAGACTCAAATGGGCAATAAAAAATGAAAATTATCTACACTTTTTTAACATACGCCCTGACTAGCTACCATATGTCGCTTGATCCAATAAATCATTGAAGGATCTTGATCCAAGGGTTTGAATCCCGACTCTATCAATATCCTTTCGTCATTTTGACTAGAATGATTGTCTCGCCATAGGACGAATCGGCTAGGTAGGATGCTTAACTGGTGGTACATAAGGTTTGGGATGTTGCTTTTGTGCTGTTGAGAGAATTGCATGGAACACATGGCTTTGTATAAACCAACGCATAGTAACTGTAGTAGTATTAAACGGGGTGCTAAATCACTTCCAGCTATTTCTCTGATTTGTCGCTAATATTTACTATAATTATAAACTCATCTACAGAACATCTAGTACGTCTACGCCTACGTCTGTCGCTTTTACGCGTGTTTGGACAACTGTTTTCTAGCAATTCGTGGTCATATTTGTTGTCGACTTGTTTGAGACCAGATCGTTTTAATGTAATCACATGTAGTAATTTGGAATAAATACGCATTGCAAATGTTCTATCTTTGAATAAAGCAATGAATGGTTGATCAAATGTCATCTCAAAGCTTTTCAAACGAAAATTGATTCCACTTTTTCAATCGATTACAAAATATACGGAATGAGATAACGGCACTAGGCGTACAGATACATGTTCCTCAAACTGCACTAATGATGCTGTACAGTTTGCACTAGGCGTACAATCGGAAGAAATACACCAGTCTTATTCAAAAGCCAATATCTTTGTGAAACAATGTGCATACGTGCATACAACCGACGGACACAATAGCAGAGAGGTTTAGCTATTACCAGGTACAAGTTTAAGCGTATATTATTGTGTAGATCACGCGATTGCAGTCAAAATTGCTCGAGTTAGCACGATGAAAAAGAGCACAAACCAGTGATTTGACAGGTAAAATCCAATTTTATAAACAAAATAGACACCGATCGAGAAATCGTCACTGCTGAAATGAAAGTACATTTAGTCTACCCCACAACGTTGAAAATCGCATTAAAAAGATTGTTCCGATTTTTACTTATATACTTTTAAAAAGCCAAATTATCAACTTGTTTATCAGCACTAGTGATATTTTGCGTACAGTTAGATGCAACTTCCGATACACGCGACTGTACGCTTTTACACAGTGGTACTAGGCTATCCATATACTGTAGATACACTTATATTATCAAAACAGAATCGATATTTATCATGTAATTCAAAATACACAGGTGCAATTTGAAATTTTCTACAAAAATGACGTCATGCTCTTCTTTTAGACGTGACACTATTCACAGTGTATAATCACGTGACTCAGAATTTCCGATTATCTTCAATATCTTTTTTAATACTTGACCAATTTGAATTCGCTTTAAAGCAGAGAGGGTGGGGAAATGCCAGAAATAAGCTGGACGTGTTGGATTTTTGAAAAATCAACTGATAAAAAGTTATTGAAGATAAACCAAAATTTGGTTTATCTTCAATAACTTTTTTATCAGTTGATTTTTCAAAAATCAACCACGTCCGTCTAATGCGTGACGTCTGTCAACATTCTCTGCTTCAAACCGAATTCAAATCGGTCCAGTATTTACAAAATTATTGAAGATTTTATGAAAATACTGTATCACGTGATTATCCACCGTGCTATTGTAATGTTTTCGAGAAGATAGCCGGTTACTTCATTAAAATTACAAAAAGCAAACACACAATTAAAGTGGATTGATATGAATTATTTATTCACAAAATAAAATTGGCCAAGCCCAAGGACCAGATGGACTACCACCAAGGTTTCTCAGGGACTTCGCCAACGAGATTGTGCCAGCTCTTACCCTTGTGTACAACGCATCCTTAGCTCAAGGTAAAGTACAAGGTCCGCGTTTTACTAACATAGATTTTTGCAAAAACCTTGTAACAACACATCTGATTGAAAGAGAAATAATAACAGTAGTTATTCGGCCAATCAAATGTGTTGTTGTTTCAAAAATGTTCGTAAGTTCGTTAGTAAAACGCGGCCCAGATGACTGGAAACATACCCTGGTCGCACCCATCTTCCAAAAAGGAGACAAAACTGCACCGGCCAACTACAGACCGATATCACTGACATCAAGCTGTTGCAAAACACTCGAGCACATCGTACATAGCCAGGTAATGAAACACTTGGACGAGCACAACATCCTTACAGATAGCCAGCATGGCTTTAGAAAGAGACGGTCTTGTGAAAGCCAGCTTATAATAACAATCCAGGACATCGCCTCCAGCTTGGATGATGGTGACCAAGTCGATGCTGTGCTACTTGACTTCATTAAGGCTTTCGACAAAGTTCCCCACAAACGGCCCTCCACTAACTAAAGTACTATGGAATACGAAACAACCTCCTAACTTGGATAGAGAGCTTCCTTAGCCATCGAAGTCAAGAGGTCATTGTCGAAGGTCATACCTCGGAATCAGCCCCTGTCACGTCGGGTGTCCCCCAGGGCTCTGTCTTAGGCCCCCTACTCTTCCTCCTTTATATCAACGACATGCCAGGAATAGTAGCCTCCACCAACCGACTATTCGCAGACGACAGCTTACTTTATCGCAAGATCCGCTCTACGCAAGACACAGACATCCTACAAGAGGGCCTTGTTAAGCTTGAGCAGTGGGAAAAAGACTGGCAGATGCAGTTCAACCCTTCCAAATGCGAGACCATCCACATCTCCAGAAAGCGGAACCCAATCAAGCGTACTTATTTGCTGCATGACCATCATCTTGAAAACGTCACCGATGGAAAGTAGCTTGGGGTTACAGTACATGAAAAACTGTTGTGGAATAAACATGTGGACAATGTCACCAAGAAGGCAAACAGCTCTCTCGGATTTCTGAGAAGGAACATATCTAGGTGCCCACAAGATGTGAAAGCCCAATGCTATCAGACGCTGGTTCGCCCAATCCTGGAATATGCTGCACCAGTGTGGGATCCATACACCACATCAAACATTGCCCAACTAGAAGCAGTGCAGAGACGTGCAGCTAGGTTTGTCCACGGAGACTATAGGACAACGAGCAGTACAAGTCAAATGATTGTCACTCTAGGCTGGCCCTCACTTCAACAGAGACGTTCTGATGCCAGACTTGTACTGATGTACAGGATTGTTCACCACAAGATTGACATACCAGAGGACCAGTATCTCCATCCAGCCACTATCTCACTACAACGAGGAAGAAATGTTAGCTACTTGGTACCCTTCTGCAGAACTGATCCCTACAGATTCTCCTTCTTCCCAGTAGCCATCCGCCTGTGGAACCAACTCCCAGCCCAGACAATCGCAGCCGAGACCCTGGAACTGTTCAAGGCTCGCCTGGCATCCCCCCACTAACTGTACAGACACTGTTTTTATCGGTTTTTAGCTGCACTTTGTTTTCGCCTCACGCCAACCATGTACAGTCACAGTGCGTTGATGCTCCAGAGGAGCCCTGCACTTATTGGGAAGAAGAAAGAAGTTTAGAAGTTCGGATAAGTGTATTAATGGGGAAATGGGCCTTATCGCGATTGTGGCATAGAATAATCAAGATATGCATTATATTATATACATTGTACCTTAGTGTAGTCAGGATCTAGCCTGCGCTTTTAAAGCTGCAACAACGCCAATGGTCAAATTGGGAAAAAACCCATACAAACAAAACACGAAATATGTTGGATTGAAATGCAAAACTTTTTGAGCTGGCCACCTTTGAAGTAGTCACAGAATATATACATCGGAGATCATAAGATGAACATAATAAAGAAAAACAAATGATGTGTTTGTTAAAGGGGCTCGTTCTATGTTTTTATGCTTCCGAACTGTTCGGGAACTCATATTTATGAATGGAAAAACAATTAGCAATGGATAAAAACCTCAATCTCGGCGAAAAAATATTTTTCCTTTGCTATAGATCAATCCTTTACAAGCGTGTTTACACATTCTATTTTTACTTCAAAACAAGACAAGGTCAAGGTCAACGAGACACACCTCCGCGATATTAACACACCGTACAACCGGCTGTGTGGATGACTGTGACCTTCTTTGCGAGGAATACGTGAAAAGGTTTATTTTGTACAAGCACTGAACATTTATACGCGTATTTATCAACTATAGAATACCAAAGATCCTTTCGTTTATTTATAAAAGTAAATTTATTTGACCTACCATGCACATGACATCAGATGCCGAATCTGTCTTCGCTGACTTTCTACGCAGCCGGTTGTACGATGTGTTAAATCTCGCTGAGCACATATGACGTATCTCTGACGTAATTGATTTTTGAAGGTTGGGCATATGTAGCCGTTACAAAACAAAAACAAAGACGACCAGCATGTTATTAATTGACTTGGATTTTAATACTTAATAAAGCTCGACAAGTGGTAACAATGGACATAAATGATCTACCCCTTCAGGTTGGTAATTTCATACGTTATTTCTGGTTTGTAATTATTGTGCCATTTGCATTTTCGACAGCCTAGCTCGTCCCCCTTTAATACTAATGGTTTCCTTTTTGGAATTTTCTTTCTAACATCAAACCTCGCTATTTGGTATGGATAATATTGAGGCAAAAGGAGAAAATGCTTGTAATGAGAATTTTACTTTTTTGTCTAAATATTATGCAAATGCTTTTTCCAACAGACGTCAAAACAGGTCTTGTTTTGGAAACTGTCAAGGGATTCCAACATTAGATGACAAACATTTTGTGCATTTTCGGGCGTCATCCATAGCAAAGGAATTTGAGGATGGGATATCCTCGACAATTTCCAGGTGTCATCCTCGTCAGCAGAAATTCTCCGCCATCTTTAACCTACACCCTTATTCAAAATGGGTGAGTGTCTTTATTTACCATGTTGAAATGTCATAAAATACAGGCTTAATAAGCATTGGAAAAATCACCCGTACAAATCCACGCCTTGTTATGCACTATAAGAATACAACAAGAAAAGCAAAAACCCTCATAGACGAATTATGCTCTCCGAATAAGTGTTTATCAAAAAAATACAATAAGCCTCCTTTTGTCATGACATGCTTTTTGTAGATCGATTGAAAATCGTCAGTGTAAATGCAAAACCTCGTATGTCGATTCTTGCGATTTTCAGAGTAGGGCAAGTTTTAAAAAAAATTTAACTATTCACTTTTTACATGCCACGGCTTTTACAGAGAAACATATTCAACCCAATCAAAGCTAAAAAGATGTGTTAATGAGTCTTTATACTGGGTACCTGGTTTAAAGAAAATCGCTTCACAAATAAAAAAGATATGCCATTAAAACATATCAAAAATATCAGGAGTGGAACGTTTTGTGTGACACTTAACACTTTTACCAAGTTTCTAAGCTATGGTAAATAAAATACAGTGACAGGATACTACAATAAGCACTTGTAATTCATAAAACAACATGTACATCATCATCTTAAAATTACTTTTTTATCTTATGTTCATTGGTTTAGTATGTGGAGCCTGTTTTATACAATACCCCTCTGAATTTTATGTCAGGAGTGAAACACTTTTATTTTTCAAAATGGTGTTCTCATTTTTGTCTATTCAACCAGAAATCTACCACTTAAATTTTTTTAGGAAGCCATCAACCTTGTGGGCATTCTGCACTCTACTTTATAGTGATACGTTGATTACAATTTCTCATATTGTGCAATAAATATGCTGTCAGGAGTGAAACGCTTTTTTGTCGTCATTTGACCTGGCACTGCTTAACCATTTAGAATAGTTTTAGCCACCCTAATTAAGAAATCTGGATGATATTCTGTAAAATTAGCTGTTATTCTTAACATTTAAATGTCACACTTTGGTCACATTTTTTTAACCTGCCCAGTACAAATTTGTGTGCCCAGTTACAGACAATTCTTACAGGTTTAGAGATATTTTACTGATCAGTATTGATGACAAATCATTTGTGAACAATATGTCCAAATTTTAAGTAAAACATTTCAGTTTGGGAAAAGTGATTACACTTTTTTCCCTGCCCTTTGAAATTTTCCAAAAACGAGACACGAGGTTTTGCATATACAACGACGAAATTCTGTATGGTTTAGAACATTTCATTTATCTTATAAGTACAAAGTTTCATCAAATTATGACCATTAGATGAATAGAAAGTAGAGAAAAAGTATTTTTACATTAAGACTCCTTTTTCTGTGACACAGCCTCAAATTGAGAAACGGAGAACACGTCTGCTGGAATATTCTAGGGAGTTCATATATAAAGTTTCATTCAATTAGGTCAAAGGGTTGCTGAGATATGGTCTGGGACGAACGGAAGTACGGACGGACGGATTGAAAGTCGAACGGTTAGCATGTCGACTATATGCCCTTCGAATTTTTTTTAGGGGAGCATAACAAACTAAAACGGAAGTGGATCTCAAGGAACTAGACGCTTACTATCACCAAAAGACCTTGATTTAACCGTATAATAAGTCTCCAAATTTCTAAATACTGCACCGTTCAAACAAATAGGATTGATTTGAATGTTGGGCCGAATATTGAGGACTTCCGGTAACGTCCGGTACAATTTCAGGTGACCTCCAAAAGTAGTTTGGCATTTTTATGCTCCCCGAAAAATTTCGGGGGAGCATATAGTCGCCACGCTGTCCGTCCGTCTGTCCGTCCGTCCGTCTGTCCGTCCGTCCGTCCGTGTGTCCGTCCGTCCACAGCCAAATCTCAGCAACCCTTGGGCCAAATTCAATGAAACTTCACATGTTGACTCCCTGTGATAATCCCTAGGGAACTTTTTCTCCGTTTCTCAATTTGATGCTGCGTCATGGAAAAAGGGGCCTTAATGTAAAAATTAGTTTTTCTCTAATTTCTCTTCATCTAATGGGCAGAATGTAATGAAATTTTGTAATTTTGTATTTTGTGAGATGTTCTAGATCATATTCTATAAATAATGTGTGTACAAAAAATCTGTCATGGGAAAAGGGGGCTTAATGTATGATAGTTTTTATTTTGTGACAAACACTTATTCGGGGAGCATAATCCGTCTGTGACGGCTCTTGTTTCATGTTTGTTTCACCCAATGATCCGTCGTGTTCTATGCACGCAATAATAGTATCAATTTACATGCTTCTTTTGTCTTTATCATTTGCCTAGTTAGTTGTGATTTAATGATTCTTTCATCTGCTTTAGTCATATCGCGGCGGATGGATCACCTAACCATGGATTCCTGTAGTTTCTCATACAAGTAGTACCACATCATCTGTACCGAACCTCCAGCTGCCCGCCCGCATTGATGAGCGATTATCAATTTTGTCAGAAAATAGGTCTGCCCTTAACAGGCATAGAATCTATGAATGTTTGAAATGTAGCCAAATTCCATATTTTATTGTACAATAAGAGCAACTGCCAATACACACTTACATGGATCGCATACAAAATCACGCAAAATACAAAAATAAATATGTGTAAGTGTGCTACGAAAAATAAAACAAGCAATACAACATATTGAAAAGTTAAGCACTCCAATTATAGTTTTTAATCTTAAAATGATACATAAAACTTATTTTGATAACTTCCGTTTTAAAAGAAACCAAGTGTAGTTGAATATGTATAAAACTTATGACCTATTGCGCTATTTAAATAAGTATCATTGACTTTAAAAAGTGTTATGCAAGGTTAATGTCGAGTTTATCATAATCCTGAATTATCATGTCTGCAGCTTTTTCCGCTACCATTATGACGGGTGCGTTACTGTTCCCGGACGTTTCTGTCGGCATGATAGATGCATCCACTACTCTTAGTCCTTTGATTCCTTTAACTTTTAGATTTGTATCTACGACAGTTGTTGGGTCATCTTCGGCACCCATTTTACATGTTCCTGCGTGATGGTATGAAATAACGGACAGACGAATGTGACAGTCCCAGTATGCATCGGAATCGAAAATCTCGTGCTCGCAATATTTCAAACGACTCAGTTCTATAGATGCATTGATCGACGCCATTGATTTAGTATTGATAAGTTTCTGGATGAACCTGATTGTGGAAATAGCGATTTTCATGTCGTCATCGTTTTCAAAATAATTCAAGTCTATTAAAGGGTTGTCATATGGACGTGCACTCCTGAGATTCACTGATCCAACACTTTTGGGGTGAGAAATAAAGCTCACAAAACTAAATCCTTGATCTGTCAAAAGTTGCGGATGGTTTTGTATTCCAAACAAGCTGGGTAATGCCGGAATAGCGCTCATGTCTATCTGCACGTCTGGAAGACCAGTCTTTTTGCCATCGATTCTGGTAAATATCACACCTCCACCGAGAGGACTATGTGAAAGTATCCCGGTCTTATAAAACATATATTCGAGTATATCTGAAATCTTCGGAAACACGTAGGCAAAATTTGAACGATTAGTGCTTATCCATACTGGAAATGCGGGGTGTAATTTAAGGTTTAAACCAACCGGCAAGTCTTTGTAGACTGGTATACCATGTTTTTCAAGTTCTGTTTTTGGTCCGATGCCGGATAACATAAGAAGTTTCGGAGTCTCTAGCGCACCTGCGCAGACGATCGTTTCAAGTCTAGATTTGATGGTCTCCGTCTTATCTCCATTGTCAATTTCAACACCCATAACTTTACCACCATCAACGACAACTTTCCTTGTGAATGTGTTAACTGTAACATGCAGGTTTGGGCGTTTCATCGCTTTCCGTAAAAGATGTATTGAAGGTGAGGATCGTAAACCGTTCTTAACAGTGTTATAGTATTTACTAACTCCTAAATCAGCTTCTGCATTATGGTCAGTTTCGTCTAGGCCTAGTTCATTTCCAGCTTTACAAAGGTGACGAAATGCTTCGTTATAAGGCGACTCACTTACGCCTAGAAATCCGCCTGTGGAGTGGTATTTGGGATCTGCCTTGAATTGAACGTCCTCAGATTTCTTAAAGTAATGCAGAACGTCATTATAAATCCATCCCTTACATCCCATTTGTTCCCAATGATCGTAAACATGCTTACTTCCACGTGTATATTGTAAAAGATTTATACTCGCTCCGCCACCAAGAACTTTTCCTGCAGCAACTAATTCTTCGGTACCAGGGTCTCGTCTCTCGTGTGCGTATTTTGGCTTTTGAATTGGATAATTCCAATTGTTTTTGGAGAAAATGTTTTCGAACAATCTACCAGGTACATAGAAAGACAGGTCGTCATCAGTGTCTCCTGCCTCTATCAACAAGACAGTGATGTTTGGATTTTCTGACAGCCTTGACGCCACCACGCTCCCTGCGGAACCTGCTCCAACTATCACGTAATCGTATGATTTGTTGAGTTTTTGCGTCACGATGGCGTCATTCACTTGTCGTGGCCATATTTGAAATAAGACCGCAATCAACACTATTAAAATTGAAGTAATCACAACAACCGTCCGTAGCATTTTGAAAATCTGTAACATAGGCTGCAGATTTAGAATCGATTAAGTCCCATTAGCTTTCAAGTGATTGCTTTTCCTCCTGATTGAACAAGTCTGAAATAAAAGAAAGTATCAAATGGAATTAATTTTAAGATAGATATATAAACATAAGAAAATATGAAACATATTTAGTCAAGTCAAAGGAGAAAGCATTCTTGACTTTCGATACAATTTTGCAATCTAGCAGACCTGTGACACACCTGCAAGATTCGAACCATCACACGCTAGCACATTGTTGTTTAAAGTTCGATAATGCGTTCGTAAATTATGTAAATATGTGCCACGATATCGTGAATAGACTATAGATGGAAATTATTAAATATGATTTGTTGGAACATGTATACATTATAGGGTTAATTTACGGCTTCGAGGGGTTTTACATTGATTGATTTCGCAGAGGCACAAGAAATACATGACGTTTTCGTACTTTTCGGACCTCTGCAAATGTCAACGACCAACAAATACGTGAATTGACGCAAGAGTAATGCATAAAAAACAAAATCACAACCGAAATCATATTAATAAGTACAAAAAATGAATCTAGGTGAGAGCAACAATGTCCCCTATTGTCGTTTTATCATAATAAATCGTCCGAGATTTTTTTTATGCATGAAGTAAACAAAACGACGTAACGTCATAATTTTGCCCCAAAAGCGAACGATTTTTATCTAGTATGAGACGTATATAATTTTGCGGGAAAGGAAACAATTGTTTATTTTGAAAATCTTACATCGAGGATATTTTAGTACAAAGCTGGGCGGACCCGTTTGTCAATTCAAGTATCCGCCCAGAAACACACATGCAATGATGCGCTATAATTAAAATTTATTAGAAAACGGTATGTAAGAACCTTCCTCCAACGACGAATTTTTAGGCTGCTCTTTTATGAGTTTTTACTTATTTCATTTGACATGGACCATTGGCGCAGCTGTAGGTTTTATTATCATAATTACTCACTCGTGTTTTTCCCCCTCAAATATTTCAGTCATGGTTACTTGCGTCCCTTTTATATCCGTGTACTATATACAAATTAAAGTCTCTTTGATGTACATGTATGCTATGTTATTTGTAAAAATATGAACATATCGTCGCTTTTCAACAAAAATCTCGAAACTGCAGCTTAACACAAGCTGCAGTTACGAGTTTTTTTTGTTGAAAAGCATCGATATCTTGCATATAGGCCAGTGCCATGTCAAATTAGATCGGATATAATCATTGTTACCAGATTTTACATATTGCAAAGCAGTTACGTACAAATACAGCATTACTGAGTGTGAATAGAACGTCGTAAGATATCCTGAGTTCCTGTCTACTAAATAATAAATTCAAAATACAGGTAAATCTGATAAAAATTCGCTTTAACCTTTTAAGTAACATCTGACAGGCACCAGCAGAGATAATCATCTTAAATGACTTTTCTTCTGACCAATCAAATAAACGCTTGAAAAAATTTATGAAAGCACTAAGAACCGTAAACAAAGCCTTTATCAGTGTAAACCATGCGTTTACATGTGCTTGTTATGGAAAATCATATAAAACAATATAATTATTGTAGTTGATTGATTTGAGTTGAAGATTTTGGTGTTTCCAGGTTCACTGAAGATACATGGCCCCTTTCTGGTGCTTGTCATGTGTTACTTGAAGTTAACAGCACATCTACTTCAAAAATAGGCACGAATTGTTTTGCTGAAAATAGACTTTTCTTACATATATAGTGATAAATTGTCGATGCTGTTTCTCGTAACTACAGCATAATCAAACTGTAATTACAGGATTTTATCACTACACCAAATAAATACCATTATTTGTTCGAACCTACGTCACAGTCTACTTGATAAAGTCGTTACTTATCGATTCCGTATGTTTTCTTTTCTATTTGAAAAAAAAAAATAAAAAAAAAAAAATTAGAAAAACCACTAGATATCACTTACCACATCCAAAGTAATAATAATACACACATAAAGTTATTTTTACAGTCCAACATAAAAGGCTTCTTGCGTTACCCTTCTCATATTAAGTGCAACTTATTCCCCATAGCTACAGCTTTAATGAAACTGTAGTTACGAGGTTTTATTCGCCAAACTTACATATGAAATCAAAATATCACGCTGAACTTTGACCTACTTAACTTTTTCCCAATCAACAGAAAAAACAATACCAGGTGCAAATTGACTTATGAATAATACATGTAGTTCAAAATAGAAAAGAAATATAGATCCTTAAACATTTCCAAAACGTCAAAATGAAAGATTGACTTACCTTTCTTCATGTTACATCAAAATTCATGAAAATGACATTGGAAGCACAAATCTCATGGGTCAGGAAAGTGGAAAGTCAGTGATTTGCGACCCAAATTACTGTATAATAGCGAACAGTTTTCCCGCGTTCGTGTGCTAAAAATAGATTTCCGATGGGAATACCCCAACAACGTTTGCCGGGTACCAGTCTAATATTTTGTTTATCGGTCAATGAATCGGACAATTTTTCGTAACCGTGTTAGCAAAAAAATATTATTTTCAAGCGTGATATTAGTCGATCATAGATAATGCAGGCGGGAACTAAAACTATGAAACATTGCGCATATGCAACATGCAACATTGCTTCCAGATACGGAGACAGACCAGAAATGACAAACGTTTTCTTTAGATTCCTCAGCAGCTTAACCAGAAAAAACATCGAAAAGTCTGAAAGTAAAGTAGCTATGATCATGAAACTTCTCTGGTAGATAGATCTCACCAAGGAGAAGTGCAACGTACAAGGAACATAACTCTATCTTGCTTATTTTGTGAGTTATTGCCCATTGTTGTAGTGAAAGCCTATGGGGTATCAAATCACATTCAGCGACAAATTCTAGTTTTTTTCTATATTAACCCTTTCCCAAACAAGACCGGTTTTGACGTCCCCAACAGAAAATTCTTGGGAAAACATTGAGGCAAAAGAAGAAAATGATGATCGACAAAATCGAAAAGGCATGCACAGCAGACAAAATGGGTGTGAATAACTTCTTTGGATATTGATGATCATCCTTCTTTTGCCTCAATATTTTCTCCGAGATATAACACTAAAAATATTCACATCCGTTTTGTCGTCTGCAGACTTTTTTTCAATTTAGCCCAAAATGACATTATGTCGTTTTGGAAAGGGTAAGCGAGCACGCACGAGCGACACGATGAAGTCAGGACATGTCCGTATGTGTAAACATTACTTGTCAACTGCTTATTTCATAGTTACCGATCTTAAAAAGTACACGACAGTGCAGCAACCTTCTCAACTCGGAATTAGAATGTTTATCAACAAATGATTACAGCAATCAAGCTCTTAGAATGTTATCTCCGGTAAGTTGAACGTGGAAAATCTTCGCGAGATTCACAGCCATATATTTGTACGATAAGGGATTCCCAATCTATTTTTAGACCAGTGAGGCGTGACGATGACGTATTTGTTCACACGGAAAATCGTAGCCTATTGGTGAAATATAGACCACTGGGGGGGAACTCAGCTAAAACGTTACTTTGTTTAACAAAGCGTAGATTTTAAGGATCTTCCTTTCTGACGATTTTTACCGTAAAAAAGCGCGGAGTAGTGCCGTAAAACTTCTACATATAAAAAAGATAAAAATGAAAAAGAAATCAGTTCTGGTTATAATTCTGATATAAATTACCGATATAAAGTATTCTCTCAAACATAAACAGTCAATTCTTGATTATACGAAAATCTAGAAGTTTCACGACATTGAAGTCAAATTAGCATCGCCTCACTCGAAAATCCTGCCACCTGCGCTTGTCTGAGTTGTCATTCACTTTCGTGACTATAGTTCACTTAAAGAATATATTAGGATACCTTTCAATTACCTTAAATCGTGAAATTATCATAAATTTAGCAGTGGGACACCTTAAATCGATCGGCCTCGACCGGAAATATTCCTCCGGCGAAAAACATGAGCTCGAACATGCGATCTAAATCACAAATTATTCCAATCTTAAGGATTTTTGAGATCAAATACCTAGATGTGCAGTTTAATTGAAGTGTCCACTCGGTTCTGAGCGAGTAAGTACTTTTTATTTTACTGTTTCATCTACTTAATCATGCAATTTTGGATGCAAGCTATATTACCGGAAGTGTCCAGAATCCGGATAGTTACCGATACTGTGCAGTAGGGATCATACCAGTGCATTTAATTTCGTGTCTTTTTCTCATTTTCCGTAACTATCGAAAGTTATTATCCAAGCACAAATGTCTGATTGAAGTTGAGAAAGCAAACGTCACAAAGTAGACTGGAAAGAAGTGAATGACAAAGTAAAAACAGTGCTACAAACTACAAACAATGATGTGGATGTCCATACTTCCTGGGAAGATTTTGAAAACAAAATATTATTAATTAAAGAACAAAGTATTCCAAAGTGTAAGAAATCACCAAAGGGAAGAACAGACCTCCACATCACCAACGACGGAATTCAAGCACTACAAACCAAAAGAAAGAAATGGACAAAGTATAGTAACTGTCCTAACATTCACACATACAGTAGTTATAAAAATGCCAGAAACAAAGCAACCCAAATACTAAGAAAATGTAAATATGACCATGAAAAGGGGATAGCTGACCAAATCAAAGAAAACCCAAAATTGTTCTGGAAACATGTAAGAAAGAAAATGAAGACAACCACTGGAATCAGCGCCATGGAATATGAGGGAGTGTTAACATCAGATGACAAAGAAATCGCTGAAATTCTTAATACCTACTTTGTATCAGTATTCACCAAAGAATCGGATTATATACCAGAACCTGAAATAACACAAGTAAATGAAATTCTTACTATTAAGATAACTGAGGAAAAAGTCTCAAAAGTCATTAAAGATATAAATCCAACTAAATCACAAGGACCAGATGAGATTCACCCAAGAATGATCCATGAATGCAAAGATACTGTCAGTAAACCATTATCAAAAATTTATCAATCTTCCATTGACAGTGGGGAATTACCATCCCACTGGAAAAGAGCCAATGTCACACCAATACACAAATCGGGTTCTAAATCTAATCCAGCAAATTATAGGCCAATAAGTGTGACCCCAATTTGTTGCAGAATCTTGGAAAAAATTATCAGAAACGAAATTGTAAATTTTCTGGAAAGTAATAACATTATAAATGAACAACAGCACGGTTTCAGAAAGGGAAGATCCTGTATTACACAATTACTAGAATGCATTGAAGAATGGACTTCAAAACTTGACCAGAACGAAGAAGTTGACATCATATATCTAGATTTCAAGGCGGCATTCGATAAGGTCCCCCATAAGAGACTTATGACGAAAGTTTGGAGTGCTGGCATTCGTGGTAATATACACAAGTGGATATCTAACTTTCTATATGAACGACAACAAAGAGTCATAATAAATGGATCTGCATCAACTTGGAAGAAGGTTACTAGTGGTGTCCCTCAAGGTAGCGTCCTAGGACCTGTATTATTCTTAATCTACATAAATGACCTACCTGATGCATTAGAATGTCCAACCAAACTTTTCGCAGATGACACTAAGCTTTTCAAACCAATCAGCCAACAGAATGACGAAATTCAACTCCAGGACACCATATTCAGTGCATGTGAGTGGGCAAAGAAGTGGGAGATGAAGTTCAATACAACAAAATGTAAAGCCCTACACTTAGGGAAAGATGCAGAAAGTCAATACTTTATGAAAGATGACGAAGGCAAAGTAAGTGGAATCCAAAATGTAGAACAGGAAAAGGACCTCGGCATTATCTTTGACACTAAACTTTCCTTTCACAATCACATCAGTAGTAAGGTTAACACGGCCAACAGAAATCTTGGACTCATACACAAATCCTTTACATTTATGGATAAAAAAATGTTTTTACTTCTATATAAGTCAATGGTTCGTCCTCATCTCGAGTACGGCTCTGTAATATGGAGTCCAAAATTCAAAAAAGATTCAATTCTACTGGAAAATGTTCAAAGACGAGCCACTAGAATGGTAAAGGAATTAAAAAACAAGTCCTACACTGAAAGACTCAAAGCACTTGGCCTACCATCATTGGAGTATAGAAGAGAAAGAGCTGACTTGATTCAGATCTACAGACTTATAAACAAAATAGACAAGACGGACAAACCGATTATTGCATTAACCCTTTCGTTTGCAGAATTATTTCCCAGAAATGACTTTTTCCCTATTTCCAAGCACTTCGTGTATACTTATGCTTAATAAATAAATTTTACTAGCAGAATACCCATAAACCTATATATCATTGGAAAGGTTATTTATTTTCCTTAAACAATATGATAAGTCACTGATAGAAAATTTGCATCTCATCAAAATCTCGACCTCTAGCCCCATGACCCCGGTCAGGCCCCTGCCACGACCCCCGACCACCCCCACCCCTACGATTTGGGACTAGATTTGGCTTAGGGTTGTTGGAATCACTATCGGAGTCGCTATTCGAAGTCTCCGAAACATTTCTAATGTTCAAATCACCTTTTTACCACCTAAAAATCAAGTTAATCGCTATCATTATCGTCCAGCACTGACATGGTGATTCGCCGGACCTCTTCTGCAGAATATTGAACCCTCCTGACCATCGTAACAGCTCATACAAACCCAAAAACTGTGTTTTTCTTCACATTTCACAAGAACATAACACTTTCCCGCAATATTCCCGGTGTCATAATAACTTTAATAGTGTAAAAATTGCTTTTAAAAGCCCATACCCCCCTAAACAGTATAGGCGTTCCTGAACCGCGCTTGAAAGCGCGCTTGCAAATGAAAGGGTAGACTGGTACCCATTCGTGTAAATAACTGAATTTACGACTGGGAACAGGTACTGCATTCTGTCCTTTGATTGGTCAATCGATATAATCGATAGACCAATGAAACGGCTCGGTGTATGGAAAGCGTCACCTGTCCAGGCCGTCTGAGTGACCGTCAGATATTAGCTATTACCGTACTTAAATCCGTAGTAGATTTCAGGTACGGGAACCAGACTAATGAAAGGGTTAAGAGAGGAAAGTGTGACCAGGGGTAACAGTCTAAAATTGTTCCAACCAAGGCCCAGGACTGACTGTAGGAAGAGCTGCTTCAGTATCAGAGCTATAAAAAACTGGAACAACCTACCAAATGAAGTAGTATTAGCACCATCCCTCAACACATTCAAATCTAGACTTAATAAGCAATGGAAAACAAACATAAAATTTGAACCGAAATGCTACAAGAGTAACTGAACCCTGAAAAATAAAAAATATATACAGATTAATAACATAAATAATAAAATACAAACAAGCAAAATATTAAGGTCTTTTTTTTTCTATACTTAGTTCATCTATAACCTTAAAGTTACAAACTCAGAGAAGGAAAAACTATACAATGAACAAATATAATGGCAATTAATACGTACAAAAGTAATACAAATAAATAAAGTAAATTAAAACCATAACTTGAAATATGGTAAGGACAAGAAAGTGATGGACGGCCATATTTCTTGTCCAAGCCTTATATCAAAAAAGAACAAACAATATTTAAGTAATACTAAAGTATACATTGTAGCAAATACATAATATATAAGCAGAAAAAGAAGCATAAATCATAATTTATATAAACCGAATATTCAGTGGAAATAAAAGTGCAGAATACGACAAATCAATAAGCTAATTTTAAAATCTATGAAACTGGAGACAGTGATAATGAGACAAACAGAGGCTTTTTCAAATACTCAGAAAGAAGATAAGAATAATAATGGTAAACAAATAAAGTAAAACATCAAAACAACATTTAAGTACAATAACAAAAAAAAAATATATAACAGCTAAGAAAATTTATAAGAGATGAAGAAAAATATTAACCTAAGAAATATTTCGTTATTAAGGACACTGGAAAAGGACAAGAAAGCGATGGACTGCCATATGTCTTGTCCTAACCAGAAAAGAAGGAAGGAGGGGAAGAGAGAAAAAAAAGAAAAAAAAAAGGAATTTTTTTTTTTTTTTTTTTTTTTTCTTTTTTTGTTAAATAAGGAAATAGAATCTTGTTCTAATAGTTGACATGAATAAACTAGTAGGCTACAGGGCATATAACTAAACATTTAAAATAGGTAAAAATAGGGTAAAACATAGGGATCTTTTAACTATAAATATATTTTTATTGTAAATATCATAATATAATTTTTTTAAATCATTCAATGTGCACCACAGATTAAAATAATTGTTATGTAAATGCAAATAACAAGTTTGTAACTTAATTGCAATGAAAGTGTTGAGATTGATGATTCAATTAGCAAGTGTGTTTGCAATAACAAAAGTATTAAGAAAAAAAAATGTAAATGTAAAAAATCTACACAAAGTAAAAAAATAACACTCGTGAAGTGAATAAACGTGTATAGATATGTGTGAACTGTGAAGATAGTGAGATTGTGTAAATATTTTGTGAAAACCGGAAGTCCAAAAACACAACTGGACTACCAACTATTTAACTGGGAAAACAGACTGATAATGGGCCTAAGAAGCATATGATGCTTATGGGATCCACTCTAGTGGATCGCATCCGGCCTCTACGACTGTATGAACTGTATGAACTGTGACAAAAACTTGCTCTGTCTCGTAAATCCATGCCTTTTTAAATCCATACAAGGAAAGACAACATTGTCTGTTTGGCGATCGACCTCGAATTACAAAATTGTTCAGTGATTTTCTTCGGGGTTCGTCTTCCTTTCTGGTTTAACTTATTTGTTAATCATAACATTGAATGTTAACAGGCATTAACTCTTTGCCAAACAGCACCTAGTTTTGATGGTTCTAAAAAAACGAAACATGACAAGACATTGAGGCAAAAGAAGAATATTCTGATTATCATTTTCTTGATTATATTATACACAATTCCAATCTTTATTAGTATCGGTTTTTTTCGTCTGCAACAGCTTTGAATTGACCAAACGCTGACTGTCAATCAAAAACATCGATTAGCCAATGGACGATCAGAAAAAATGTCATGCCCCAATTGTTCTTTGTTGCATGTGTTGTTGTATCGATTTATCGACTGACAATCAAAACAATCGACATGCCAATGGCAAAGAATTTTGTGCTAACAATAGGTTTACTGTTATGTTTTGATTAACCATCGGTGTTGTTGTAAAATCTCGTAACTACGGCTTAAATCAAGCCGTAGTTACGAGATTTTATAACAACACCTACGAAATACTATTTTGTTTGTCCGAATTTACGTCACGATTATCTGGATAAAATCGTTCCCTATTAACGATCACATCCCCCATTGTTTGTCTTAAATTCTATGTTGGGCGGAGCGATCTGTCGATTGGTGTTTGGTCAATTGGACCACCCTGTAGAAAATTTTGTCGTTTCGGAAAGGGTTAAATATGTCATTGTTAAATGATGGATTTTCTGTCTTACATGCAGGTATGTCATTATGTTTTGAAGCAACATTTATTTTGGAAAACAGCAGATCAGGCTGGGGGCTTTTTGGCTGCGTACCTGATGTAAACTTTGTAGCTCCAGAAAAAACAAACAATCTTTTGGTGATTTTAAATGATGGTTTATTGGCAATCGGTTAATAATGACATCCCTGCTGACATGACACTGACAGCATCTGATTCAAAGTATTTGTTTATGTTTCAGGTATAACAATGTCTGTTCAGTACAAACCATCACCCTGTTTGGATTTTGTTGTGTGTGTTTTTTCCTCAATAATTTAACAGGTAAGTTTGTTGTAATTTATATTCAGTAGTTCACACAGAAAAGCTTTAAATTGTAAACGGAATGTGCAATGGCACTTGTAGTAATATTTTGTTTGCCATCAAAGAAAATAGTGACAATGTGAACTGTTTATCAGTATGAGTCTGATGTCCATAGTCAGTTTTCACCTCTATTAAGCAGGCCCGAAGGAAAAGGGGGGCTAGGGGGGGGGGGGGGGGGGCTTAGCCCCCACATTTTGGCCAAAAATGCCAAATTTTCCTCATTTTACACTGAAAATTTTCTGAAAATCCAATTTAAGTACATGATTCAGTACTAGTTTTTTCCAGTGTTTAAAACAATCTATTGGAAATGGTATTGAATTTTGTGCTAAGAATAGACTGGGTTTACTGTTATGTTTTGATACACTGTCAGTGTTGCTATAAAATCTCGTAACTACAGCTCTAATCAAGCTGCAGTTGCAGGATTTTAGAATAATACAGACCAAATACTATTGTTTTATTTGTCTGAAATAATGTCACCATTCACTTGATAAAATTAAACCCTGAATAGTTATTTAACCCTTGTGATGTTGACTGACATTTTTCAAAAAACATGTGGGCTAGTTAGTTAATACATGTATTAATTGTTTTATGGTTGTTACCTGAATGTGCATATATTAAAATATGTTCTTTGGACAACCAGAGTGCTTGCAAAACATCAGTATAAGGCTTAAATTGTAGATGTCCTTTTATTCACAAGAAATGATGACCTATTTTTTTCTGAGGGTTTTTTCATTTATAAGTATCAACTTGTTTCAGATGAGTTGTCTTTCCTTCAAGAAACCAGGAAAATGTAGCATGTTTGGTGTATTGGTGTCTGGTGAATTGGTGTCATGTAAAGGCCTGCATGGATATTATTCTTGGTATGAAACTGAATAATCATTCAATGATTGAATTATTTGTGTAAACATCTACTTAGAATGTCATCAACATAAGTAAATGAAATATCAGTGAATATTTAAAATTAATTACTTTATAAATGAAATACAAAAGAACTTTGTTAAAATTGTGTATTATAAATGAAGAAATCATTGATTTTATTCTCTTCATTATCTTGCATCCAATGACTTCATGAGGCATATAATCTTATATTTATACATATTGCTAATATGTGTTTGAATAGATCTAGACAACTTGCAAAGCTTGTTGAACATTAATTTTGGAAAATATAATTACTGTTGAAGTAACATGTGACTTGTCAGTTTATCAGTTTATAAGATAAACAAAACCACACCATTAATGATAAATGTCATTCACTTCACAAATATTATATACTTTTTAACATCAAAATTTAATTTTTGTAGGAATTTATATTGAATGTGTTTTAGCTGGATAATCTTTCTCACATGTTTAATCTATATTTTTACATTTTCAGGGATGCGGGTATTTCCTCTTGCAGACAAAGGTCTAATCCATGGGATGGGTTAACACTCAGTCTACTGTGTAGCTATTTACATCACTACCAACTGATCCAAGGGGACATGAAACCAACACTCAGTCAACTTTCTACAACTTATCATCAAAGAATTTGGTCTTTGGAAGTGAACATGGTGTTACAGGAACTAACCCAAGCCTCACATTGGGCCTTTTATATTGTTCCAGCAAAACCAGTTAAACAGACAAGGAAAGAAGATAGAGCTTACACAGACAACATGACATTCAAGATGACTCATCAGATGTTCATGATTGCAATGAATAGTTTCATTCTTCATTCAGATATGGAATAGAAATGCTTAGATTTTAAAGTGCTTTCATGCATGGGTATCATGTCATTCATAGTAACTCTAACAAAATTAAGATTAGGTTTCCCCAAATTATAAAACTATAGGCAAATCCAAACCAAACAGCACTTTAACCCATTACCATGATGCAATGACTCTTTCACTCTTAGGTTTACAAAATAATAGCTTTAGAAAACATAGTGGAAAATGAAGAAATTGCTTGTGACAAGCAATTTCTTCATTTCCCACAGTGTTTTCTACCCTAAAGACCAAAAATTTGAAAATTGTATTCACTTGAAATTGTCGTTTGCAATATCTTTGGATTTGGACCAGTCTAAAGTTTTGTTGTTTGGTAATGACACAGAAAATATTAAAGGAAAAGAAGGAAATGTTTGCAGTCAATAGTCATCATTGACTTGATATTTTTTTGTTTTCTAAAATCTTCTTTAATTTGAGCCAACAGAAGTAGGGATTGTCAATCCCCATTTTAATCTTGAGCTGCCTGGGCTATGGAATGGCATCAGTGATAATAAATGGAAAACGTAAAATTTTAGTGCTGCTGCTGCAGACAATTAGTTTAATAGTGATGAATAAAGAATGTATAATGCATGTAATACTTATTGCTAAGAAAATATTGAGACAAAAGGAGAAAATACTTGTAATTTGCATTTTCATCTTTTGCCTCAAAGTTTTCATAAATCTTTCTTTCATATGGCCTCAAAAAAGGTCTTGTTTGGGAAAGGGTTAAACAAGTCATTTTATTTTATGTAAGGTTGTTTAAGATTGATGGGATAGTATTGATGTATGGCCGCTTGCCTGTAAATGAAAGTCTTTATTCATGTTGATTTTTAGCTCCACTGGCCGACAGGCCATCGGGCTATTGTCATGGCGCAGGGTCCGTCGTGTGTGCGTCCGTGCGTGTGTGCGTCCGTCCGTAAACTTTTCCTTTAAAAATCTTCTTCTCAAAAACAACCTGATGGATTTCAACCAAACTTCACAGGAATGAACCTTGGGTGACCCTTTCTCAGATTCCTTCAAAGAATTCTGATTGAAGTAGAAAGTTTGGATTTATCTGCCCTTGAATGTCAAAAATGGCCGTTTTGACTTTATTTTCACTCTAGCAACTACAAATATTGGCCAATCAAGACAAAACTTGGTCTGAATGATGGTGACTATAAGATCTTGCCTGGGTATAATTTTTCAGCCTGATCTGAATTTTACATCATGAGTTATGTGCCCTTGAGATTGATAAATTGCCATTTTCGGCTTTATTTGGACTTTGTTTTCACTTCAGCAACTACAAATATTAACCAATCAACACAAAACTTGGACAGAATGATGGTGACTATAAGATCTTGCTTGTGTGTAATTTTCAGCTAGATCTGAATCTTACATTATGAGTTATGAGTTATTGACATTTTTTGTTTGTTCTAAAAATAGATTTATTTCTGTAAAATTGATCTTTGACTCCACGTCCTTGGTATGTATATCAAAATGTTTGTTATGCCAATGCCTGCAACATAGAAATATATAATGTATGAACAAAAAGTCAATAGTTTTCAAGATAATTGTCATTTTCTATTTGTTCGAAAATAGATTTATTGACTGTGACCTTGACCTTTAATTCGATGACCTTGATACAGATCTATATATAAAAATGTTTGTTATCCAAATGCCTAAATTTTTGTAATGTACTTGTATGAACAAACCTCAATAGTTTTCAAGATAATTGGCATTTTCTATTTGCTCTAAAAATAGATTTATTGATTGTGACCTTGACCTTTGATTCCATGACCTTGATATATATACATATATATAAATGTTTGTTATCCCAATGCCTACAATATTGTAATATACATGTATGAACAAAAACTCGATAGTTTTCAAAATAATTGGCATTTTCTGTTTGTTCTAAAAATAGATTTTTTGATTTGTGACCTTGACCTCTGACCCCATGACCTTGATTTATATATCAAAATGTTTGGTATCCAAATGCCTACAATATTGTAATATATATGCATGTACATAAAGTCAACATTTTTCAAGATAATTAGCATTTTCTGTTTATTCTAAAAATAGATTTATTGTCCGTGACCTTGACCTTTGACACCATGACCTTGATACATATATCTAATTGTTCGTAACCCCAGTGCCTACAATTTTGTAATATATATGTATATATAAAAACTCTATAATTTTCAAGTTAATGAACTTTTTTCCGTTTCTAAGCATATATTTATTGTCTGTGACCTTGACCTTTGACCCCATGACCTTGATACATATATCAAAATGTTCGTTACCTTAGTGCTGACAATTTTGTAATACATTTGTCTATACAAAAAGTCAATAGTTTTCAAGATAATTAACATTTTCTGTTTTTTTTCTAAAAATAGAATTACTGTCTGTGACCTTGACCTTTGACCCCATGACCTTGGTATGTATATAAAAATGTTCGTTATCCCAATGCCTACAATATTGTAATATATATGTTTATACAAAAAATGAATAGTTTTGGAGATAATTTGATTTTATGGGTTTTTTCCCCATTTTTGTAAGAAAAAAATGACCAAGGGAGATAACTCAGACTGAAATATTGGAAAAAGTACCTCGCTACCCCCTATTTTTCTTTCCACCAAAGTTTTTAGGATAGTTTATGCTTTATTCTTAGAAAGTATGAAAAAAAGTTAGTCACTAGAAATATTGTAGATTTTTATTTAAAATATAATCCACATCTTGTTTTATCTTGTTATATGTGCGACATAAATGTGTTACTAAATAAGGACGAAATACATATTTTCTACATTCAAAATCTCGTTTTTCTTTTTTTTTATCTAACAAAGGAAGGTTCAAAGTGTACTCTGTTGAAAAAATTATGTTGATCAACCCAATGATATCTCTTATAGCTTAAAAAACTATTGTACAGAAATTTTATAGTGTATTTTGCAACATTTTGCAATAAAATAACATGCAAAGTTCAATTGATCGTGCTGCAAAAACAAGCGCACTACCATATTGTTTTCTTTGCATTTTTGTAATCTACAAAAGTGACTCTTGAAAATGATATATGTTTAAAAAAAAGTTAGTCACTAGAAAATTTTGATATTTCACAAGGGAAGATCCTTAAGGCACATCCAAATGTTTCAAAAGAATTCACTTGCCTTTTTGTTATACTTTTGTTTCCGACTTATTTTTTAAGGATGCACTTAAAAAGAACTTGTAAAGGTTTGAAATTTTGCATATATACTGAGAGACAAAAGAAAGTATACATTTTTTGCTACATTACATATCAAGTCACAATTTTGTCCTTTTCATTTCTATCCCTAATGGGCCCTAAACCAATAAGGAACAATTTTCGCGGGCTCGTGTGCTAAAAATAGATTTCTGATGGGAAATCCATCAACAACGTTTACCGGGTACCAGTCTAATATTTTGTTTATCGGTCATGAGTCGGACAATTTTTTCGTAACAGTATTTAGCGAAAAATTATTATTTTCAAGCGAGATATTTGTCGATCATACATAATTCAGGCGGGAACTAAAACTACGAAACATTGTGCATATTAAACATGCAACATTGCTTCCAGATACGGAGACAGACCAGAAATGACAAACGTTTTTTCTTGAGATTCCTCAGCAGCTTAACCACAAGTAAAGTAGCTATGATCATGAAACTTTGCGGGTAGATGGATCTCACCATGGAGAAGTGCAACGTACAAGGAGCATGGCCCCGTTTTTCGAACGATCTTACGATCATATTTTGTATAAACTGTGTAACAAGGCATCTGATTGCACGAAAAATCGGATTAGGCCAATCAGGTTTGTTGTTACAAGTAATTACGCAAAAAATAATCGTACGTTCGTTAGTAAAACGGGGCCCATAACTCTACCTTTCTTATTTTGTGAGTTATTGCCCTCTGTTATAGTGAAAGCCTGTAGGGATATCAAATCACATTCAGCGACAAATTCTAGTTTCATTTCGTAAATAAACTTACCTGACAGTACTATATGGATTTTCCTTTTCGGTAGTTTCTCTAATTCGCTCCATTTCCGGAAGTAAAACTTTTTTATCTCCCTTGAATACTCCCGGAGCATGCGTTTACTTCAGTTTCTTTTTTTCGGCGACCGAGTCGGGTCGTGTTTTTCTATTCAACGCTCCGAATTATGGCTGAACTTGAAGTTCAAATGGCTAAGGAGAATGGAGAGAGTACCGCTCTCGCCCCAGATACGCGTCTAGACGACATGGAAAGAAAATGGAATGAAAAATTCGCGAGTTTAGACAGCAAAATGGATGCCTTTTTCACACGTGTTCTGGAACGTTCGCGTTCGCCACAAAGGCGTTCGTCGTCAGCTTTGACACAAAGTCAAAAGCATAAACGTAGAAACAGACTCTCAGACTCCGAGTCTTCAGATAGTACACAGGACGACGCGGTCTCTATTCGTGCAGGTGGTAAGTTTTCCGAGAATGACAGTGAATCTGACGTCAACAACAACAGTTCCAATATGTTTTCTGGGCAAAAATTTGGACACGAAGAATTGCCAGAGACATCTCAGAAGTGCCTTTTTGACATTTTTGGAGAAGATGCAGTGGTCAAAAAGTCTGTCAAAAGAGATGGCATAAACATTGACAAATCTCAATTGGAAGTGCTAGAAAATGGTTTTAGATCCAAAAATCCCAATGAATTGACCGCTTTTTCGGAAGACTACATTGATCTTTTTCCTGTCAGGGAGGAGACTGAGAAATCCCTGGAAGTACCTTCCTTAGACCCTCTTGTAGAGACCTGTCTGTTGAACCGTCATGGGGAAAAGGCCTCTTTCAAGAAGAATAAGGGTAAATCCTTGTTCTCTCAGCCCTGTAAAATGGTAGAGAAGATTGCATATAAGGGACAACAAGCCTCGAGACTTGGGATTGTCATGCAGTTATACATGCAGCAAAGTCTTGGGAATCTGGTAGAGTTCTTAAATTCAAGTGACTTTGACGGTAAAGAGAAAGCTGTTCAGCATGTAAAAGACATTTTTGCTATGTCAACAAAAGGACTTGATCAAATCAGCCGGTCTGGTGCGTTTCATCACATCGTTCGTCGTACTGTGGCAATGACTGATACTGCGTTATGTGATCTTTCTGACTCAAAAGACTTCTCAAATTTACCGCTGTCTGGTGAAGGCGTGTTTGGGTCCGATTTGGAGGTTCTGCTTAAGTCGCGCAAAGAAAAGAACAAGAGTGCCTGAAAGGCACTGATATCGCTCACCTGAGTTCTTCGTTTATTTGATTGTGTACAATATAAATTTTGTTGTAAACAAATGTATATGTCAGTATTATGTCACATTAAATTACTGTAAACTAGAATATCACTGAAAGTGATCATATCCCCCAACAGCACTGTTTTTGTGCATTTTGAGAAGTACATTTCATTTGACCTGTGATCTGATCAATTGGGAAAAAGAGCAAACAAAAAAATTAACAGACCAAACAACACATGTAAATGTTGCGAGAAATACCAATTTTCAACAAAAGGACATAACTCATTTAAAATTAAAAATCAACAAGCCCTGCCCTGCCATGCCCATATTTTTTCAATAAATCAAAAATTCTCAACCATGTATTGAAGACAGTCACTCAAGGTACATTCCTGTAAGGTTTGGTTCAACTTTGCCCTATAATTACTTTTTTAACGAATTTTCTCATGAATTTGTTAAGTCTGATAAGCCCTGCCCTGCCAAGACCACATTTTTTGACAAATCAAAGAACAGATATTGTAACGAGTCACCCAATGATCATTCCTGCCAAGTTTGGTAACAAATTGCCTGATGGTTAAGGAGAAGAAGATTTTTGAAGAATTACCGAACGATTTCTTGAAGTCTGGTAAGCCCCGCCCTGCCAAGCCAATGTTTTTCACCCAATCAAAAATTCATGAACATGTGTTGAATACACTCTCTCAAGGGACATTCCTGCTACGTTTGGTTCAAATTGGCCGAATAATTGATTTTTAAAGATTTTTCACATGATTTCTCCTAGTCCGATAAGCCCCGCCCTGCCACGCCCACAATTTTTGACAAATCAAAAATTAACGAACAAGTTTTGAAAAGGGTCACCCATTTCTTTCAAGTTTGGTAATAATTAGCCCAGTGGTTAAGGAGGAGAAGATATTTGAATAATTATCTTACGATTTCTCGAAGTCTGATAAGCTCCGCCCTGCCATGCCCACAATGTTTGACGAATCATAAATTCATGAGCATGTGTTGAAAACAGTCACTCAAGGGACATTTCTGCCAAGCTTGGTTCAAATTGGCCTGATAATTGATTTTTAAAGATTTTTCACATGATTTCTCTAAGTCTGATAAGCCCCGCCCTGCCACGTCCACACTTTTTGACAAATCAAAAATTCACGAACAAGTTTTGAAAAGGGTCACCCAAGGAACATTCCTTTCAAGTTTAGTAATAATTAGCCCAGTGGTTAAGGAGGAGAAGATTTTTGAATAATTATCTTATGATTTCTCGAAGTCTGATAAGCCCCGCCTTGGCCCCCCCCCCCCCCCACAATTTTCACTCAATCAAAAATTCATGAGCAAGTGTTGAAAACAGTCACTCAAGGGACATTTCTGCCAAGCTTGATTTAAATTGGCTTGATAATTGATTTTTAAAGATTTTTCACATGATTTCTCTAAGTCCGATAAGCCCCGCCCTGCCACGCCCACAATTTTTGACAAATCAAAAATTCACGAACAAATTTTGAAAAGGGTCACCCTAGGAACATTTCTGCCAAGTTTGGAAAGAATTGGCCAAGTGGTTGAGGAGGAGAAGATTTTTGAAGAATTACCTAAAGATTTCTTGAAGTCTGATAAGCCCCGCCCTGCCACGCCCACATTTTTTGACGAATCAAAAATTCACGAACAAGTTTTGAAAGAGGCCACCCAAGGAACATTTGTGCCAAGTTTGGTCAGGATTGGCCCAGTGGTTAAGGAGAAGAAGATGTTTAAAGTAATTGTTGACGACTTCCGACGACCGACGCACGACGCACGACGCACGCCGGACACAGGGTGATCACAAAAGCTCACCTTGAGCATGTTGCTCAGGTGAGCTAAAAAGCAGCTAGATGAAATGTTGCCTGAACTCAAAAGAAAAGACAGGAAAAGAAAACTTTCTCCAGATAGACCTTTAGATGCCAAACGGCTTTACAATAATTCGTACAATAATTCGTCTTCAACACAGTCGAAATCGTCTTGGGGAGGTTTTCGGATTCCAAAAACACCAGGAGACAATGATAGATCCAGATCTAACTCAAATCAGTCAGGCTGGAATAGAAATGGCCGATCAAGATCTTCAGACTACTCTGGGAGAAGAAATTCCTCTTCAAGGGGAAAGTTGGCAAAGCCAGCTAGTCAATGACAAGGTGAGCACAATTGCAAAATGTCCTCAGATACCTGTTGGAGGCCGCCTTTCAAATTTTCTAGACCAGTGGAAACAAATTACATCAGACAAATGGGTATTGGACCTGATTCGAGAGGGTTACAAGCTGGAGTTCCAGGAATTTCCTTGTTTCTCAGGAATCAAGGAAACAAAAGTACCCTCTCATCAGGTGCCCATCATAGAAGAAGAAATAAAGAGTCTTTTAACAAAAAATGCAATAGAGATGGTCGATCCTTCAAATGTACAAAAAGGTTTCTACAGCACATTGTTTTTAGTCCCCAAAAAGAACGGGGAAATGCGGCCTGTGATAAATTTGAAACCTCTGAACAGGTATCTGAGAAAAATTCATTTCAAAATGGACACTATGTCGAAAGTTTTGAACTTAGTTCAAAAAGGAGACTTCGGAATAAATTTGGATCTGAAGGATGGGTATTTCCATCTGAAAATTTTCAAAAAGCATCGGAAATACCTAAGGTTCTGTTTTCAAAAGAAAATTTACCAATTTCGAGCCATGTGTTTCGGTCCAACGGTAGCACCAAGGGTTTTTTCCAAGGTGATGTCAGTCGTGGCAGCGTTTCTTCGGAAACGGGGTTTACGCATGTCAGTGTACCTCGACGATTGGCTTGCCCTGAACCAATTAAGGTTGAATCTTTACACCGATCGCAGGACTGTTTTGAGTCTCCTTTTTCAACTAGGTTTCATAGTCAACAAGACAAAATCGGCTCTAGTTCCCTCTCAAAATTTCGTGTATATAGGAGGGTTGTTCGACATGGAAAAGGGTCTGGTCTTTCCGACTCAAGAGAGAATTCAAAAGCTGAAAAATGCTGCTCAAAATTTAATCAAAGGTCATGTGACTGCAAAAGATTACTTGATTTTTCTCGGAATGATAGCTTCATGCTTAGACCTAATTCCCAATGCAAGGTTATTCATGAGACCAATTCAGCTTCACTTACTTCGGAACTGGAGTCCTGTCAGAATGGCTTTAGATCACGAAGTTACTCTGACAGCATCGCTAGTTCCTCATGTAAGATGGTGGTTACTAGATCAAAACATTCTGAAGGGAAGATCTGTTGTACACAGGCAGTTTCCGATGACAGTAACCACCGATGCGAGTGGTACGTGGGGCTGGGGTGGTCACATGAATTTCCTTACCGTGCAAGGCCAGTGGTCCCAAACAGAGAAATTACTGCATATAAATGTTCTAGAGATGAAAGCGGTCTTTATGACAGTCCAACACTTTCTGCCTTCTCTCAGAAATCAGAATGTTCTGATTCGGTCAGACAATTCGACAGTGTGCCAGTACATCAATCGCCAGGGAGGCACGCGGTCTGTGGATCTGTGCCACTTGGCGTGGGATCTTTGGCAAATGGCATTAGAGAACAACATTTTTCTGAAAGCAGCACACATTCAGGGAAAATTGAATGTCTTAGCAGACACTCTGAGCAGGCAGATAGTGCGGGACACAGAGTGGTCACTGAACAAAATAGTGGTGTCGAAGATTTTCAATCTATGGGGCTATCCCCTGATAGATCTTTTTGCAACAAACGAAAACAAAAAGACGCCCCTATTTTGCTCATGGCAACATCATCCCCAAGCGTTAGCTTTGGATGCCCTATCAATTGCATGGCAGAACATGTATGCATTTGCATTTCCACCAATTCAATTAATTCCAAAGCTTCTGAGTCACATGAGACTGTTCCATTGCAAAATAATTCTGATTGCGCCAAATTGGCCGAGACAGCATTGGTTTCCGTATCTGTTGGAAATGCTGATAGCTTGCCCAATCAGTCTGCCAGTAATGGACGATCTTCTGACTCAGGGCAGAAGCAAAATAGTTCATCCCAACCCGGGCAGCTTGAACTTGACTGCATGGCTTCTCTCGACAGAAAATTCAGCTCAGAGGGCTTTTCAAATGAGACTAGAAAACTGTTGTCTGCCTCTTGGAGATCTGGGACACAAAAAGATTATAACTGCAAATTCAGAAAATTCAATCGCTGGTGTCGTGAACAAGAAATTGATCCCTATACAGCATCTCTGAAAGACTGTGCTCATTTCTTGACTCATTTGTTTAGCAAAGGTCTAAAATACAAGACAATTACAGGGTATAGGTCAATGCTTTCTTCTGTCCTAGCTCCAATAGGTAGAACCCCAGTTGGACAACATCCTGTCATAATACGTCTGTTGAGAGGGGTCTTCAACCAAAGACCTCCCCTTAAAAAGCTAATACCCGAATGGGATTTGCCTCTTGTTTTAGGTTGTTTGCAAGATCCACCTTTTGAACCGATGAAGGATGCTGCTTTAAAGTTCGTCACATGGAAAACCTGTTTTCTGATTGCCATTACTTGTTTTCGTCGATGCAGTGACTTACAGGCCTTACGTTTAGGAGAAGGAAATGCCAACGTACAGCAAAAAGGAATAACGTTTATGAGGGCAGGTTTAGCTAAGCAGGATAGACCTAGTCATCACTCAGTGAGAATTTTCATACCATCTTTACCTAAAAACAAAAAACTTGATCCCAAAAGGGCATTGACATATTACTTAAAAAAGACTGAGCCGTTCAGACTAAAGGGTTCTGAGGACATTATCAAGCTGTTTTTGGCAATAAATAAACCTCATAATCCAGTGTCAAGTCAGACTATATCAAAGTGGATAGTGAATGTTATAAAATTTGCTTACAAAAGTCAGGACATTCCAAGTGGGAAAGTTAAAGGTCATTCTACACGAAGTATAGGTCCTTCATGGGCTTTGTTTAAAGGAGCATCTTTAGATCAGGTTCTAGATTCAGCTGATTGGTCAAGGGAGACCACTTTTATCAGACACTATTTGAAACCAGTGGGCTTCGATTTTTTAAACCCATAGGCTTAGTGTTAGGAAACACACAATATGTACTTTGGGAGCCTATTTCTTTTTTCCGGCGAATTTCGTGGGGTACATGTTTTAGAAACAGACAGTTTTGTGTAACATAATATATGAACTATGATTGATTATGTACATAGTGGGAAGATATTGATGAGTACAAGGAATGTACCTGTAAACTTGTGGATGTAAATACAGCATATTTAGACAGATAGTGCTGGAAGCAACAGTCTCTTTCTTTTGGAAAAAGGTAAGAGCTATACTGTTTTATCTTACTTAAACAATCCCACCACCTGATAGTACTGCTTGGAAATCTGGAAAAATCCATATAGTACTGTCAGGTAAGTTTATTTACGAAATGAAAATTATAAATTTGTAAATAATACTTACCTGACAGTACAGGTATACCCACCCATCCTACCCCACATTGTTAAAGTTTCTTGCGACTCGGTCGCCTCAATAGGAAACTGAAGTAAACGCATGCTCCGGGAGTATTCAAGGGAGATAAAAAAGTTTTACTTCCGGAAATGGAGCGAATTAGAGAAACTACCGAAAAGGAAAATCCATATAGTACTGTCAGGTAAGTGAGTCGTTTTCAAAATTCGCAGGTTTTCTTGTCCACGTGTGATAACTTGTACATTTAAGTAATCAATCAAACATTAATGTTAAAAATGAGTCCATACCAATGTAATTGTGTTGATTAAGCATAAAAATATAGCATGTTACATGCTTTAGTGAGATATTTTACATGTTATATGGCCTGAAATGTGTAAATTTGCTTTGTCCCACTGCTACCCTCATTGGTTTTGACTAGCAAAGATAACTACTTTTAACCGTAATTGAATAACTTTTTTGGGTTAGTTTGCATGACAATATGTTAAATTACACTTTGAAGATACCAGTTACCCAAATGATATAATGTAAATGGTATAAAAATCATCATATATCATTGTCCCACAGATTTTTGTCTTTGGTGTTCCAGTGTCTAAAAGGTCAAAGAAATGCAATCTTAATTAGATGAAGACACAAATCATGTACCTCCTTTTGAAAAGCTATCGTAGGCTCATACATTACAATTGAAAGAGGAAGAATTTATTTTGTGTCTTGTTAATAAATTGAAAAAGAAGACGGTCAACTTGTACAGTACTTTTTTATTTTGTCTTTGGGATGACGCACTTTATAATACTTTGCAAGGTACCTTTTCATTAGATATTTGTCGGGTGTATCTGACTTTAAGTACAGTAAATGCTTTCAATAGTAGTTTTAACAAATACCCGATTTTCACTTATATTTTTGCAAATTAGTGTGAAATTGTCCTTGGTGTTCCAGTCCTTGGTGTTCCGGTCTGAGCACTGGAACGCCAAAGACAAAAATAAAATGGCACTGACGTATGTCAGATTGCATGGATCAGATAGATATTATTAAAATAAGGTAACATACATTTCAGCTTTGTTCGTGTAATAATTTTAGAGAAAATGCCAAATCTAGGTTTCGCTCGATGTTTTAAGTGGAGTTTCATGTTAAGGGTTGAAAATGACTTTGGGAATGTCTGAATGAATGGAGCATAAATATGAGGGACGGTCGGAAAGTAGTTGGACTTTTCGTGCTGCTGTCTCTCCATTTGCAGCTGTATAAACACATTATATATTGGTGAAATCTACATCCATTTGCCAATAATGTGGTCAGTTTATTTTCAAAGAAAGTTGAATATATGCAATATTCTGTCCACTTTTATGTGATAGGGGTTTTATGTACCATAGGCTATTTGTTAGAAGAACAACAAGGGTAACCAAAACAAAAGAACAGTCTAGTCATTTTAATCCCGAAGAATTTAAGTTTTTGAACTAAATTATCACTGAAGATTGAATAATGGTTCATAATTCCGAACTTGGGATAAAAACTCAGTCACAGCAGTCATAGAAACGAGCTGGTTCCCCACCTCTGAAGAGATTAAGCTTTTACATTCGGCTGGTAGTCATGTTTGTTGCTTTTGTGGATTCACGAGGTCTGATAGTTAGTCATTTCATGTCAAATGGTAAAAACTGTCATTGCTAAGTACAATTCTGAAGTAATTCAGAAAAAAAACAAAGAATAAATGCTGACGTAAACGCGTCCCAGATTAGCAAAGAAAAATGTTTTCTACTTTACGATTACGCACGCTCCCATACCACCGCATCTACAGTGGAGATTATCAAATATCACCCATGACAAAAGTTGTTTTACTCTTCTTATAGCCCAGGCCCTACCCCACACGACTTTTATTTGTGTCTAGAACTGATGAAAATGCTTGCCGAGAAGAAATTTGAGACCAGGGCGCCTTTGATACCGGTGGTTACACAGTACCTAATACAGTGGGTCTACGTCATGGTTAATAGTGGCAATAGTAAAGCTCCTACGAAGATGGCAAAAATGCATAGACATAGATGGATAATTTCTTTAAACAGTGTAGAAAGAATTTTGTTAAAAAATTAAATGGTTTTAGAGAACTAGTCAAAAGTCCAACTACTTTCCGACCGTCCCTCGTATATCTTTGAACAATCATTACTTACCAAATGTTAGCTTTCTTTGTCCATTGTTTTAGAGAAATGCCAATTCAAAGTTTTGAACTGACGGGCAGGCTGACAGACGGTAAATGCTAGAACAATATTACCCAAAATGTTTTATATTAAAGGGGCTCATTCTATGTTTTTATGCTTCCGAACTGTTCGGGAACTCATATTTGTGCATGGAAAAACAATTAGCAATGCATAAAAACCTCAATCTCGGCGAAAAAACATATTTCCTTTGCTATAGATCAATCCTTTACAAGCGTGTTTACACATTCTTTTTTTACATCAAAACAAGACAAGGTCAAGGTCAACGAGACACACCTCCGCGATAATTAACACACCGTACAACCGGCTGTGTCGATGACTGTGACCTTATTTGCGAGGAATGCGTGAGAAGGTTTATTTTGTACAAGCACTGAAAATTTATACGCGTATTTATCAACTATAGAATACCAAAGATCCTTTCGTTTATTTATAAAAGTAAATTCATTTGACCTACCATGCACATGACATCAGATGCCGAATCTGTCTTCGCTGACTTTCTACGCAGCCGGTTGCACGGTGTGTTAAATCTCGCTGAGCACAGATGACGTATCTCTGACGTAATTGATTTTTGAAGGTTGGGCATATGTAGCCGTTACAAAACAAAAACAAGGACGACCAGCATGTTATTAATTGACTTGGATTTTAATACTTAATAAAGCTCGTGGAGTGCTAACAATGGACATAAATGATCTATCCATTCAGGTTGGTAATTTCATACGTTATTTCTGGTTTGTAATTATTGCGCCATTTGCATTTTCGACAGCCTAGCTCGTCCCCCTTTAATGCATTAAAATCCTAAATTATTACACATTAACTATATCTCTTTGCATTCCTATATCTTTCGGCTCATGCCGTGTTACTGAATTCATGTCTTAAAGGGGGTTGGATTTTACTATCAACTGGAGGTTAAGCTTGGACTTTTCATTGGCATTTTAATTTGTCAAGCGATTTGATGTGCGTTGCGGGAAGCGGAATCACATTGGACAAATATTAGCTGCCAGTTTCAACCTAAATCAATGCAAAATAAACATTTTAAAGCAAAGAAAATAGATGATTTTCTTTGGGGTTATGTTGATGTCTTTGGTGTTCCGCTAATGTCTTTGGTGTTCCGATAATGTTGAATTCATTTTCCAAGAAAACTGATCAAGCAAATGCATCAAAAGTACTAGTTATATAAAGCAAATTGGACATACTAATTTTGACGATTGAAACTTTTCTGGACATTTGGACTCAAATAAGAAATTTTGAGACTAAAATGTTTGATTTTTTCCAACTTTAGCAGAGAAAGATACTTTCCTGTAAATTATTATGTAATTATGCATCCAAAATGATTCTTTTCTATTATTTATTAGCTATTGACCTTTTAAAATGTAATTTGGTGAAAAAAAAGTGAAATATCTTTTAATCTATATTAATTTCATACATTTATTTAACCGGAACACCAAAGACATTTTTGTCCGGAACACATGGTTAATAACCGATTTAGAAGCTACACGCCAACAATCCAGGGTGGAAAATGATTTGAAACATGTTATTAATAATCTAACAACAAATTGAGAACACAAAAATTACAATATTCGACAATTATTTTTCATGATTTACTGGTCTAAAAAACCTGCGAATTTTGAAATTGACTCAAGTATTATTTACTCATAAAACTTTAATTTGAGTACAAATTTATAATTTTTTTCTAGATTAATCCTTTCCCAAACAAGACCAGTTTTGACGTCCCCAACAGAAAATTCTTGGGAAAACATTGAGGCAAAAGAAGAAAATGATGATCGACCAAATTGAAAAGACCTGAACAGCAGACAAAATGAGTGTGAATAACTTCTTTGGATATTGATGATCATTCTACTTAAAATATCTCGATATTTTCTCTGACATAAAATACTAAATGTATTCACATCCGTTTTGTCATCTGCAGACTTTTTTCAATTTGGCTCAACATGACATTTTGTCGTTTTGGAAAGGGTAAGTGAGTACGCACGAGCGGCACGGCGAAGCTAAGGTAAGACCGTATGTGTAAACATTACTTGTCAACTGGCTATTTCACAATTACCTATCTTAAAAAGTACATGACAGTGCAGCAACCTTCTAAACTCTGGATTATAATGTTTCTCAACAAATGATTACGGCAATCCAGCTCTTAGAACGTCATCTTCAGCAAGTTGAGCGTGGAAAAACTTCGCGAGGTTCACAGCCATATTTGTACGATAGAGTATTCCCAATCTATTTTTAGAACAGTGAGGCGTGACGATGACGTATTTGTTCAACGAGAAAACCGTTTCCTATTATACAGTGTTGACAAATTTGACCTGAAAATGCTTGACTACCCATACTCTTGCTACATACCGATTTTACAAATTTTTCACGAAGCTTCAAATATTGCTGTTAATCCGTATTTGATTTCTTCATTATTTATTACAACAAATCACAACTTTAATTTTTCTCTAACATTATAACACAATTCTCGGTGGCTGGTAGAAATCGATCAATATGCCCCTTTTTGCCATTAAGACCCATTTTTTCTATGACCCTGCATGACATGAAAGAAATGCGACACTATACACACTTAGGTGGCATAGGAATATTATGCGGAAATTTGATCAAACATCAAGGCCCTTTTGTCATGACGCATAATAATATGGAAAACATTAACAATGTAAGCATGGTCCTAGGATAAATCCGTTTAATATGCGATTCATATGAAAGTTTGAAGCAGGGAAGACAGGAAGAACTGCCGTGAAATATCCAGAAGTGGTCGATCTTATTTATGAATACATAACTTGTAATTTATCTAGAAGTGCATTTTGTAAAAGGTATAGCTAAAAATACATGACATGGCATATAGCATATGTATCGATTGGCCTGACATGCTCTGCCAGGTCATTTATCATATGCTAAACAAATTAAACAAATCGATTGGTTCTAAAATAATAAACACGAAGTTATTCTCTTTCATTTTTGACCGGTACATTTTTACTAGTACCGTTATATGAAAAGGATGAGACGGTCCCATATAAATGCCGATTGTCGAAGACCACGTAAAGCCTCTCTTACAACCCGTCGAGGGTCCTTATTTTAAAAACCTGCACTCTATTTTTAAAGACGAACGACGGGTTATTGGAGAGGCTTATGATATGTACATTCAAAGCAGGTTAAAAGTATTCTGAATCTCTTTCGAGGAAAGTACGTCTTCTTTTTTTTTTTTTTTTTTTTTTTTTTTTGTTGTTGTTGTTGTTGTTGTTTTAGGGGGCACGTACGTGCTCAATACTTTTGTCTTGCGTGCTCCTGGCGTTCTAAAAGACACAGAATGGTCGTAGCAAAGAGTTGTCCGGTCAATTCTTTGTTGCGTGCAGTCTGCGTCGTGCTTGCGTCCAGCAAAATCGTACGTTCCACGCGCGTGCATCAAACGACTATGACTAAGTTTTAGACGCAAGCCGCACACAGGAGCACGAACGACCGGTTGTAAGAGAGGCTTAACAGGCAAAACAATATTATTATTTTTATTGTTCGGCGGCCGAGCAATATTTTTGTACTCTTTTGAAAATATGTTACTTGCGCACAGTTCCGTACACAGATGATAGGGTACATCGGGGCAATTTGACACACAAGGCAAGATGGTACAAAGCGAGTTTTAGGATGTAAATGGAGAAAAGTAACATTCTCTTCTTTTCTGAACGCTGTTGACCGAGATGTCTTGGACCTATACCCTTTTACACAAAGGTTGAGTTTTACTTCCATTGTGGTCATTCACAATTTGCCAAACACAATTAAACGCAAATCTCTATTTATAGGGATTTAAGGCGGCTCAATTTAATTTAAGCGGCGTTTTCTCTGACGAAACATCATTTGGTAATCCTGTCTTGTATCGAACCTTGTCACCGTTTCCTTTAACCCTGTCCCAAACAAGACCTGGTTTTAACGTCCCTACTAGAAGATGCTTTGGAAAACATTGAGACAAAAGAAGAAACTGCTGATAACCAGCAGTTTCTCCATTTGTCTCAATATTTTGTATGCCATATTTTTCACAAATTCTATCTTTAATAACTTCAATTTTGTCATTTTTGGCAGATTTTGAAGTGGATCACCCTAAAATTTTGCCGTTTGGGAAAGGGTTTACCCATTGCCAGACGACTTCGGACTGTCCCAATTTGAAACATGTTGCAGATATAATTTCAAGTTGATGAAATTAAAGAAATTTAAATATTGTGGGTGGGAAAACATAGTGGATAATGACGAAATTGCTTGTCACAAGCAATTTCGTCATTTTCCACAGTGTTTTCCCAAGCCTTTTCTTGTGAAGGAGTCAAATTTAAAGGCGTCACTGTGCAGTAATGCATTAAAGGAGTCTCGGGTCATCCTTACACAAAACAACCATTCAATACTCACAAACTTCACTCTAAGAAATCTGCAGTTTTATCGCATCCAAACTTCTCAGTACATTCTGCGCTTTGATATTTACATGTAGCCTACTAGAAATTTTTAATAAAACAAGCAGATGTACGTGTAAATCGAAAAAGAGCATAAATCTTTGGTCAACATGGATTCAGTTTGGGCAGCGTATACCCGCTATCTAATGCTAATACTAATACTAATACATGTCGTTATTTTATAACTTCTTCATTATCAGAAACATCCGTAAAATATCAGATTGGATCATGATCAGACGGCATATAGCCCTAAACAGATCTAGAAATATAGTAATCTAAAACACTACAGAGAATTCTGATCCTGACTCAAAGAGTTTAGCCTTTGCTCAAATAAGACCTGGTTTTGACGTCCCATGAAAATTAGCTACCATATCGTAGCCACAAACTTGATAATGGGTTTTGGTTTGTGGCAACGATTCCGCCCTATTTTGGTTTGTGGCAACGATTCCGCCCTATTGCTTCTTTGGAGCAAGGCAAACAAGTAGAAAATGCACTTTCTTGCATAAATTTATCAATACCAACATAATAACCTTTCAGAAGTAAATCCGATAAAAACAAATTCCATGTCACAAATTTGGTAAAAAAGTATCAACAAGAATTGCTATGATTTTTTTCTTCTAACGGAAATTTCATGGGAGGGTAGTCCGCTTCAAAATTAAATTAAACTTTGTTAGAAAGTGATTACATCAGTAAACTACGATGTATTGACATAAAAGGGGTTAACCTGTTGTCAGATAGCATTCTTACTACATTCAACTGCTTTATTTTGAAGTTTGACTTTGCTAAACTTGCTGGAATGAATCATTCCAGCACTTGCTCCATTGCAACAAATAGGAAGGAATTGTAACCGAAACCAAGATCCAAATTCAAAAAGGTTTCGGTTACATTATTGCAACTACATGGAAATAGGCTTGGGAAAAGATAGAGAATCATTCTGAAAAATGTTCTCTTTTTTGCCTCAATATTTTCTGCGCTGTATCGTGCACAAATTCTACTGTGTGCTGCTTTTTTCAACATCCATGTGGTCTTCTGCTACGTTTTTCAAATTGGACCACCCTATTTGCGTGGTGTTAGGAAAATGGGTAAGGCATGTATAAGGATATTATTCACATCTGTATATGTTTTGATATGTCAAATAACCAAATAAGTATCGAGAGTTGTCGTAGAGATGTGACCAGATGTGTCATTTGATCGGTCACATCGGCCAGTTAAGAGCGACGAACCATCAATTAAGAATATACGTTACTGTATTTTTATTGTATCAGAATAACAGGAACGAAATAACCCTTGTCCAAACAATCATATCACTGCTTTTAACAAAAAACACGTAGGAAGCTGTAGACACGAGGTTTTTGTTGAAAGGCGACAATATTATAGATTGGTCACATTCGAAAGCTTGTGGTAAAGTTTTGTGTTGAAAACGATATCATCTAAAATCTAGTACATCTTAGCCAAATTGGTTGTGAAAAAGGAGAAAATGATGGTTATCAGCATGGGCTTTTTATTTCATAATTTATACAAATTATTCAAAACCAAGTCTTATTTGGGAATGAGTTATGGCAAAAACCATTTTTCATGAATGACGCTCATAAGATAGTGGCTTTTAATTTCACTTTTCCGAGTACAACTTCACACTATCTAACAAATATATACTCCAGTATAAAATATTAAAGAGCATAAACACAAGTGGAAACAAGATCCGTGACATTTTATCAATTTTACTGACACTGTTCAGACCAAGCGTGGTCCCACTGTTTCTATTGTGAACATTTCTCGTGCCAAAGAAACAGTTCCAGCAACGATACAGGGCTGATCTGTCTTTGCCGTTTTGTAGATTGTACTGTTTTAGTTTCTGTCCGTTTTTCTTCTGACCATTTGCGGCTTTTGTTGATAGTTCCACTTCTTCTTCGATTGTCTGAAAATGGAAGATGGAAGGAAAACATTTTATACTGGTCAAAATTCAAACACTTTGCAGACAGCATTTTCAAGTGACCTATATTCAAAACTCTTTGGACTTTTGTCCAGGGGAAGAAAATATCGTGGGAATTGAAGAAATTGTTTGTCACTAGCAATTTCTTCATTCTCCACAATGTTTTCTTAAGCTTTTTTTCTTTAGGGGAGGCTAAAGGAATCATTGTGTGGTAATGGGTTAATCCTTTCCCAAACGATATTTGGTTTTTACGACCCGAAGATAACGGAGTTAAGAAAACATTAAGACAAAAGACGGATATGCTGATAAGCGTTATTTCTTCTTTTTCTCTCATTACTTTCCGTGCTTTATTGTACAAAAATCCTTTCTTCATCAAAATCTACTTTGCAGCTTTAAAATTGGAACAGTTCAGCTTTTTGCCATTTGTGAAAAGGTTAAATGCGCCGAGATATGAAAAAGGTCGATTTATTATCTAAAACAAATATTTTGGCGACCGTATGCCTTTAAAGGAAATTTAAAATAGCAGATACTAGTTTTAATCGGAAGACACGTTTTGACAAGAAAATGGGAGGATAAGCCATGAATGACCATAGGACCACCTAAAACTTTAGACATTCAGTTCTAAATACTAGCAAGTAAGTAATTTTGACATTTTTGATAATTTGATAGAAGAAAATGACAACTATGGGCAATGCACTTTCGTTTTAATATTGACGAGGTAGGTGGGGTAAGAAATATTTATTTTCGTGTTTAAAAATATTGATATTGACTGTTTTACTCTAACAGTATAATGGTTTTGCGGTATTCTGTGTTTTTTTTTTTTTTTTTTTTTTTTTTTTTTTTTTTTTTTTTCTGACCCATTTCCACGCAGTAACTCCTTTTTACTCTTACGTGCTAATAGCTTTGGAAAACATCGTGGCAATTAAAAAAATGCTGGTCACAAGCATTTTTTTTTATTTTATATATATAAGTAATTCCACACTATTTCTCCAACACCCACCCCAAAAGTAAATAAATTTAATCTTTCTGTCAATATTTCCATCTTAGTCTTTGTATCGTCAATGGTGTTTAAGACTCAACGAAACAAGACCTGACTTTGGCACTCCTAATAGAAAAGGGTAGGGAAACATTGAGAGAAAAGAAGAATTTGCCAATGATAATCATTTCTCATTTCCCCTCAATTGTATAATATAATATATTTTACATACTAATTCCATATGTATTTCTCTATACCTATATTGTCATCTGCAACAGCTTCCAGGTCAGACTAGTCCTAACTTTTATCGTTAGGGAAAAAATAAATGGGCATTAAAGTATACACACAAGAAGCTGATAAATTATTTAGGGCGGATTTGTTGCAGCAGTTACGCGCTGGACTTGTAAAACAAAGATTGCTGGTTCGGTCGCCCGCCAATCTAGTATTTAACCCTTTCCAAAACGACAAAAACTTCGACTGTTCCAATTTGGAAGCTGCTTCAGACGACAAAACAGATGGCACTGGAGGTTGAAATTGTGAATATTACAGGACAGAAAACATTGAGGCAAAATAAGAAACTGCTGGTTATCAGCAGTTTCTTCTTTTGTCTCAATGTTTTCTTTAGCCTTTTCTATTAGGGACGTCAAAACTAGGTCTTGTTTGGGAAAGGGTTAAAACAAACTTTAAAACCAAGGTCCCATCTCCACTGGACGTAAAAATCAAATCAATACAATCCGATACTTTAACCCTTTCCCAAATATCAGCATATTAGAAACGTATAAATCATCACCTGTATGGAGTACCTATTGATCACAAGTATTTCTATCGTCCGATAATCATAAACTTCGCTGGACGAAAATAATATTCGTCAGGCTACAGGTATAACTTTTGACCCTTTCGGAGAGCACCATTATAATTTTTTTTCCACTTTCCACTTTCCACTTTCCACTTTCCACTTTTATTAGATTAAAGCTTAATTCAAACTTTGGAAGATATAAGCATTTACAATTCATATAATATCAAAATACATAGACATAATGAGGGAGCAGCACCTTTTTTATTAATTCATTGCTGGCAATATCAAATATTTGGTAAGGACAAAATTTTGGTCAGTGGTAGAATGAGTTGTTTATCTGTTAAAACATACATGGTTTGTTCATATATATATCTCAGCAGATATGCCACCCATATCATGGTGTAAGGTATATTGCGTTTTTATTCACCTGAAAGGGTGTGGCTAAGCCAAAAGGTTATTCGACGAGTTTACTTCTCGATACCTTGGTTAACATAAGGGAAAAACGTGCGGCACGAGCATGAAAACATTTCGAAATTGAAAGACTGTGTGATTGTAAAACGTGTTATTAAAAAACCTCGTAAATACAGCTTGATTCAAGCTGCAGTTACAATAATTTGCAATAACACCGACGATTTACCGCTAATTGAAAACGCTGTGTCTCCTCAATCTTCAATGTAATAACCGTTTACTAGGCTCCGCCCTTTCTCCCGAAAAAAATCAGAATATATCTCTGCATAAAGTGTGATCTGGGTTAAACAGTTATGTAGATATAAATTAACTATTATTTTTTAATAACTTGATTCTATATCTTAATAACATTTGTGCATACAATCGCATTGTTAGAGACAAAGTCAAGTGTGTGCTCCCTCCTTATACTCTTCAAACAAAAAAGAAAGGTTTATACTTTTTATCTGTTAACTTGACAGAGCAGTAGTGGGGAGAGAGAAAACACTGTTCAGTAGGTTTCTCTGCCCCCAATAATGCCCCGTTCGTTGTTATTCCTATAATAGGCTATTAATCAAAGACATTTGTTTTTCTCTCTTGCCTTAATATTTCCAGTTTGCAGAAACTATTTTAGTATCAAAGTATTTCAGCGTTCTGTCATTGAGGTACAATAATTCCCAATTTATATTGCATTAACCCTCTCCCAAACAACAAGTTTTTGTGATTATATAATTGGAAAGCTGCTGTAGACAAAATTGATGTTACAAGAAAAGGAGTACTGTATAGTAAAGTACAGAGAGTATTGTATGAAAATAAGAAAATGAAGGGTATCAGCATTTACTTCTTGCTTCATCGATTTCTAAGAACTTTTAGACGGACATGTAAAAACAGGACTTGTTTGGGGAAGGGCCAATTACAATAACAACAAAATGAAAAATATATTAAATGTAGTTTCTCTCCTTTCACAAGCAGTAGTCAGCATTTCCTCTCAAGGCATCTCCTGGCAAGACTTTTAGGAAGTGTTGAACAAAATAAGGGGAGTTCAGATTCCCTAGATTCCCATTCTATTCCTAAACACATTCCAATCTCTCTCACAGCCTTAATTATTTCAATTAAATGCAAAAGTTGCATGCTAAGTTTTCCATCACATTTTTCATCCACCACTCTGGACCAGTACATACTCATGTTACTTGTGAAATGGTAGAGATACACAATAATTCTATGTTGACAGAATACATATTATGCTGCTTGTGGTATTTAGGCTATTGGTCAAACATGCAGTCTGACAAGTTTAACCAAGAGCCAAAACATCCACAGAATACTGTTTGAGCAAGCAAATTTACAGAAAACTGTTTGAATAAGCATAGGCAACCATAAAATGGTTAATTTTAACAAGGGAAATGCAAGTTATTTATCCCATTACTATAAAGCGACTCTTTTTGAGTGCCTACACAGTAGTCCCTGGGGAAAAAGAATCTGTGGAAAATGAATAAGTTGCTTGTAACAAGCAACCACTTCATTCACCACAATGCCTCCCCCCCCCCCAAATAATAAAAAAAATTAAAAGCCAATGTACATTTACTTGAAATTGTTGTCTTCCAAATCTTTTTTTGTTTGGATAAGTACAAAATTTTGCCATCTGCTAATGGTAAAGTAGTAGCTTTTCCATCCCCACAAAGCAACAGTATCATATTTGACTCTGTCATTCTATTTCAGAGTTTGAGAAGAAATATGATCATGGTAGAAATGCTGTTATACAGCACTTTCTTCCATTTCCATAACCCATTCTCACCAAGTACATATAAATATTCAAAAATTAATTCGAACAAGTTACATTTCTTTCTTTAGATGTCTAATAAATGTACATAGTTTCCTAAGAACAGTTTTATTTGTTGATTGTAATAAACCTATGAGTTTGAATTCACTAGGTTTATTGTAATAGTATCTTGGAATGTACTTAATTCGTCATCTTTCCATCAGTGGGCATACTAAGATATAGTGGTATTCATCACCTATTTCATTTGGACAATGATTACAAGTTTTATTTATTACTGGTGTATTATTCCATCTCCCTAACACAATCTATAGTAGGAAGATAGTGATTTCGTGTAATAAAAGACATCATTAGCCGACATTGACTATTGTTGAGCTTACAGAAGTAGTCACTTCTTTTAAACTCGGATTTAATAGATTTGTAAAGACATGAGTCTGAAGTCTTGTTCAAATCTGAAAACCATTATTGTATAAAAACATCTTTTAGCCTTGCTTGAAATATTTTTTTTAAAATATTTAACATTAGTTATGAATTGGTCATGCCATCTTCCAGAGAATCCTAAGTTACATAACAAAGACTTAACATTATCTAACCAAGGCGACTTGATTTTGTTTTTAATGTATATGTCTCTAATAAGTAGATATACCTTTGTTGACAGTTTCATACTACCATTGGTTATTGTATCATCTGTAATACTTGACCAAAAGTTTAACATTTTCTTGTGTATATCAATTTTTAGGGGTGTTACACCTAATTCCCCATAGATCATGTACGAAGGCGTGGACTTTTTAAGCTTAAAAATGTACTTATAGAATCTAAGCTGTACCCGTTCGACTGTATCTAATTTACCGAATCCCCATATTTCTGCGCCTACAAAAGTATAGGTTTAATGGGTTTTTTTTTTCAAACAGTTCAAACATTTCAATGAAAGGATGGGTTGCAATAAGAGGTCAAAAAATAGATTTTCTTTAAATTTTGTGGATTGATACTTGATAGGGTTACATAATATCTTTAATTTGTATGTGTAAATATATGTTCAAATATCTCAACAACGGGCCTACGCTTTTCTTTCAAATCTCACACAAAGTTACATTTATATCTGGATAATATATCTGTAAAGTTTCATAGAAATCGGGTTTCAAATAAAACGTGTGGAGATAGTTTGGTAAAGTTGGTCGTTAAAAAATAGCGAAATTCTTCGAAAGAAAGAAGAATGAATATTACGGAAAGGGTATACATGGAATATCAAATATAAGCCCATAAATGTTTAACGCATATATCACAAAACATGCATACAAATTTTCACGCATCTTGGGCTAAAAATAAGAAAGATATGCGACTTAGAATAACCCCTACTGTGTTTCAGTCCATCTTACCCCACCCACTTTATTTACCCATATCTCGAAAAATAAGCCGAAACCAGATTTTTTACACATACAAATTAAAGATATTATGTAACCCTATCAAGTATCAATCCACAAAATTTAAAGAAAATCTATTTTTGACCCCTTATTGCAACCCATCCTTTGCATGTCAAAAGGTAAATCAAGCGTCTTTATCTTCTTAAGTAAAGAAAACATGGCTTTGTTTGCTTGTTCTGCAATATATGTTTTGTTTTTATTAAAGTTGCCTGCTTTAGAAAACAGAATTCCTAGGTATTTGTAGCTATCAACTATCTCCAACACGTCCCCCCCCCCCCAATTTAAAACTGTATTGCTTACGACTACGTTTATTATTCAGGATCATTATCTTAGTTTTTGAAGCATTAACAGTTAATTTCCAAGTTTCACAGTACTCATAGAAGCTGTTTAGACCTCGTTGAAGGTCATTTTCATTATCACTGAATATTATTGTATCATTAGCAAACAATAAAATGAACAATTTGACAATTACAGTAGGGTCAATAGATGAGATTTCTCTTTGAACACCTGTCAATGTGACATTAAATAGTCGTCTAGATCGTTAAGAAATAGACTAAATAATAATGGGGAGAGATTCTCGCCCTGACGGACACCGCGTAAGCATTCAAAGTAACTGCTAATCTCACCTCCGATAACTACTTTTGACTTAATGTTATTATATAGATTTATAATTACATTTAAACATTTCCCATTTATATTTTCTTTTATTAATTTATCCCTCAGTCCAACTCTCCAAACTGAGTCGAAGGCTTTAGATTTTCATGTGATTGGTTTATGCAAATCATTTTGATGACCTAGTTTTCAAGAAGTTCATAAAGTATCAAACGTGTCAATTTATCGTTGGACGAATAATGACTTTCGTCCGACGAATATTAATTATTCGTCCGACTTTAATTGATATTGTTTGGAATGTCGAAAAAAAAATTACCCTTGCAATTCATGTAAGTCCCTCTTGATTCTGCTTCCTAGTAACAACATCGGTACACGTGTCGAATGTGTGGGCCAATGGAAAGTCTAACAACATTTCCGCTGCGGGAGATCGAAATCAGAACGTCTTTGTCACAAATCCGTTGCTTTATCTATCGACCACCGACAATAACAATTGCAGAAAGTCTTCAATAGATATGTTAGCCCATTACTGAACATTGACGCCTTTCAACTCCCTCACAAGAAAATGCTTAAGAAAACATTGTGCAAAATGAAGAAATTGCTTGTGACAAGCAATTTCTTCATTTTTCACAATATTTTCCAACCTAAAATGGATTATCTTTTTTTAAATTTCATAAACTTGAAATTTCGTCTGCTACACCTTTCTTATTGGAGGATTCCAAAAGTTTGCCGTCTGGTAATGGGTTAGTACGTTACCGATTTGAACACGGTTTGAATAAGATCTCAGGAGAAGAGAAAAGCCAGGGATATTCGGGATGTTGTAGATGTTTTAAACAACACCTGATTAAAAACCTTATTCACGGTGGGGATTGTGCATGATGGGATGGATAACGACTACCGACAATAGGGAACGATTTTATCAAGTAAACTGTGACGTAATTTCGGACAAATAAACAGTATTTCGTTGATGTTGTTATAAAATCTCGTAACTACGACTTGAATCAAACCGTAGTTACGAGATGTTATAACAACACCGACGGTTTATCAAAACATAACGGTAAACTCAGTCTATTTTTTGCACAAAATTTGATGCCAACTCGCCTCGCTTCAGGTAAGACATTTTGCAATAACTCTGTTATTTCTGTATCAATTTTCAAGCGGTTTGCTGCATGTACCCCGCCTTATCGAGCTCTTTCATCGGATGTATGGCATATTAGATAACTCATGATACTTTTTCCGAAATATTGTCCCAACGGACCAGAAAGCGAAATGGTAACGACTACGGCCAAATTATCCACGCTTCAGGTAAGAATTTGTGCAATAACTTTCTTATTTCTGCGTCAATTTTCATGCGGTTTGTTGCATGTACTCCGTCTTACTGAGCCCTTGTCTCAGATGTATTATTTATCTGGAACGTCCCTGTACTTTTCTCAAAAACCGATCCCAACTGACTAGAAAAATGACCTAGATTTTTTGTCGTTTTTCTGGTCGGTTGGGATCAATTTTTGGACAAAGTACAAAGATTCTACAAACAAGTCATATATCCGAGGAAAGAGCTCACTAATGCGGGGTACATGCAACAAACCGCTTGAAAAAAATTGGAGCAGAAATAAGAAAATTATTGCACAATTTCTTACCTGAAGCCAGGCAAATTTTGTCCGTATACTCCATATTCGTTATCCATCCCATCATGCACAATCCCCACCGTGTTATTGACGACATAACAAAATTTATGTTGGTGGTCATTTACTTTTCTTTTATGGGATTTTTGAAATATCCTTCGCATTTAGCAAAGCCTTGGTGCTTGCTCACCGTCTCTGTTTCAAATATTATTTAAATCGGTCTCATGATAACAGATTTATAGATCGTTAGGTTATCGTTTTTTTTGTGTCTCGTGATTCCCAGCCGTGATACTCGATACAAAGCGTTCTAAATTTTCAATGTGAGACACCTGCAAGATTCGTATTATATAACATGCAAAAGAAGAAAAATGTAGTCCGATATTGTGTTGTTTAATTACTAGGTATAGAGGACAATAATTGACCCGGCAGAGTGACCTTAACTGTACACAAAAGTGGACAAGTTTATTGTCCAGTTTAGATGGGAATGGTCCGTCGTTAATTTACGTAATTTTAGCGTGCCCTGTATCCGTTATACAACATTCTGCCGCCATTTGAAAATAAGATTTCATCTAATCTAGTCAAATAAAAATTTTAAGCTACCGTGGTCCGTTTGAATCGAAATTTTCAGTAAAGCTAATCATTAAAACAGGCGTAAAAAAGTAGAAAATATTTAAATACAGTTCACATCCTGGTCATACCGTACAGATGGCACAGGCTGACCAGGATCGGTATTTTTGCATATTCAGTTATCCAATTACATGTACCATTTTAAGATGACGCGACAAATGTATGCACGTGAAAATACTGTTAAGTCGTTGAATAATATGAGGTTATTTAACATGTCTTTGTACAATACTGAATTCTATTGGATGAATACTTTGCAGAACGAGGCTATATTTGGACTAGTCTGGTTCCCTGTCGTACTATGTGTTTTAGTACGTCAGGCACACAGTAATCATGGCGCCGTCCACTGGACTGATATTTTAACAAAGGTAAAGAACAAAGTTCTTTAATTTTGTGAGCAGGGAAGGGTCATTAGAAGAGTAGATAGTTTCGGTATATTTTTAATACTAGCAATAAAAGATTTACATGACCACAACGCTAACCCGAAATAAAACGGTTTTAAAAGATGTACATAAAAACTATATGAAGGCAATTTGGATGCTTACCTAGCAGAATTCCGGTTAGCTCAGTGGTTAGAGCGTCTGACTTTGACTCCAGAAGTCCAGGGATCGAATCCCACGTTGGGCAAATGTTTGTCATCTACTTTTTGTTTTAATACATTTTCTCAAACCAAACTATTCTAGAAAGCACTAAGATGCAATTAAAACAAAATTGGTAATTGTGTTTTTATTACGTCTTTGCAATCTCTAGAACCATTTGGTATGTAAAATGTATTAAAACAAAAAGAAGACGGCATACGTTTGCCCAACGTGGGATTCGATCCCTGGACCTCTGGAGTCAAAGTCAGACGCTCTAACCACTGAGCTAACCGGACTTCTGTTAAGTAAGCATCCAAATTGCCTTCATATAGTTTTTATGTACATCTTTTAAACCCCTTTTATTTCGGGTTAGCGTTGTGGTCATGTAAATCTTTTATTGCTAGTATTAAAAATATACCGAAACCTATCTACTCTTCTAATGACCCTTCCCTGCTCACAAAATTAAAGAACTTTGTTCTTTACCTTTGTTAAAATATCAGTCCAGTGGACGGCGCCATGATTACTGTGTGCCTGACCCAATAACGCAGTATTAGGGGCAGGTAAGTCAGACTATATTTGGACGAGCCGATAGGCGAGTCTAAATATAGACTTGTTCTGCAAAGTATGAATCCAATAGAATTCGGTATTGTACAAAGACATGTTAAATGACCTCTTTATTTCACACCATTTTTTTTTCACACAAAACATGACAAAGATTAATTATGTATAAAAATTAAGATCTAGATCTAATTACTTTTAAATAGAATTCCAACGTGAAACAAAAAAGGAAGAAAAACGACATAGGCCTATGTCATGAAAAAAATGTAGGCTACATGTACATTTCTAACACTGTGAAATATACATGGCATCTGACATTTAATCTATTTTTATCGATTTATGTTTGTCTCAAAAGATTGAATAGACCGTCATATGATAGTGTGAAATGTACATGAAATTTGTCATATAAACTATCTATCATGCCATGCGTAAATCGACAATGAAAACATTGACAGAAAAGGAGAAATTGCTGATAAACGGCAAATCTCCTTTTCTCTTAGAACTTTTTTGTCAAGCCTTTTAATGGACATCAAATTCAGGTCTTGTTTGGGAAAGGGTTAAGTGTGATTTTTATCATTGCTGCAAATTAAATGCGCTACAATTCAGAAATGTTTTGAAATGAAAACAATCTCTTTCGTGATGTTTAAAATCATTTTCTCCTTTTGTCTTAATGTATTGCCAATGTGTTTTTTCAATCACAGAATCAAAGCTATGTCTTGTTTAGGACAGTGAATTCAAAATATCATGTTGAAACAAACATTCAACTCTAATGCACAATTTTGCTTTTGCAAACGAGAACTCTAGTACACTAAAGGGAGATTACTCTTCGATGCGAATATGGATATTTTGTACTGCAGCCTCGATTTGGGAAAAAATCCATATTTGTACGGTTCAATCGATATTTGTAGGGTTCAAATGAGTGCAATGCATATTTGGACGGTTCAACCGGTGCATCGTACAATATCGATCTAGCCGCTTTGGAATATCGAGAATCCCGTGCGTCCACGCAATTATCTCGTGCGTGCAATACGGATCTAGGTATTGTATACTCACGTGGTACGAATGGGGTGATTTGATTGGTTTACTACTTTCGGGTGTGAAATAATATGATTATTAGCTGTAAATAGCGAAGCATGCGAAGTGTTCGGCAAATCATGAGGGGTTCAAGCATACCTATCACCCCTGGTAGGCCAGTCACTTTAGCATTTAGGGTACCACTAATTCTAACAGAAATAATTTTGTAACTGAACGAAAGTCTTTTATATCATGATCAACATATAAAAAGTCCTCAGAGCAAATCTGGGGGGAAATGGTGTTAAATCACGCTAAAAGATGCCTTGATATGATCGTAATACACTGGTCCATCCTAACCACCATACATTTTCTCGAGTACCACGTGCTTCTCTTACACTATACTTTTCACATATCATTTTTAATTTGATTGAATTTTATCTGAAAATTGAAAAATGTATTCCTTATAAATAAAAATTCAAAATGATAGATATAACGAATAAGTAAAAATAATTTCGCTTTAAATAGAATTATCTTCGATCGATTTTTAAAAGTACGGAAGCTCAATTTGACTATAATATTATTACATCTGTCAGATATAGATTATTCAAATCGGAATTACACAATTTGCGAGTAAATCATCCTTTACTCGCCCCCAACCACTTGGTTTGAAGTCCACACATGATTTTTTGTTATTATACGCCCGAAGGGTCGTAATTTGTTATGGCCCGATCGTCCGTCTGTCCGTCTATCCGTCCGTCCGTCCGTTAGCAATTTCTTGTGTGCGCAACTTCTCCTACAACTTTGATTGGAATTTGATCAAACTTGCCATAATGAATCTTCATGGTATCTAGTTGTGCACACCGCTTACGGAATTCAGATAACTCTTTTCGTTCTTTGAAATTATCTTCCCTTGAATAAAAAATGCCCATTTTATTGTGTGCGCATTGTGTGCGCAACCTCTCCTACAGTTTTGATCAAAATTTTATCAAACTAGCCACAATAAATTGCCATGGTGTCTAGTTGTACACACTGCTTACGGAATTCAGATAACTTTTTTGTTTCTGAATTATCTGCCCTTGAATTTAAGGAAAAATGCCCATTTTCTCAAAAATACCCATTTTCTCGTCTGCGCAACTCCTACAGATTCAACCCGAATTTAATCAAACTAGCCACAATGAATCTCCATGGTATCTAGTTGTGCACACCGCTTACGGAAGTCACATAACTCTTTTCGTTCTTGAATTATCTGCCCTTGAATAAAAAAGAATACCCATTTTATTGTGTGGGCATTGTGTGCGCAACTCCTCCCACAGTTTTGATCAGAATTTTATCAAACTAGCCACAGTAAATATCCATGGTGTCTAGTTGTACACATAGCTTACGGAATTTAGATAACTGTTTTCGTTTGTGAATTATCTGCCCTTGAATTTAAGGACAAATGCCCGTTTTCTGAAAAATGCACATTTTCTCGTGTCGCAACTCCTACAGTTTCGACCAGATTTAAATCAAACTAGCCACGATGAATCTCTGTGGTGTCTGGGTGTGGAAGCATAATTTGGATAACTTCTCATGTTTGAATTATCTGCCCCTGGATTGAAAAGAATGGCCAATTTTACTGACAAGCCCCTCTCTGGCGCATTACCATGCTGATGGTAATGACATTAACATTTACTACACATCAGACGTAAAAAGTGGAACAAAGAGAAAGAAAACATGGGACATTCACAAAACCAGAAGAACTGTAGGATTCGACATTTGTAGATCATAGATGCATTTTCTGGTTGTGACACCAATTCACATGTATAATTATGGTGTTGGTAAAGGGGTTCTCCTGAAGAAAGCAACCAATAACCAAATGATCAAAGACCAACTTTCTCTTCTCTCTTTCTCGAAGATGTTTCTCATAGTGTTATAGAAAATGTTGGAGAAAGGATATTTGTACATATTTACAATGGAGAAACCACAAAACACTTGAATAACATAAGATTTCAAAAAATTATTTATAAGACACAAACAATCTCCACATTTGTACAAGTTAAAAGTCTTCCGCCAACTGAAGCTGCTGCCAGATACCACAGTTTTACAGCCTATCTTCAAGTCCAAATGTGGGCAGGAAACACTATAGAACCAACTGAATGGGGCTGGAACAAAATCAACAACAAATTAAATCCAGTCTGCTTGTCTTGTCTGATGCACCGAACGCCTGCTTAAAATGATTACGTGTAATTGCAAACTAAATTGTGATTCCAGAAGGTGCACATGTAGGAAACATGGTCTGTCCTGTTCAGTGGGTTGTGGAGAGTGTCGTGGTATAAGCTACACTAATGTGCTCTTAATTAATGAAGATTTCGAAATGGATTGAATTTATAAGTGACATCCATATGAACATGTATCTGTAAAAAAGCCTTTATAACATTTAATACAAACACACTGTAGATCTAGATCAAGATCAGGCTGTGTGTACGCACTGTCTGGTCACATTAGTATGACTCGAAATCCATTACAAAGTGATAAAAATGAATTTTGTGCTAAAATAGACTTGGTTTACCGTTGATTCAAGCCGTAGTTACGAGATTTTATGACAACACCTACGAGATACTATTGTTTGTCTGAAATTACGTCATGGTTATCTGGATAAAAGTATTCCCTATATGCATTATTGGCCAGTTGCTTTCTAAATAGCAAAAACCAATCAGTAATGAAAAACAGTCATTGATTTGACGTCTGTGAAGAGAATCGAATCGTAAAATAATCTGCAAAAGATGAAAGTGATGACAATCAGATTTTTATCCTTTTGTATCAATATTTTCTTTGTTATAATGTACACAAATCCGATCTTTTTGCAAATTGTTTTTGTCGTCTGCAGCAGCTTTAGAATGGGAAGTCTAATATTTACGTTCAGATGTCGGTTTAAATGTATTTAATAAGTTAATTATAAGTTAGTAAATGAGTGGGTGGGGTAATTTCACCTGCAAATTCATTTTACATGTCTAATTGAAAGAAAGAAAATATCAAAGTCTATGTTTTTTTACTTTATAACCCCCTAATATTACGTTATCTATAATATGTTTCATCCGCAATAACATATTTGGTTTTAAAAGATGGGTTTCTACGCCTACACGGAAAAACATTCTTTTGGCTTGCCTTGTAGGGGTCTCTTCGTTAGATCGATATTTTCCATATTTCCCCTCGAGTAACATTTGAGGACTTTTTTTCTGGAATGAGTAGATGGTTGTAGATTATAAAAATGTTGGTTTCGTTTCTGTTAGAATTAGTGGTGGGTTGGGCCTATTTTTCGGCTAAAGTGACTGGCCTATGGACGATAAGTCTGTTGACCATTATCGCTTGGTCTGCTCTGCCGGGTCAAATCTTGCCGTCAATAAATTTTGTAAATATGTGCAATAATATCGTAACCGGACTATATGTGCATTGATACATAATATCGAGTTCGCTGACCTAGTTATATAGGTCCAGATAAATAACCTGGCAGAGAACCTCTTGCTTATAGCTATAGATGCTCTACCAGATCATTTATCGGGGCCTAATACATGCATGGGTAAGAGATATTGTCCAGCAAGATTAACCCGGGACATTTGCATATGTAATGACCCAACATCGGGACTGTTTTGTTAAGTCGCTCCACTAACGGACTTTGCACACGAAAATTAAGTTGTCCCGGGTTAATCTTGCTGGACAATAACCTATATACGTTCTCTGCAATATATTTACACGGTGGAGATTGTGCATTAGGGGATGGGTAAATCTACGGACAATTTTGCCTCGTTTCAGGTAAAACATTTTGCAATAACTTTTTTATTTCTGCGTCAAATATCAAACGGTTTTTTGCATGTCTGCCTTACTGAGCTCTGTCCTCTGATGTATGCCTTGAATCCTCCTTGTAGTTGTTTTGCAAAAGTTGATCCCAACTGACCAGAAAAAAAGACAAAAAAATAAAGGTCGATTTTCTGGACGGTTGGGATCAAGTTTTGCAAAACGTAACCTATAGAGTAAAGTAATCAAATAAGCTATACATTTGAGGAAAGAGCTTAGCCAGGCGGTGTACATACAACAAACCGCTTGAACATGGACTCATAAATAAGGAAGTAATTGCACAGTTTCTTATCTGAAGCGTGATTAATTTGGCCGTAGTCGTTATCATTTCCTTTTCTAGTCGGTGGGGCTCAACTTTTGGAAAAAATAGATATATTCCACAAACAATTCATATATCTGAGAAAAGAGCTCAGTAAGGCGGGATACATGCAACAAACCTTTTTGAAAATTGTCGCAGAAATAAAAGAGTTGTTGCAAAATATTTGACCAGAATCGAGATTAATTGGTTCCATATTCGTTATCCATCCCATGATGCACAATCTCCATTGTGATTTAAATAAGCTGGGAGAGAAAATTATAAAGGTCCATATGACAATTGATATTCTCTACACAGAGTATATACCGCTCACATTGATTGACGATTTGAACTATTTTCTATATCGTGACGTCAACCACTGCATCACTGTTGTTATTTTGACATTATCCAATGACATCGCGCACGTGGTATTGTGACCATAACGTACGTACCGTCAAATATACGGAAAAAATTTACGTGCGAAAAACATTTCTTTGCTATCCTTGTTTTAAAAGTCGATCGGCATCATTCAATCAGGCATTCCTAATACACGAGAATAAATTATTAGAGGAAATTTATCAATAAATGTCTGGATTATTATTCGTGTTTAACATATACTGAGAGGCAAAAATAAGTATACAACCTAGTTCTTCAACGTTTTCTGGGAAAACGATTAATAGATTATTACGATTATAACTTCTTGGCCTACCGTCTGTACGTTCTTCCTTCCGTCGCGATTTTTTTTTCATAGGGCACAGCGTAATCGAAAAGGGGGATTTAATCAATTAATTTATGGAAGAATTCCCATTGAAACAATCCCTACATTTATGAAGGGATTTGGATATTTTTTCACAGAAAGTGCCTAGTCACCTAGGACCATGCGTGCATTGTTAGTGATTTTCCATATTACGATACGTCATGGCAAAAGGGGGCTTGGTGCAAACAGGTTATCTGGCATAACTCCTTCTAAACTTATTGTCGGTGTTTGATAAAATTTGCACAGAATTTTCCTATGCTACACGACTAAGTGTACAATTTATTTATAATGTCACGCTTCTTTCGTAATATGCTGCGTCATAGAAAAATGGGCCTTAAGGTATAAAGTGCCTAATTAAAAACACCACTTTCTAGCCATACGAAATGTATGAAATTACACACACTTGTAAATACACTTCACATAAGTTGATTCACCGCGCCGGATTACAAGATTATGCTTCAAGAAGAAAATAATTTACAAATATCATTTTCCTCTATATTCATATGCAAGGGAGGTAATTTTGAACATTTTTGTCAAATATTTGCATAAATATGCATTAATTCAAAATTCTAAACCGTACAAAATGCGTATGTTTGTATTTGGAATGGAAATGTAACACAGTTTAGGAATTACTGGCTCTTTTCAAATTTTGCCACTGGCTCTTTGGTGCTAATTAGGCCCTTCTTACCTTAATGGCAAAAAGGGGCATATTGATCAAATTCTACCAGCCACTAAATAGTGTGTTATAGTGTTAGAGAAATTTTAACGTTGTGATTTGTTGTGACCAATAATAAAAAAATGAATACGAATTAACAGAAATATTTGATGCTCCACTAGGTCGCACGTGCAAAATTTGCAAAATCGGCATGTAGCAAGAGTATGTGTAATCAAGCAATTTTGTGTGAAATTTAACAGCATTGTATCATTGTTTTATGAGTAGGAATGAATTGTACAAAATTTTGAGTCGATATGATGGACATTAAGAGAGATATCGAAAAACAAAAGGTGTATACTTACTTTTGCCTCTCAGTATATTTTACTAAATTCAGGAATACCTTTGGTTGAATTTGGTTATGAATAATGTTTTGTCGTAGTGTATTGCCGCATTTCGCAATTACATTTCCACAGTATACAACATTAGACCACTCATTATGAGGGAAATGATCTATATATAGCTTCTGTTATCTGTATGTTATCTTACATCGTAGAATATTGTATTATGTCGAATTGTTCTATTCGGTTTGATTTTTAGCTCACCCGAGCACGAAAGTGCTCATGGTGAGCTATTGTGATTCCGCTGTGTCCGGCGTCCGGCGTCCGGCGTGCGTCGTTCGTCGTCCGTCAAACTTTGCTTGTGATCACTCCAGAGGCCACAGTTTTTGTTCAATCGACCTGAAATTTGGTCAATATGATTTTCTTGAAGAAATCTCGGACCAGTTTGAAATTGGGTCATATGGCTTCAAGACTAGATCACTAGATATTTTACAAAAACATTGTGTGCACTCTAGAGGCTACATTTTTTGCCTAATCGACCTGAAAATTTGTGAGAATGATTGTCTTGATCAAATCTTGGACAAGTTTATAATTAGGTCATCTGGGTTCAAAACTGGGTCACGGGGTAAAATCTTAGGAAAACCTTGTGTGCGCTCTAGATGCCACATGTTTTGCTCAATCAACCTGAAAATTTATCAGAATCTTTTTCTTGGTCAACTCTCGAAGAGGTTGGAAATTGGGTCATCTGGGGTCAAAAACTAGGTCAAAGGGTCAAATATTAGAAAAACCATGTGTGCACTCATGAGGCCACATTATTTGCACAATCAACCTGAAAATTGGTCAGAATTGTTGTCTTAATAAAATCTCGGACAAGTTTGAAATTGGATCATCTTGGGTCAAAAACTAGGTCACATGGTCAAATCTTAGAAAATCCTTGTGTGCACTCTAGAGGCCACATTTTTGCCCAATTAATCTGAATATTAGCCAGAATGATTGTTTTGATGAATCTCGAAGAAGTATGAAATTGGGTCATCTGGGGTCAAAAACTAGGTCACGGGGTCAAATTTTAGTAAAACATTGTGTGCATCCTAGAGGCCAATTTTTTTGTCCAATCAACCTTAAAATTGGCCATAATTATTGTTTTGATAAAATCTAGCAGAAGATTGAAATTGGGTCAACTATGGTCAAAAATTAGGTCACATGGCGAAATATTAGAATATTCTTGTGTGCGTTCTAAAGGCCACATTTTTTGCCAAATCAACCTGAAAATTGGTCAGAATTGATGTCTTGATAAAATCTCGGACAAGATCGAAATTCGGTCCTTTTGGGTCAAAAACTAGGTCACGCGGTTGCCCAATCAACATGAATATGATTCAGAGAGATTGTCCTGAATATTTAAGAATTTTGGTTTCCTTTGTATCTCTGAAGAGTTTGAATATGGGTCACATGGGGTCTTGAAATAGGTATCTAATTCAAAATTTCGTAGAACTATTGTAATATGAGCTACATCATATACAGAAAGCTATATCTCAGGTGAGCGCTACGGGGCCAAATGCCCTCTTGTTTTTTTATTAAAAATGAGATGTTAGTATCATAATACCATTGCTTGAAATTAATCTAATTTTACATGAAATAATTCGAAATTATTAATATCTCTACGTAATAATATACATAACACTTAGTCTAGGAGCCTGGTCCTGGAATGGAACTTTTCTTGCAACAGGTGACCTATAAAATTTTGAGTGGTATTTTTCAATATATTTGGGTCCCATGCTTTGGTTAAGGGTGGATGACATACTTAAAAGTGGTAGGATTTTTTTTAAATCATGGTCAAAGGTCATTCGGTGCACTTCTCATACATACCTCCTAAAATATCCCATAACTTACTCATTTATTAAGCTAAAACAATTATTTTGGTATCAAAATAAAGCTAATAATTTGCACTTTGACTTACATGAATAATGTACAATTTCGTGATTTTCAATATTTTTGAATATTCATAAATATAGCCAAAATTGGCTAAATATCACCAAAATAAGTTTTGTCTACAAGTGAAAAACAAGAGCCGTCACAGACGGATTATGCTCCCCGAATAAGTGTTTGTCACAAAATAAAAACTATCATACATTAAGCCCCCCTTTTCCCATGACAGCTTTTTTGTACACACATTATTTATAGAATATGGTCAAGAACATCCTATTTATTACATGAGCAGAAAATTTCATTAAATTCTGCCCATTAGATGAAGAGTAATAAGGGAAAAACTAATTTTTACACTAAGGCCCCTTTTTCCATGACGCAGTCTTAAATTTACAAACGGAGAAAAAGGTCCCTAGGTATTGACCCAGGGAGTTCACATGTGAAGTTTCATTAAATTTGGTCCAAGGGTTGCTGAGATATGGCTGTGGACGGACGGACGGACGGACACACGGACACACAGACACACGGACACACAGACACACGGACACACGGACGGACAGCGTGGCGACTATATGCTCCACCGAAATTTTTTCGGGGAGCATAAAAAAAGTTTTAAAAATACCAAAGGTATGTTTTTGTGGTTGAAATCATACTTAAAAATTGCCCAAAAACCTGTTCTTGACTTAAATGTATTTCTTCATAGAATTAGTCTTTAGCTTAGGCTTGTAGTCATAGGTAAATGTGGGTGGTGTAATTTTTCCCTAAAATTACAAAACATGCAAACATTGATGTAACAATAAATCTTACACAAAAATGTGATGTTTTATTAGAATTTATTGTTTTGAAGTCATATTTACAGGGATTTGTAAAGCTTTTAATGCATATTCCTGAAAATTAATTTGAATTTTAAGAGCCAAACTAACATTTCAATGAAACAGCATGTTAGATGGATACAGATTATATCAACACCACAATGTCAAAATAATGACTCTTAATGAATATTTATCAAGTATCTAGTACAATTAAATAAAACAAGACTCAGATTAGCATAGTAAGCAGCTGAAAATATTCCCCTTTCTATCTTTCGGGTAAAAGACATTAAAAAGACCCATGCCAAATTTTCAGGAATCAGAACAACATGGGGATGGTCAGAATTTGCTTTGTTGTGTAGTGCATTGCTTTTATAGACCCAAAAGGAAAGCAATTTAGAGCCGGTGTAACAGTTTATCTTGGCCCCCCTGGGCAGCTTGGCCCCCGGGGGCTAAGCTACCCGCGGGTAGCTTGGCCCCCACCCTGGGTAGCTTAGCCCCCACATAAAATCTTTTTTCAGAGTCCCCCTAAATACAAAACAATGTCTGTAAATGTTACGCCTACTGTTAAATGAAAAGAAAAACCAAAGTTTAATGTGTTTTGGTCAAATTAATTTTTCGCCTTTTTTGGCGTAGAATAGGGGCGGGGGCCAAGCTACCCAGGCCTGGGTAGCTTGGCCCCCACCTAAAATCTTTTTCCAGAGTCCCCCGAAATACAAAACAATGTCTGTAAATGTTACTCCTACTGTTAAATGAAAAGAAAAAACAAAGTTTAATGAGTTTTGGTCAAATTAATTTTTTGCCTTTTTTGGCGTAGAATAGGGGCGGGGGCCAAGCTACCCAGGCCTGGGTAGCTTAGCCCCAACCTAAAATCTTTTTCCAGAGTCCCCCGAAATACAAAACAATGTCTGTAAATGTTACTCGTACTGTTAAATGAAAAGAAAAAACAAAGTTTAATGTGTTTTGGTCAAATTAATTTTTTGCCTTTTTTGGCGTAGAATAGGGGCGGGGGCCAAGCTACCCAGGCCTGGGTAGCTTGGCCCCCACCTGAAATCTTTTTCTAGAGTCCCCCAAAATACAAAACAATGTCTGTAAATGTTACTCCTACTGTTAAATGAAAAGAAAAACCAAAGTTTAATGTGTTTTGGTCAAATTAATTTTTTGCCTTTTTTGGCGTAGAATAGGGGCGGGGGCCAACTACCCAGGCCTGGGTAGGTTGGTCCCCACCTAAAATCTTTTTCCAGAGTCCCCCGAAATACAAAACAATGTCTCTAAATGTTACTCCTACTGTTAAATGAAAAGAAAAAACAAAGTTTAATGTGTTTTGGTCAAATTAATTTTTTGCCTTTTTTGGCGTAGAATAGGGGCGGGGGCCAAGCTACCCAGGCCTGGGTAGCTTTGCCCCCACCTGAAATCTTTTTCTAGAGTCCCCCAAAATACAAAACAATGTCTGTAAATGTAACACCTACTGTTAAATGAAAAGAAAACCCAAAGTTTAATGTGTTTTGGTCAAATTATTTTTTCGCCTTTTTTGGCGTAGAATAGGGGCGGGGGCCAAGCTACCAAGGCCTTGGTAGCTTGGCCCCCACCTGAAATCTTTTTCTAGAGTCCACCAAAATACAAAACAACGTCTGTAAATGTTACGCCTACTGTTAAATGAAAAGAAAAACCAAAGTTTAATGTGTTTTGGTCAAATTAATGTTTTGCCTTTTTTGGCTTAGAATACCTAATTACCTAAAATCTTTTTCCAGAGTCCCCCAAAATACAAAACAATGTCTGTAGATGTTACTCCTACTGTTAAATGAAAAGAAAAAACAAAGTTTAATGTGTTTTGGTCAAATTAATTGTTTGCCTTTTTTGGCGTAGAATAGGGGTGGGGGCCAAGCTACCCAGGCCTGGGTAGCTTGGCTCCCACCTGATATATTTTTCTAGAGTCCCCCAAAATACAAAACAATGTCTGTAAATGTAACACCTACTGTTAAATGAAAAGAAAAACCAAAGTTTAATGTGTTTTGGTCAAATTAATTTTCGCCTTTTTTGGCGTAGAATAGGGGCGGGGGCCAAGCTACCCAGGCCTGGGTAGCTTGGCCCCCACCTGAAATCTTTTTCTAGAGTCCCCCAAAATACAAAACAATGTCTGTAAATGTTACTCCTACTGTTAAATGAGAAGAAAAACCAAAGTTTAATGTGTTTTGGTCAAATTAATTTTTTGCCTTTTTTGGCGTAGAATAGGGGCGGGGGCCAAGCTACCCAGGCCTGGGTAGGTTGGTCCCCACCTAAAATCTTTTTCCAGAGTCCCCCGAAATACAAAACAATGTCTGTAAATGTTACTCCTACTGTTAAGTGAAAAGAAAAAACAAAGTTTAATGTGTTTAGGTCAAATTAATTTTTTGCCTTTTTTGGCGTAGAATAGGGGCGGGGGCCAAGCTACCCAGGCCTGGGTAGCTTTGCCCCCACCTGAAATCTTTTTCTAGAGTCCCCCAAAATACAAAACAATGTCTGTAAATGTAACACCTACTGTTAAATGAAAAGAAAAACCAAAGTTTAATGTGTTTTGGTCAAATTATTTTTTCGCCTTTTTTGGCGTAGAATAGGGGCGGGGGCCAGGCTACCAAGGCCTGGGTAGCTTGGCCCCCACCTGATATCTTTTTCTAGAGTCCACCAAAATACAAAACAACGTCTGTAAATGTTACGCCTACTGTTAAATGAAAAGAAAAACCAAAGTTTAATGTGTTTTGGTCAAATTAATTTTTTGCCTTTTTTGGCTTAGAATACCTAATTACCTAAAATCTTTTTCCAGAGTCCCACAAAATACAAAACAATGTCTGTAGATGTTACTCCTACTGTTAAATGAAAAGAAAAAACAAAGTTTAATGTGTTTTGGTCAAATTAATTTTTTGCCTTTTTTGGCGTAGAATAGGGGTGGGGGCCAAGCTACCCAGGCCTGGGTAGCTTGGCTCCCACTTGAAATCTTTTTCTAGAGTCCCCCAAAATACAAAACAATGTCTGTAAATGTTACTCCTACTGTTAAATGAAAAGAAAAACCAAAGTTTAATGTGTTTTGGTCAAATTAATTTTTTGCCTTTTTTGGCGTAGAATAGGGGCGGGGGCCAAGCTACCCAGGCCTTGGTAGGTTGGCCCCCACCTAAAATCTTTTTCCAGAGTCCCCCGAAATACAAAACAATGTCTGTAAATGTTACTCCTACTGTTAAATGAAAAGAAAAAACAAAGTTTAATGTGTTTTGGTCAAATTAATTTTTTGCCTTTTTTGGCGTAGAATAGGGGCGGGGGCCAAGCTACCCAGGCCTGGGTAGCTTGGCCCCCACCTGAAATCTTTTTCTAGAGTCCCCCAAAATACAAAACAATGTCTGTAAATGTAACACCTACTGTTAAATGAAAAGAAAAAACAAAGTTTAATGTGTTTTGGTCAAATTAATTTTTCGCCTTTTTTTGGCGTAGAATAGGGGCGGGGGCCAAGCTACCCAGGCCTGGGTAGCTTGGCCCCCACCTAAAATCTTTTTCCAGAGTCCCCCGAAAAACAAAACAATGTCTGTAAATGTTACTCCTACAGTTAAATGAAAAGAAAAACCAAAGTTTAATGTGTTTTGGTCAAATTAATTTTTCGGGTTTTTTTTTGCGTAGAATAGGGGCGGGGGCCAAGCTACCCAGGCCTGGGTAGCTTGGCCCCCACCTGAAATCTTTTTCCAGAGTCCCCAAAAATACAAAACAATGTCTGTAAATGTTACGCCTACTGTTAAATGTAAAGAAAAACCAAAGTTTAATGTGTTTTGGTCAAATTAATTTTTCGCCTTTTTTGGCGTAGAATAGGGGCGGGGGCCAAGCTACCCAGGCCTGGGTAGCTTGGCCCCCACCTTAAATCTTTTTCCACAGTCCCCAGAAATACAAAACAATGTCCGTAGATGTTACGCTTACTGTTAAATGAAAAGAAAAACCAAAGTTTAATGCGTTTTGGTCAAATTAATTTTTCGCCTTTTTTGGGTAGAATAGGGGCGGGGGGCCAAGCTACCCAGGCCTGGGTAGCTTGGCCCCAACCTGATATCCTTTTCCAGAGTCCCCCATATTGACCAAAGCACATTAAACTTTGATTTTTCTTTTCATTTAACAGTAGGCGTAACATTTACAGACATTTTTTTGTAATTTGAAGGAGCCTGGAAAAAGATTTTAGGTGGGGCCAAGCTACCCAGGCCTGGGTAGCTTGGCCCCCGCCCCTATTCTTAGCCAAAAAGGCGAAAAATTAATTTGACCAAAACACATTAAACTTTGGTTTTTCTTTTCATTTAACAGTACAGGGTTCTCCGTAGAATATTTTGAAGATGTAGTGGCAAATTATATGAGAATTGGTAAACATTGAAAGCATATAATTGTGAGTGAAAACATTATAGAACAAGAGTGCCATGGTCACAATATACGCCGCCCCAGGGACTAAGTTTTAAGGGGGCATAACTCAGGCAAAAATCAATGAACCATAAAATCCTTCCTTCATGCACATCTACCAATTGAGGTGATAACATTGAGCAAGTTTCAAGAAGATCCAGCCAGAAACTTAGGAGGAGTTGCGTTGACAAGAAAAGTGGACGGACGTACGGACGGATGGACGGACGGACGGACAGACGGAGAAGATGACGCCAATATACGTCCGCCTCCGGCGGCGTATAAAAAGAAGAAATTGCTCATCTTGAGCAATTTCTTCTTTTCCCATAATATTTTTACTCATAATTATTACATTTACAATGACAAAAATGTATTATTCAACAGTGTTTGGCATGAAATACCTCATAATGCCTCTATTTGGTAACCATTTTGAAGAAATTAAGCTGTGGGGTAGTTTTGAAGCTGTAGGGGCATTACACTGATTAACATGAAGCTGTAGTGGGGCCGATACAGCTTATTGAGCTGGGGAGAACACTGCAGTAGGCGTAACATTTACGGACATTGTTTTGTAATTTGAGGGACTCTGGAAAATTTTTTTAGGTGGGGGCCAAGCTGCCCAGGCCTGGGTAGCTTGGCCCCCGCCCCTATTCTAAGCCAAAAAAAGGGCGAAAAAATTAATTTGACCAAAACACATTAAACTTTGGTTTTTGATTTCATTTAGCAGTAGGCGTAACATTTACAGACATTGTTTTGTAATTTGAGGGACTCTGGAAAATGATTTTAGGTGGGGGCCAAGCTACCCAGGCCTGGGTAGCTTGGCCCCCGCCCCTATTCTACGCCAAAAAAGGCGAAAAATTAATTTGACCAAAACTAACTAAACTTTGGTTTTTCTTTTCATTTAACAGTAGGCGTAACATTTACAGACATTGTTTTGTAATTTGAGGGAGTCTGGAAAAAGATTTTAGGTGGGGGCTAAGCTACCCAGGCCAGGGTAGCTTGGCCCCCGCCCCTATTCTACGCCAAAAAAGGCGAAAAATTAATTTGACCAAAACACATTAAACTTTGTTTTTTTCTTTTCATTTAACAGTAGGTGTTACATTTACAGACATTGTTTTGTATTTTGGGGGACTCTAGAAAAAGATTTCAGGTGGGGGCCAAGCTACCCAGGCCTGGGTAGCTTGGCCCCCGCCCCTATTCTACGCCAAAAAAGGCGAAAAATTAATTTGACCAAAACACATTAAACTTTGGTTTTTCTTGTCATTTAACAGTAGGCGTAACATTTACAGACATTGTTTTGTAATTTGAGAGAGTCTGGAAAAAGATTTTAGGTGGGGGCCAAGCTACCCAGGCCTGGGTAGCTTGGCCCCCGCCCCTATTCTACACCAAAAAGGCGAAAAATTAATTTGACCAAAACACATTAAACTTTGGTTTTTCTTTTCATTTAACAGTAGGCGTAACATTTACAGACATTCTTTTGTAATTTTGGGGAGTCTGGAAAAGGATTTTAGGTGGGGGCCAAGCTACCCAGGCCTGGGTAGCTTGGCCCCCGCCCCTATTCTACGCCAAAAAGGCGAAAAATCAATTTGACCAAAACACATTAAACTTTGTTTTTTCTTTTCATTTAACAGTAGGCGTAACATTTACAGACATTGTTTTGTAATTTGAGGGACTTTGGAAAAAGATTTTAGGTGGGTAGCCATTGGCCCCCGCCCCTATTCTAAGCCAAAAAAGGCGAAAAATTAATTTGACCAAAACACATTAAACTTTGGTTTTTCTTTTCATTTAACAGTAGGCGTAATATTTACAGACATTGTTTTGTATTTTAGGGGACTCTGGAAAAAGATTTTAGGTGGGGGCCAAGCTAGCCAGGGTGGGGGCTAAGATACCCCGGGGTAGCTTGGCCCCCGGGGGCCAAGCTGCCCGCGGGTAGCTTAGCCCCCGGGGGCCAAGCTGCCCAGGGGCCAAGATAAATTGATACACCGGAACTAAATTTTTGACTATCAAGGTTCAATGTCACATAAATGTTACTATAAATATAAAGTGTGGTTAGGTAATTATATACACTTGATTTAGAAGAACAGACTTGATTTAGAAGAACTAAATGAACTTCATTTGAAATTTCCTTGTGCAGAAATGATCTAGCTATCCAGGTTGACCATTCCATACAAAATTTCATAAACATATTTCCTATCGTTTTGTTTGTCCGACAACCTAGCATGGGTCTCTTTAAAGATAATTACGAAACTGCCATCATTGCAATGCTTACACCTGGTAGCCTTACGAGAACATTCGAATATGTATACATAAAATGTAATTTGGAGCAGAATATTTCATTCTGTGAATACATATCAATATCATCAGTCTAGAATCTGGATGTTCTGATGTGTGGTTATGAAGGTCTGCAAGAGTAACCATGAACATGTTAGTATCGTATATTCGTTTATGTACATGCCTTCAATAGGGACAACAGAGGATCTGGGGCCCGTATTACTAACGACTGTACGTTTGATTTTTGCATAAATACTTGTAACAACAGCCCTGATTGGCTCAGTCGGATTTCTCGTACAATCAGATGTCTTGTTACAAAGTTTACACAAAAAAAATGATCGTAAGATATTTAGTAATACGGGACCCTGGTCTTTGAGTTAAATCAATTTTGTGACCCAGTAAGTTTTAATATATTGAACTCAATAGGCCCTATATCTCTTATTATGCAAATTATTTATTGCATGTGACATTTTGTTACGAGTAAATAGTAGAAAACAAGCAAATTCGTTGAATTGTTATCCCCCGCCGAACATATTTTCATTGTCAATAAAGTAGCGCGGAAACGAATATAACTCTATATGTATGTGCTTTCCGAATAAGTTCTCATCAACTCCAAATAGAACGAGGTAGATATCGCGGTGAACCAGAGGAGCAAAGGTTGTGCACAACATGCAATTGTGTTGAAAACGAGATACACTTTCTTATAAATTGTGAAAAATATAATGAGCAACGGTCTCGACTACAAGTCAACTTAATCAAAAATGATTATATTTGTGATGATCAGGATGATAATGCAAGATTTTTTAAGTTAATGACTTGTAAAAATTTACATGTTATTGAATCCATTGCATGTTTTATTAATGACTGTAAAATAACTTAGCTTTAAACTCCAAACTGTATGTTTCGAGTAGAAATGAAGAAAATTCCAGTTAATCGTTTACTTTTTGTTATTTGTTTAAGAGGGAACAATCTCCAAATTTCATTAATTTGCATTAGTTGTGGGGGAGGGGTATCAAAATCACTTTAATACTTTCATATTAAAATAATTTAGTATGAATTAGATGGTAAAATATTGATATAATTTTTAAAAGACATTCAAGTTTTTAAATTCAATCACATATTATTAAAATTATCATTATGAATAATATTCAGTGGTCACTACTAACTTGGAGTTGTACATCCCTATCTTAAGCAAATAATATTTTAAACTTGTGTGTATATATTCATGTATTTTTGGTTTTGTTAGATTTTGCCTTTAACCTGTTAATGGTAGAAGTGAGCAATAAAAACATATTCTATTCTATTCTATTCTGTATATGGCTTCAACAGAACGAATATCACTCTGTATGTTTATGGCTTCAACAGAACGAATATCACTCTGTATGTATATGGCTAAAACAGTCAGGGGCAGTAACTCTAAATTCGGCGGTCGAACCGGGTAACCCCGACGATATGCCCATGTCCTCATTGTAGTAAAGCTGTGTGCCAAGTTTCATTGAAATCCGGTCTATAGTTTTCAAGAAATAGCGCGGAAACGAATATCACTCTGTATGTATATGGCTAAAACAGTCAGGGGCAGTAACTCTAAATTCGACAGTCGAACCAGGTAACCCCGACGATATGCGCATGTCCACTTTGTAGTGAAGCTGTGAGCCAAGTTTCATTGAAATCCGATCTATAGTTTTCAAGAAATAGCGCGGAAACGAATATCACTCTGTATGTATATGGCTTAAACAGTCAGGGGCAGTAACTCTAAATTCGGCGGTCGAACCGGGTAACCCCGACGATATGCGCATGTCCACTTTGTAGTGAATCTGTGTGCCAAGTTTCATCGAAATCCGGTCTACAGTTTTCAAGAAATAGCGCGGAAACGAATATCACTCTGTATGTATATGGCTTAGACAGTCAGGGGCAGTAACTCTGAATTCGACGGTCGAACCCAGTTACCCCGACGATATGCGCATTTTCGCATTGTAGTGAAGCTGTGAGCCAAGTTTCAATGAAATCCAGTCTATAGTTTTCAAGAAATAGCGCGGAAGCGAATATCACTGTATGTATATGGCTAAAACAGTCAGGGGCAGTAACTCTAAATTCGGCGGTCGAACCGGGTAACTCCGACGATATGCGCATGTCCACTTTGTAGTGAAGCTGTGTGCCAAGTTTCATCGAAATCTGGTCTACAGTTTTCAAGAAATAGCGCGGAAACGAATATCACTCTGTATGTATATGGCTTAAACAGTCAGGGGCAGTAACTGTGAATTCGACGGTCGAACCGATTAACCCGACGATATGCGCATGTCCTCATTGTAGTAAAGCTGTGTGCCAAGTTCCATTGAAATCCGGTCTACAGTTTTCAAGAAATAGCGCGGAAACGAATATCACTCTGTATGTATATGGCTAAAACAGTCAGGGGCAGTAACTCTAAATTCGGCGGTGAAACCGGGTAACCCCGACGATATGCGCATGTCCACTTTGTAGTGAAGCTGTGTGCCAAGTTTCATTGAAATCCGGTCTACAGTTTTCAAGAAATAGCGCGGAAACGAATATCACTCTGTATGCATATGGCTAAAACAGTCAGGGGCAGTAACTCTGAATTCGGCAGTCGAACCAGGTAACCCCGACGATATGCGCATATCCTCATTGTAGTAAAGCTGTGTGCCAAGTTTCATCGAAATCTGGTCTATAGTTTCCAAGAAATAGCGCGGAAACGAATATCACTGTATGTATATGGCTAAAACAGTCAGGGGCAGTAACTCTAAATTCGGCGGTCGAACCGGGTAACCCCGACGATATGCGCATGTCCACTTTGTAGTGAAGCTGTGTGCCAAGTTTCATTGAAATCCAGTCTACAGTTTTCAAGAAATAGCGCGGAAACGAATATCACTCTGTATGTATATGGCTTAAACAGTCAGGGGTAGTAACTCTGAATTCGGCGGTCGAACAGGGTAACCCCGACGATATGCGCATGTCCTCATTGTAGTAAAGCTGTGTGCCAAGTTTCACCGAAATCCGGTCTATAGTTTCCAAGAAATAGCGCGGAAACGAATATCACTGTATGTATATGGCTAAAACAGTCAGGGGCAGTAACTCTAAATTCGGCGGTCGAACCGGGTAACCCCGACGATATGCGCATGTCCACTTTGTAGTGAAGCTGTATGCCAAGTTTCATTGAAATCCGGTCTACAGTTTTCAAGAAATAGCGCGGAAACGAATATCACTCTGTATGTATATGGCTTAAACAGTCAGGGGCAGTAACTCTGAATTTAATGGTCGAACTGGGTAACCCCGACGATATGCGCATGTCCTCATTGTAGTGAAGCTGTGTGCCAAGTTTCATCGAAATCCGGTCTATAGTTTCCAAGAAATAGCGCGGAAACGAATGTCGGACGGACGGACGGACGGACGGACGGAAGGACGGACGGACGGACATGGCAAAAACAATATCCCCCCCCCCCGAAAAATTTTTTCGGCGGGGGATAATAAAGATACCACAATTGTTGATCCATCCTTCACAATCCCATCATGATAAACATAACTTTGTTTATTGATTCACGACTGTAATACGTATTTGAGTAGACATAGAGAAACTTTTGGATTAAAAAAGTGGAAATCTTTGGACCTGTGGTTGTTATCACAGGCGGCAATCACGTGACTTAGTTATGATATATTTTCCTCACTTATGTAAACAAAAAAACTCGGTAAGAACACATTTTCTCAAATTTTGAATCAAATAATTAACACTCAATATTGAGATACGTGCCATTCGATACGTCATATTCTCTGGTCTATTTTGGTACCAAGATCTTCCCTCAAATCCCTGTCAAAGCTGGGAATATTCGTGCAAAGTATTTCTAAATGCCGTGATATATTTTCTTAAGAAATGTTTGCACTTTGCACGAATGTTCTCAGCTTTGACACGGATTTGAGGGATGATCTTGGTATCAAAATAATCCGGAGATTACGACGCATCGAATGGTACGTATCTCAATTCTGAGAGTAAAGTATTTGATTTAAAATTTAAGAAAATGTGTTCTTACCGAGTGTTTTTGTTTACATAAGTGAGGAAAATATATCATAACAAAGTCACGTGATTGCCGCCTGTGGTTATAACTCCACAACAATATACCTGACAAAAATCTGGACAATGTTTTACTTATTACATGGCTTAAACTATTCCTAGTAAGTCGTGCATCTTTCATTTGTATCTATATCAAAGAAATCATTGAATCTTTCCCAAACAAGACCTCGTTTTGACGTCACAAGGAGAAAATGCTTGGGAAAACATTGATGCGAAAGGAGAAAGTTCTGATTATCAGCATTTTCTTTTGCCTCAATATTTTCTAGGCTATATTGTACACAAATCTAATCACCCATTTGTCGTTTTAACTTTTAAACCATCTGAGATGAAATTTTAAACACATATACCTTGAAGAATTATACATTTGATCCTGCAACAAAAACGCTGCTGTTTGGATAAGGGCGCATTCGACAGGGTGGGGTCACGTTGAGCGGGGAAACTTTTGACAATTTGCAAAGATGTGACTTATGAATCGCTTTTAAAGCAATCATATTTTGTATTTTGACTTCAGCAATTGTCCAAAATGCTTGTTATCTTTGAGCGGACATTTTTCTCAGCAAACGTAACATCATCGGCTGACATTTGGAGTCATCGCTTTGCTTACATAGCAAATATGGTGCTAGGGCAATGGTATTCAATAATGATTTGAGTGTAATTTGGAAAATCAAAATCAGAGACGATCTTTATGATTATGAACACGCACAGATAATACTTCTATGAGAAAAAACTTTGTGAGTGGTATAACGCATTTATAAATTATTTACCTATAATGTTTCTGACTTTAATATACTGAGCAAAAAAAGTTTAGCACGTTTTTTAGCACATTATTTTTTCAGTTTATAATAATTAAATGAACATTGCTTTGTGCTGTTCAGTTGTCCCGATTGACAACCATTACGCATACAGTGCATGTGTAGAGTGAACATTCAGTGTATTGGACAAAGTCGAGATAAGCAAAAGTCACGTGCGGCACGTGTGCAGTGACATCGATAATGTCTAGCTTGTCCAAAAACACACGATTACACGGATCTGTTAGCAGAATCAATTTAACTGTTACAAATTCTTTGAAATTGATTATGGGAAGGCGAAAAATGATGACGTAAGTTCGACGTCAGAGAGCTCTTTGCATGCTCCAAGCAGGTATGTCTGTTAGAGATGTCGCTTTGCATTTCAATTGTCTCCAATTGACAATTACGCGCCTACGGCACTTGGTTTATGCAATTTTAGCCACCAACGACCGACCTAAATCTTGTAGACTGTGCAAAACGACGTTCAGGGAGGATCGTTTCACAGCGACGTCTTGACGACGTTTCGAATTCCTGTCTAGTAAGAATTTAGTGCTACTCCTCCAGGACGTCACAAGGTATAACGTTAGTGACCAGACTGTCTGGAACAGGCTCCACAGAACTTGCATCAGGGTCCTCCGATCTTACGCCAATGACGTTAAGCATCGACAGGCAAGGCGTCAGTGGGTATTGACACATCGATATTGATTAAGGAGACATTGGACTGATGTCCGGACGAATCTCACTTTACGTGTCATTAACTGGCGGCAGGATTTGTGGTTGGAGAAGATGCGTAAGGCTTGATACCAATAACGTAATCATTGAGACTGTTACGTCGAGTGCAGCGTCATTTTTAGGCAGGAATAGATAAAAACAGTTAAACAGACCTTATTTCAGTTAATGGCAACCAAACGGTGCAAGGGCACTGCAATGAAATTATCCAACCTGTCACAGGACCGTCTTACAACGACACAACGTTGTGATATTTCAAAAAGATAATCACCACCCACTTACTCCAAGGAACATACAGAATGATCTACGCCTGAACTGCTTAATCACCAGCAAAAGAACACACAAAGAACATTGTTGGACATCAGGCTAGAGAAAATAATGACGTCTGTAACGTCATTTGCATTGAGCGTCATCTGCAGTATGAATGGGCAAAATTCCTTTCTGTGTGGTCAGGAAGCTTCACTGCAACATGGGAAGACATTGAATGGCGGTCCTAGCTGCTTATGCTGGACATTCGCGTCATTGAAATTTGCTTGACTTTCGATATCTGACCCCTGTGCACTTTAACGTAAGATACCTAACTAACGCCTAAGAATTTTGAAGCAAAATTTTCGGGAAGCGCCAGAAAATTGAATTTTCAAACACATCAGAGTTTTATTTTCATGGATTTTTGGAATAGTTTTTGACTAGGAAAGGACATTTCCCAAGTGTGCTAAACTTTTTGTGCACAGTATATATATATCTGGACGTCCCAACATGACGTCGGCGGAATCGTTCATGACTTGCCAATTGTGTCCCAGAAACTAACTATAAAATTCCCCAAGTACAGTTCAGACGCTTCTTTGAGAAATAAATGCATATGTTGGAAATGTGGTATATCGTGCAGTGGCAAATATATCGAAAAGATGTAAATATTAGATGTGTAAGACAGACTTTCCTGACTTATCCATCTAAGACCTAGGTTGCGCTGCTCAATATGACCCTATGTTGCCATAACAACTATAGAATGTGCGTTAATGCATAAACTTAGTTTTTGTATCCTATAATATCATAACAGTTAGTACATAAATGAAAAAATATGACATAATTCCGGATACTTTATAAACAGCCCTCCTACATACCAAATGAGCTTTGTATGTTTAATACTTTTGGAGAAAATGCCAATGTTAAGTTTTGAACAGACAGACGGACGGACGGACAAGAGTAAAACAATATACCCCCGATCACTCGATACAGTTGCATAAAAATATATGGACCTATATATATTTTCTGTATAAACATAAATTCAGTATATTCCTATATTTGTAAGCACTAAACTGACCAGTATCTGAATCTACCATCACCAGCATGGCTTTATGGACCAAGGATGACGACAATAATTTAGTTCCTGTGAGAATGCATAAAGATCCTGCACCTCTAGCTTTGCTTGACATCACACAATGCTCGTGTTAAACTGACTGCCACATGCGAAGGTCTAAATGTCAAAGAGAAGATATTTTATGCACTGATGCATGTGTTTGTGAGTCAGAACTGTGTAAAGACTTGAGAATCTTGATGCATCAGACAGTGATAAGGATGAGTATATATGGCATGAGTTGAGTGTATTGAAGTGTTTAGTATAGGGTAGCTGTGGACTTTACCAGTCTGGTTATTGCATCATGTGTCTTGTTGTTATTGTAGTTGTTGTTTATGATGGTGATGATGAGGATAAGGATAGTGTTGTATATAAAGACACAGATATTACTTATATTTAGTAAAGTATACATAGTACATAAAATGAACAAAACAATGCGTTTATGCATTACCTCTGCTTTACGCAACTATCATGCAAAAGACATTTCGGTCGTCGTTTGACAAATAAAACTCTATAAAATGGTCTTACTTTCTAAAATGTACATCACTGGCTATCTCTCACTAATTCATATATTATTCAGCCTAATTTTGAAAAAAGATGTCTTTGTGAAACACGAATGCCCTGAAAAGGCCAATGATACGTTTTTACGTTAAGCTTTTAAATAAATGGTTGATAAGGTTTGTGTGTGAACTCCCTTTGGAGAAAAGGCCAATGTTACGTTTTCACGTTAATTAGTTTAAATGTTAAGTTTTCATGGTAAGGGTTGACAAGGATTAATGGTAGACCTTGGGGAAAGTCATATTGCATGGAACAGATAGATATCATTGAAAGAATGCTACATACCAAATTTGAGCTTTGCATGTGGAATACTTTTGGAGAAAAGGCCAATGTTAAGTTTTCATGTTAAGTTTCGGACTGACGGACGGACAGACAGGTGGATGGATGGACGGACGGACAGACAGACAGACAGACGAACAATGGTAAAACAATATGCCATCGATCTATTGATGCGGGGGCATAAAAACGACTAATTCGTGGTCTTATTTCTATCTATGTTAAAATTTTGCTATATAAACATTTAAAGGGGCCATCTTGAATCTTGTTAGCCATTTTGAACAAAAGGAGAAAGATAATTTTGAAATAAAGATATTTCGGTATCTCTAATAAGTATGTAATACTAGAGATATTGTTTTATTCACTTAAACTGTAAACTGTGTTTCCTGTGTATGAGCTATTTGGTTCCAGCGTTAAATTCCTTTCCCTTTGGCTCGTTAAAAGCAATGCACTAGCCAACAATGCAAACTCTGACCGTCCCCATGTTGTCCTGATTCCTATAAATATGGCACGGGCCTGGGGAATATTTTCAGCTGCTGATTACTCTTATATGGATACTTGATAAATATTCGCTTTAAGAGTCATAGTTTTGACATTGTGGTGTTGATATAATCTTAATCCATCTAACATGCTGTTTCATTGAAATGTTATTTTGGCTCTTAAAATTCAAATTAATTTTCAGGAATATGCATTAAAAGCTTTACAAATCCCTGTAAATATGACTTCAAAACAATAAATTCTAATAAAATATCACATTTATGTATAAGATATATTGTTACATCAATGTTTGCATGTTTTGTAATTTAAGGGAAAATTTACCCCACCCACTTTTACCTATGACTGCAAGATTAAGCCAAAGACTAATTCTGTGAAGAAATACATATAAGTCAAGAACAGGTTTCTGGGCAATTTTTAAGTATGATTTCAACCACATAAACACACCTTTGGTATTTTTAAAACTTTTTTTTCACTTGTAGACAAAACTTATTTCAGTGATTTTTAGCCATTTTTTGCTATATTTATGAATATTCTAAAATATAGAAAATCAAAAAGTTGTATATTATTCATGTAATTAAAAGTGCAAATCATCAGCTTTATTTTGATACTAAAATAATTGTTTTAGCTTAATAAATGAGTAAGTTATGGGGGTTTTTAGGAGGTATGTATGAAAAGTGCACCGAATGACCTTTGGCCTTGATTTAAAAAAAATCCTACCACTTTAAAGCATGTCATCCACCCTTAACCAAAGCATGGGACCCTAATGTATTGAAAAATACCACTCAAAATTTTATAGGTCACCGGTTGCAAGAACTTTTAATTTAACCCCCTTTGTAAAAGCTGGCTCCTAGACTAACTGGTCTTTTCATGTAGAAAATATCGTGCGATTCATGTAATCAAGAGTTTTTTTTAAAAAAAAAAAGACTTTAATATAGTGTTGTGATTTTTTCCAACATTTTAGACAGCGAAAGAAATGAAATACTCAACCTTACATCATCATCACAGGCTGTGTTTGTTATAGGTTCTCCCAAATACTCTGACTAATTACACGTGGCTGTTAAACAGACAAAACTTAAAAACGTAAAATGAGTTATATAATTTTGTATCATCAGTACCTTCAATAATCTAATTTGTTACAATTTGTATTATTCCAGAATGGCTAGCGGGTACCATTATGAGAATGAGGTTATGTCTGAAGAATGTAGCAGACGTCTGTCGATCCCCGTGAATAATTGTGACCCGTGTCTAGATGACGACATACATGTACAAGCGGAGGGGTATTGTGTAGACTGTAACGATTATCTCTGTTCTGACTGTTATAAAGCAAATAAAAAGGCAAGACTATCAAGAAACCATGTTCTGCAGGACAAGATCTCAATGCCAGCAAGTAAACCTAACCAAGTTGCTGCGACAGAGAAATGTTCAATACACAATGCAGAGACATTAAACAAGTACTGCGGGTCTCATGATCAGGTCATTTGTGACCTTTGTCAGACAACCCATCATAGAAAGTGTGATGAGATCAAATCAATAGCCGAGATCAGTGCAGACATCTTCAACTCTTCCGAGTTTAAATCCACTAAAGATCAGCTGGCCAAACTGAAAAAAGATTTTGGAAATCACTCCGTTGAAGTCATGGAAAATGCGTCTGATGTAGAAAATATGTATGGGAACGTCTTGCAAGAAATAGAAACACGTCTAAAAGAGATACGAAATAAAGATCAGAAGCTGATGAAATCACTAGACTCGTCTTGTAAGACGTCCATTTCAGTTATTGAAGACTTCACTGACGAACTTGAGAAATTGAAAACAAATGATTCAAAGGGGCGAGCATTTGTTGTACAACGAAAAGTACAATCTCAGATGAAGTCGTTTGAAGACACCCTGAAATCAGTGAAAGACGACAACGAAATCACGAAATACCGATTTGTACCAACCCCGCCACATATCAAGTCCGGACTCATTGGAACCCTGTGTGAGACAAGATACAGAATAACACCGATCAAACTTGAAGAAATCAACGTGAAGACATCCTCGGATACAAACAACTGTGGGATTACTGGCATAGACAGACTGGACGATGGCAGGTTAGCTATAGCTGATAGAGGCAACATGAAACTAACATTGTTAGATTTGACCAGTAAACTAGTAAACATAGAGATAAAACTAGACGTGGCACCATGGGACCTGACAAAGGTCGATGATAAAAACTTGGCTGTAACTACATACGAGAACAAGAAGATATTGTTGGCTTCAATAACAGATAAGCTGTCAGTGACCAAGAATATAGATAAAAGTAACCACAACTGGTGTCAGGGTATAGTTTATGATAACGGTTCTCTGATTGTGTCTTATCACGGCCCAGATCAGATAGAAACTCTAGACTTACACGGAACTGTTAAACAAACAATAGACAGTAAAGACAAACAGGGAACTGTTACGTTCGGTGATTTGTATTATATAGCTAAGAGTCCTGATACTGACACACTTTATCTGTCTGATGGTACAAGTCATAAAGTATATCGTATGTCACGTGACGGTACGATCTTGTCTAGCTTTAGTCATCAACATTTGAGTGGACCAAGGGGTATAGCTGTAGGTAGACATGGTAGAATATTTGTATGTAGTTATGCCACACACAAGATATATGAACTTTCGTCTGATCTATCAAAAGGTGAAATTATTCTGGATGAACAACACGGGATCAAATACCCAGGGAGTATTGTGTATGATGATGAAGAGTACAAACTTTATATTGGTAGTCAGGACAGCAACAATATACAGGTATTTATGGTGTAATTAGTTGCTTGAGAGTGCAGAAGAAGAAGAAGATGAAGAAGGTGAATAATACGAAGAAAAAAGAAGAAGAAAAGAAGAAGAAGAAGAAGAAGAAGAAGAAGAAGAAGATATTCAGCATTTTCTCCATTTGCCTTAATACTTTCTGACTATGCACAATAAGTGCAAATGTTCAGCTTATCACAATTCATTTTTCGTCTGCAGAATCCGTCAAAATTAGTACAGTCTAGAGTACTCTTTTTTGAGAATGGGTAAACCATTTCCAAAATAGAGAAATCTTTAAATTTCTCTAACAGAGAGTGATTGGGAAAATATTAAGACAAAAGAAGAAAATGCCAATGATCAATATTTTCTCCTTTTCTCTCAATATTTTCTTTGCAAAAGTGTACACAAATCCTATTTTTGTCAACATTCTGTAACGTGCAGCGGCTGAAACGCAGGAAACACACGAAACCTGCCACCCACCGCTGCAGTACATAAACATGCAAAGGGGTCAACGGGCAGAAACAAACCCTAACAGATGCAAGACTCAAGCTCACACCATCACCGTGAGGCGTTTGCTTCCCCCTAGTATTACCCGACCATCTACCAACATTCGATGGTCAAACCCCCTTTGCCTGATAAACTATACCAACGTTTCGCGAACGTTATATGGACATGCTACTGCTTAACTTCTTTTAACGTGCACCGAGCGGATTATGCACAGCCTAACCAACATAGGGTATGGTATGGACGTAGTGTCAAAACGGCCTTCTTAAAATATATAATGGTATGAACCCTTTATGAAACCAAGAGGTATGAAACTTGAGACTTTATTAACCTAAACGGGGTATAAAGTACAATCAAGTTTGGGATCTTTGTGCAGAAAGAAGTTGGTCTCAAACACTAGATTTGGGGGATATAAATAGGTATTAGCTAAAATACTAATATGCCAAACCAGAAGAACTCTCGTTGTCTTAAAATGCTTAAAAATGTCAATCCACCACCATCATCAGCTTGGTGCCCGCTGTCATCAATGTTTCGGCCCTTATCCAAGAACACCTCGTAACGGGTGGGCCCACCAAATAAATGGTGTGGGGTGGATTGCTTTAAGTTCTAACCCTAACTTAAAACGAGTTTGAACATAGAACGGTTAAAGTCTAGAAACAAGTATGGGACAGTATAAGAAATAGTATGGGACAGTCTGGATATAGTATAATATCACCCTGCAGTCTCGTACAATGGCTGCACCATACCGGTTACATACGGTGGCACAACCCTGGACGAGACTATGCCAAGTTAGTATAAGACCAACTGTCTATACAAAGACAGTATGAGCCTAAAGCCTAACTGTTTAGTTTGGGAACCATGTATAATATCACCAAGCACTGCATCGCACAACGATTGTACCGTACCGGTTACATACGGTGGTACAAACCTGTACGATGCCATGCCCGGTCAGTATAAGACCAACAGTCTATACCAACACAGTTTGAGCCTTCAGCCAAACTGCAACCGGCCAGAGCCTATACCCTGTATGAGACTATGTCCTGCCCAACACACAGGACGAAACCAGTCTCAAACTGACATCATACAAGTCAGTATGAAACAAGGCAGTCTGGACCATCTTGTCAAACGTGGTCCAACACCTTGTACCAACCAATCCCCATGCTCAAACGATCGTGCAAAAAGGGAATAATGTCTATAGTGGGAGCAAGTATGGTATATCAACTTAGAGGTTCGAGACCACTGTAGTTGGTGCCGCAAGTATGACCACCTATAGACTAACGTGCATCCCAAATAAGCACACCCGTTGGTAAGGAGAGAGTTCCAAACGCTATCAACCACTGACAACGCGAACCTAAAGCCAAAAAGAGAAAATCAGCCTCTTTTATACTGGTACACCACGTGACTTTAAACGCATGAATGCACATCATATAGACTAGATGACAACCCTTCCTCTTTAATCCTTATACATGGGTTCCAGCCCAAACCAGTAAGCGTCTACAAAACCAAGACATATTTGAGCGACTTTGACGTTAAATTGCGGCGATGAAACAATGTGTCAAGAAGTTTATACGGCCTGAATTGCTTCAAACTAAAATTCTAAATGTGTTAAGGTCATGAACATCGTGAGATCAACGTTTATAAAGACTGAGCAGTGGTTTGTTAGAATTGATCGATGGAAGAAATCTTTGAAACGCTTGATAATATTAAACTAACGAAAAGGAGTCAAATCTATCGCAACGGACAAAACATGGCAAAGCCATTTCCGTTACAATTCATTTTGTCAGATCGGCATAAGGTCAATTTTATAATAGAACCATTAAGGGGGAATGCTCCAGTTTTTCGGAACACTCGGTCTTTACTGTAGTAAATTAAATGTTTCGTTCCAATATGTTTCGCTACCATATTTTCAATAATATAATACATCATTACAATTTACCATTTTCGACGGTAAAATTGTATTTATTATGCGAAACTGATTTCCTCATGATGGAAATCGATTATTAAGAGCAAGACAGTCGTAAGTGTGTATGCAGTTACCACTGTTTTGCGTCATTTTATTCATGTGTAGCTGATTAAAATTGCTATAATTCATTAATAAGTGCGCTGACCTATGCATTTTCCTTTTGAATTATTACCAGGACATGTTGCTTAATACAATGAGGGAGTTTTATCAAATTCTATTATGTAGAACTAGAAATATTTCCAAAAATATGCAAATTTTGACATAAAATACTCCAGCTTCGTTGATTTAACCGTACACGTGAGCATGCTGTTTTATACATTTACGCGTTTATAGTAGCACATATTTTGGGTTTTCTGTTCTTATTAAATGTAAGCCGTTGCTTTAAGTCCGTTTTCGGGACTAAACGATGAATATACAGCATTTTATTAGCATTTTAGTGACCTTGGACAGGTGCAAGAAATTGTGCATTTTTTCGACGTAGAGGTATATGATACAAATGCCTATAAAATTCAAACAAGATCGCTGACCATCCATTTTTATTTTGTTTTTCAATTGGAAATAACATGTAATTTAAACATACAAAATATAAATAAATTCTATTATTGGGGAAAAAAATAGGAAACTGGAGCATTCCCCCTTAAAAAGTGTCTTTGCCTTTTAGGAATGGGTCATATATAGTCATGACCGGGATTCAATAAAAATAATCACCAGACTACACTTGAACCCTTTCCCAAACAAGGCCTGGTTTTGACGTCCCTTATAGAAAAAAAAACTTAAGAAAACATTGCGACAAAAGAAGAAACTGCTGGTAACCAGCAGCTTCTCCTTTTGCCTCAATATATTCTGCGCAATGTTTTACGCAAATGATCTTGTATCAACACATATTTTGTCGTTTGAAGCGGCTTTCAGATTGGACCACCCTAAAATTTTGTCGTTTGGGAAAGGGTGTATCAAAGCTATTTTCAAAAATGAATGTATAACATACACGAACACTGTATTCGCAATGCAAGTTGTCAATTTTTTTTAATTTGTCAATTCTTATTTATTCAAAATGTCAAATATCATGTTTTATAAAAGAATTCACAAAGTAGCCTCCAAACAATACCTAGATGTTAGGAAAGACAGTTTACACTCGGTATGTTGAAAACGGATAAGTCAAATATAAGTTTAAGGTAGTCCACCCCTAATGAGATTCACGCGAAGTTGTAACTTTTCGGACGACGTCGTAAAACATTCGTTACGTACCCGAAGCTATTCGGGCGACGTCATAAACATTCGGCGGTGGAAAGTTCCATCGCCGAATTTTTTCGATGCCACCCGAATAATTCCGATGTCGCACGATCTCATTAGGGGTAGACTACCTTAAATCGAAGTGAAAATCTAGTGTCTATATATAAATAGAATCTAAATCTGAATCGCTTTCAAGCTTTTCACATTATGCACTAATTTAATAAAACATAGCTTCCATAAATCAATTTCCTTGGAGTCTTAACAAAAAATACTACTGCCCATCACATTTTGATTACTATATCGCTGCTTTTCAAGGAAAACCTCGTAACTTCAGCTTAAGACAAGCTGCAGTTACGAGGTTTTCCTTGAAAAGCAGCGATATTATGACCTTAGCTGTAAGTTGAGTGGGATATTAACTCGTATTCAATAATTCTGTTTTATTATGAAAGAATATATCTTGTAACAATATCATTTTGTGCAAACGATTCCTAAAATGCAATTCATAAACTAAAATAGAAACGATATGAAGATTTTTAAAAGACGCAATTTCCAGCCAACACTTTTAGGTTTGGGTAGTTAAGAATATCATTGCATTAGTTTTAGAAGTCTACCCCCACATTCTGTTACTCTCCAAAGCCAAGATCTATTGATTAACCATCAAATATGACCTCTGTCGTTTTTGATACACCAACACCCTATTTGGTCGTCATGATCTCATTATAGCACATCATTGTAGCCAACGATTGAATACCGAAATCCCGCCAAGGTCCCGAGATTAGACGTGAAATGACCCCGCGGGAACAGAGCATCATTCTATCACATTGGAATGAAGAGAGAATGTGTTTTATTCTTAAGAGAGTAACATTCTTTTTACCTCTTGATTTATCGTCGGCATATATACTACTCAAAACTTATAAGTACTCCGACTACATCATAAAGCATATTTCCGGACAGGCATAACTTATCTTAACCCAAATTTGATACAACTTCACTTCAACCATGTTTCCATCATATGTTGAAATTTCATAAACTTCACGAAAACTTGAATTGAACAAGAAGCAGCTAACGTAGACCACTATTGGTAGCAAAAATCACTCTCTTGTGTGTTGCATGTTCTCTCCCATGATAGCATGGTATCAGGAACGCATGAACAGTTTTTAATTCCTGGAATATACTGTAGGGATATCTTCTTAATATTTTAGAAGTTTATGTAAGGTTCTCTACGCTCGCTAAGCATGTGTCAGATCATCATCATATTGGACAGTAAATCGTTAGTCTGTAAAGCACTTTTTCACAATCAGTAAATTCAATGCATCATTGGCAACTAAACATGAACATGTTAATTTTGAGGTCATGGTTGATGCGACTTGTTCATAGGCATGATGAATTTAGCCATTATCGGCTAGTTTGGAAACTGAATGATCTCCTTTGAAGGCATAATGTATTCCTTTCTAAGACAGATTCTGGACACTTCAACTCACATAGGCGAGACAAAACAATGTAACGGTCATAATTCCGGTTTGATTTCCTATCACTTGGTTGTCTTGGCAGGTTGGCAACACTTCCGGTTTGTCTGTACTTGGCCACAAGTTAGGTGATAGCAGTTACATGTGCATTCAAGAAACGGGTTGCTTTTCTGTTGAAAAATGGCACGAATGTAACAAAATGTTGATATTTTACAGTAATAATAGATATTTTGTATCAAATTTGTATAGAACGGCTGGAAATATGGATATAAGAATATTACCTACGCTTGAATTGCACCACCTTGTAAAACACCAACTGTTATGGGTTGTTGTTGTAGAGATTTCCGGCGAATTTTATGTTTTTATGTTTGGCACGTCAATCCATGAAATAATAAATTGTAAATTAAGCACGTAGGATTCGTGTATGAAACGCAGGATGCATATTTCAATTTTCTTTAGTTGGCCGGAAGTTACCATTTTGCACAAAAATCTTGCAAAATGAAAATGATATCGGTCAAGTAATTAAGTTAGGGAATAATAAACTACATGTATATCGACTTTTGATATTCCTTTACCGGGGACAATTTTGCGCATAATAGAAAACGGAGTACTTATAAGTTTTGTTAAGTGTTTTATCTTAAATACCAAACGAAGAAGCAACCGACGAACAATATGCATCTATATCAGACTGTGCGTTAGCAGTCTGATCTGGATCCATATTGTTCTCAAATGATTTAAGGCCTGCATTGCCAGATTCCGACTGAATATCATTGTAGAATTGTTACACTATCATTTACTCGCAAATCTACCCCTACAAACTATATAGTTCTCATACAGATTTATCTATCTTAGACCTACTTGAAGTTACTTTTCCCAAGAGACTAATCTGTTTACTAACACCTTCCTAGATCATACATCGGTGCTCATGTATTGACAGAACACTTAACCCTTTCTTTGGCAAGACCGATGTCGCACGATCTCATTAGGGGTAGACTACCTTAAATCGAAGTGAAAATCTAGTGTCTATATATAAATAGAATCTAAATCTGAATCGCTTTCAAGCTTTTCACATTATGCACTAATTTAATAAAACATAGCTTCCATAAATCAATTTCCTTGGAGTCTTAACAAAAAATACTACTGCCCATCACATTTTGATTACTATATCGCTGCTTTTCAAGGAAAACCTCGTAACTTCAGCTTAAGACAAGCTGCAGTTACGAGGTTTTCCTTGAAAAGCAGCGATATTATGACCTTAGCTGTAAGTTGAGTGGGATATTAACTCGTATTCAATAATTCTGTTTTATTATGAAAGAATATATCTTGTAACAATATCATTTTGTGCAAACGATTCCTAAAATGCAATTCATAAACTAAAATAGAAACGATATGAAGATTTTTAAAAGACGCAATTTCCAGCCAACACTTTTAGGTTTGGGTAGTTAAGAATATCATTGCATTAGTTTTAGAAGTCTACCCCCACATTCTGTTACTCTCCAAAGCCAAGATCTATTGATTAACCATCAAATATGACCTCTGTCGTTTTTGATACACCAACACCCTATTTGGTCGTCATGATCTCATTATAGCACATCATTGTAGCCAACGATTGAATACCGAAATCCCGCCAAGGTCCCGAGATTAGACGTGAAATGACCCCGCGGGAACAGAGCATCATTCTATCACATTGGAATGAAGAGAGAATGTGTTTTATTCTTAAGAGAGTAACATTCTTTTTACCTCTTGATTTATCGTCGGCATATATACTACTCAAAACTTATAAGTACTCCGACTACATCATAAAGCATATTTCCGGACAGGCATAACTTATCTTAACCCAAATTTGATACAACTTCACTTCAACCATGTTTCCATCATATGTTGAAATTTCATAAACTTCACGAAAACTTGAATTGAACAAGAAGCAGCTAACGTAGACCACTATTGGTAGCAAAAATCACTCTCTTGTGTGTTGCATGTTCTCTCCCATGATAGCATGGTATCAGGAACGCATGAACAGTTTTTAATTCCTGGAATATACTGTAGGGATATCTTCTTAATATTTTAGAAGTTTATGTAAGGTTCTCTACGCTCGCTAAGCATGTGTCAGATCATCATCATATTGGACAGTAAATCGTTAGTCTGTAAAGCACTTTTTCACAATCAGTAAATTCAATGCATCATTGGCAACTAAACATGAACATGTTAATTTTGAGGTCATGGTTGATGCGACTTGTTCATAGGCATGATGAATTTAGCCATTATCGGCTAGTTTGGAAACTGAATGATCTCCTTTGAAGGCATAATGTATTCCTTTCTAAGACAGATTCTGGACACTTCAACTCACATAGGCGAGACAAAACAATGTAACGGTCATAATTCCGGTTTGATTTCCTATCACTTGGTTGTCTTGGCAGGTTGGCAACACTTCCGGTTTGTCTGTACTTGGCCACAAGTTAGGTGATAGCAGTTACATGTGCATTCAAGAAACGGGTTGCTTTTCTGTTGAAAAATGGCACGAATGTAACAAAATGTTGATATTTTACAGTAATAATAGATATTTTGTATCAAATTTGTATAGAACGGCTGGAAATATGGATATAAGAATATTACCTACGCTTGAATTGCACCACCTTGTAAAACACCAACTGTTATGGGTTGTTGTTGTAGAGATTTCCGGCGAATTTTATGTTTTTATGTTTGGCACGTCAATCCATGAAATAATAAATTGTAAATTAAGCACGTAGGATTCGTGTATGAAACGCAGGATGCATATTTCAATTTTCTTTAGTTGGCCGGAAGTTACCATTTTGCACAAAAATCTTGCAAAATGAAAATGATATCGGTCAAGTAATTAAGTTAGGGAATAATAAACTACATGTATATCGACTTTTGATATTCCTTTACCGGGGACAATTTTGCGCATAATAGAAAACGGAGTACTTATAAGTTTTGTTAAGTGTTTTATCTTAAATACCAAACGAAGAAGCAACCGACGAACAATATGCATCTATATCAGACTGTGCGTTAGCAGTCTGATCTGGATCCATATTGTTCTCAAATGATTTAAGGCCTGCATTGCCAGATTCCGACTGAATATCATTGTAGAATTGTTACACTATCATTTACTCGCAAATCTACCCCTACAAACTATATAGTTCTCATACAGATTTATCTATCTTAGACCTACTTGAAGTTACTTTTCCCAAGAGACTAATCTGTTTACTAACACCTTCCTAGATCATACATCGGTGCTCATGTATTGACAGAACACTTAACCCTTTCTTTGGCAAGACCTCGTATGTGACATCCATAATGGAGTGGACTTCGAAATACATTGAAGATAGAAAAGAAAATCCTGACAAACAGTCATTCCTCCTTTATCCTCAAAGCTTTCAGAGTTATGTTGTATACAAATCATATCGTTCTCATCATCCCTTTTAGATTATCTTCGGTGGCTTTTTTATTCGAAACAATGCATCTTTTTTTTTCTTTTGTCTATTAAAAAGCGCCATTACTACCTCAATATTTCCATCCAACATACCGTCGGTGTAAATGCAAAACCTCGTATGTCGATTTTTGCGACTTTCAAAGTACTAACTTGTGTGCCAAGTTAAAGACAATTCTTGCAGCTTTTGATATTTTTTGATATTTTAACCGATTAGTATTAATGACAAGTCATTTTTGAACAATATGTCCAAATTTCAAGTAAAGCATTTTAGTTTGGGAAAAGTTATAACAATTTTTTCTCCCCTTTGAAATTTTCCAAAAACGAGATACGAGGTTTGCATTTACATCGACGATACATTGTATATTGCCCTCATAACAACAACAAACATTCAGATTTTCGTCTGTTTCTCTCTTATACATGTAATTTGTGGCTTTGGCAACACTTGAGGAGAATTGAAACTTCGAAAAAATGTTGGTTACCAGAATTCACTTATGTATGTTTCTACTCCATGGAAGGACATCGTAAAATTTAAAAAGGATAACAAGGATAACACTTATTTTGTTAAAAATCCTGTGATAATAGTTCAAAAGAATATTTTATTATGAAGGTTTAAAAAAAGCGACAAAAATTACAAGTAAAATATCGACTGAATCTTCCTTGGGTTTTGTACTCCCTTTCCTCGTCAAGGAAAGGGATTAATAATATAAAACATTTCACAATGCAAGAATCAATAATAGAATTTAATCATGATTTTTGCATTTTGTGCGAAACCTCTAATGATAGTTGTAAAGCCAAATTTCTTTAGTAAAAAATGAAAATTTGAAAATTCTGCAAAAGAGCTGAGAATCAAGATTTGCTCAATTGAAATTGCCAACATCCTAAAGACTCCAACAGGTTATCTTGGGTCTAATTTGACTCCATGGGTATTGATATTAACCTTTTCCCAAATGGCAAAATTTTGGGGTTATCCAATTTGAAAAAAAGTTGCAGACGACATTTCAATGTGATGAAATTTCCCGATTTTATAGCTTTTTGGAGGTAGAAAACATTGTGGGAAATGAAGAAATTGCTTGTCACAAGCAATTTCTTCATTTTCCACAAAGTTTTCCAAAGCCATTATATTGTGGGGAGTCAAAAGGAGTCACTCTGTGGTAATGGGTAAACACGTTCTCAAACAAATAACAATTCGTTTCGTCTGATTGTCATTGCAGACGACAAAATAACTACTGTCACTTATGGAAAATATATACACCAGGCAGAGAAATGTAGTAGCTGGTTATCAAAAATGACTGCTTTTGTCTGAATGTTTCAAACTGTTTGAGAGAGAACCGAATTCCTCAAAATTGGAAAATTTCCATTTCTTGTTAGATCGATGTTGTTCCTTTTATTTTGTACGTTTATGCATGACACAGTGCATGGTTTGCGTATGAATATTGTGTGTACATGATTGTGACATAAGATAATTCACCTTGGTTAATTACGTGACTCAGAATTTCATCAATACTTTTGTTAGTACTTGACCTCTTTGAATTCTGATAAAAAAGTTATTGAAGATTAACAATTTTTTTGTTGATATTCAATAACATTTTTATCAGCTTATTTTTTGAGAACCAATTACGTTCATCTAACGAGTGACGTCTGTCTACCTTTTCTGCTTCATACCGCATTCAAATCGGTCGCGTATTAACAAAATTATTGAAAATTTATTGAAAGTGTTGTACGTATCACGTGATTATGTACCGTGATCATTTGTGTTAGATATTTTAGGGAAGTATAACAAATTGTCGTGACAAAAAGCATTTCATTTGAATAAAATAAAACTTACGTATCTATTTTGTTGTGTATGTGTAGCAAAGCAAAGAGCATAACATGGCGACCAAATGTAGACTGGTCCTGAAACGGTCGCAAAAATAAACTCCTATGTGACGTAACTTCTATCTTTGGTTACTTTCGAAAAAACGTAGCTGTATTTCATGTGAACTGTGGTTACGACGTTTTATTAACATAACCGACGTGATATTACCTCATTTTCTTGTCGCTCATCCAACTCGACTTCTGATTCAATAAACCTCGCTAGCTGTGGTCCCTCCCCACATCCGTACTTGGTGAAGTAATGTACAGCAGCGAACTGTATGATTGTAGCCAGAACAAACACAAAACACATGGCCACGTAGACGTCAAGTGCCGTCGAGTATGAGACGCGGGGTAGATCATTGCGGTTGTCTAGACCTATGAACGTCATCGTTAGGACCGTTGTAGTACCTTAAAATATAAAATAAACAATTTGTAAAGCTAATATTAAAGGTTATCTTCACCTATTATAGTAACTAAATGTATTATATTTCTTGAGAACTAGAGAAGCTGTAGTTTCACAAGCGGCTACGCCACTTGTGAAAGTATAGCTTTGTAGTTGACAAATAGACTATCCAAACTTTGTGAAGTAATTTTCAGCCGCAAACTGTATGATAGTAGCCAGTACAAACACATGGCTACGTAAACGTCCAGTGCCGTGGAGTAGGAGACACGGGGTAGATCATTACTGTTGTCTAGACCTAAGAACGTCGTTGTTAGGACTGTTGTCGTGCCTTTCAATATAAATCAAATATTTTTAAAATACAACTATACTGACTCGTCTGTTAACAAGCATAAACATGGCATTGCATAGCTACTTTAGTAAACTGCTGTCATTTACTATAACGTTTATCAAATTATCCAATAAATCATGAATTTGAGCATTGCGTACATCTTTCTGAAACAAAATTTGAAACCTCAGTATTCAAGCAGTGCTTCTTTTCCTCCCGAAAAAAAGCCAGCAATATAGCTTAACCCTCATCCTACCAACTTGGGTCAATCTGACCCCACGCCTCATTTTTTTGCGTGTCATATTTTTACCGCATTACTCTTATATACTCTTATATTATTACTCTTTATTACAACTATGTAAACTTATTTTAACTTTTTTTAAAAAAAATCTTCATCTAAAAACCACTGAATGCATTTCAACCAAACTTCACAGGAATAAGCCTTATGCTACCCTCTCTGGGTTTCTTTCCAGAAGTTCTGATTTAATAAAAAAAATACCCGAGTTATCTGCCCTTGATTGTCCAAAATTGCTGTTTTGACTAGTTTTTTGCTATTTTTGGCTAGTCAATGCATGCAAAACGGGAACAGAATGTTGGTGACTATGATATCTTGTCTGAGTGCAATTTTCAGCGTGATCGAAATCTTAGATCATGAGTTATGTGTCCTTGAATTTTATGCAAAAATTGCGTAAAGTAGTAAAATAAATACAGGCCTATTACATGAGCGATTCAAACCATTTAGGGTCTTCTAGTTTTTCATTTCCGTATGTTTTATGCTATTATCATTTGTTAGTAACCAACATATAATTTAAACAAAGAATATGTCTTTTGTGAAACTTATTTTTGTCATGAAATTCAAAATTGCGTGTGGGGTCCAAATGGACCCCAGTTGGTAAGATGTGTATGTAAAATATGTTGGTAGGATGAGGGTTAAAACAAGCTAAAGATGTGCGTTTTTTTAGAAAAGCGACGATGTTTTACAATGCATGTCAGACTGTACATAAATTCATTTACATTAACACCTTTCCCAGAACAAGACATTTTGACGTCCCTGATAGGATAGACTTGGGAAAACATTGATACAAAAGAAGAAAATGCTCATGATCCGCATTTTCTCTTTTTGTCTAAATATTTTTTGGGCTCAATTATTTATAAGTTACATCATTTTTCGTCTGCAGCAGCTTTCGAAATGAACTACGCTTAAATTTTGTCGTATGGGAAGGGTTTAACATCATCCAAAGAAAAATGCAATGAAGTGAACTTTGCATGCAATCTCCCAATATTATTCTTGATTTGATTCCACAACGCTATGAATTTAGAAATCTGGAAAGTTTAACATAGCTAAAGGCTAAATTAACTTACATTGTCGAAAGATTACCAGAATTTGCATTTCTACAAAATCAAATTTGAGGAAGGACCCGGAAAAAGTAATCACTTGTAATATATAGCATTCAATTCCAAGTTTCCAGATCGACATGTAGGTGTACCAAAACGATGTTCTCTCATATGAACATGTCATGTATATTAGTTATATAAATGTGACCCGTCACGCTAAAAGGGACCTTATCAGAAGGCAGAAATCTACATTTTGACAATCTAGTCAGACTCTGCACAGGTCAACCAGATACTGAATGCGAAAAATGAGACTATGGTAAGATAGGAAAAACATTCCAGATTTAGGAAATTACATACCAGTGAAAAGTGCCGGCCCTAGTCTGGCTGCGCGGACTGCGCAGACTGACTAAGGTCGCCATTTTCACACTTCCTACAAGGTCTCTTTTAACGTGACGGGTCACAAATAATAATGATATTGGGCGTAGTTGCAGACTGATCTAGATCCGTGTTAATCTCCATTGCCAATTTCTAGATCCCGTTTTTTTCACAGTAGCTAGGAACCATGTTTTGTGGAAAAGGATTAATCTATTGAAGAAATATTTTCATATGAAAATAAAGAAATAATTTTGTCCGAATAGTAATGATGTGCCACGGTAGCTCAATCGCTAACTTTAGAGTTGATTAAGATCCATAAGAGCCGTTCTTTTTTCATTGATTTTGCGAGAAGATGTTTGTTTATAATACCATTCAATCATTACATAAATGAGTTTTGAGATAAACTAGGTCTTTAAGTAGTTTGGAATCATTCTTTTCTGCTGAATTTCATGCATTTTAAATAAAGATATGTTATAAACTAAATGGAAAATCAAATACCGGAGGGAAAGTTGTAAAAATGACAAAATGCTCTGGGATTTCCTGAAAATGAGATCACTTTAAAAACTCATTCACTGTTTTCACAAGATTTTCAATTAAAGATCGTATCTTCGTTTTCGTAATAATGAATCAAAGCGACACAAAGCTAGCTGTTTCCGTCTTATCGTTCATCTGAATGCGAAATTTTAATCATATAACCCAACGATCGTCTTCGAGTCTGTTGAAAGATGTCGTTCAAAATAGAGAGTAGATACAATTCACACGTGGACATACAGTTCATAACATATGTATTGATGTAATTTCTATCACAGAATATAGTTAGTTCAAGTATACATACATTCCTCTTTATTTTCTTCGTTTACTTTTCTTTTTCGTATTTATGAATTTGTAAACAAAACGAATAAGAAAACGTGTTTACAATTATGTGCTATGGGTCCAGGCAATCATGATTAGGCTTTATTAGGCTTTAACAATGCATTGCTTTTGATTTTCGTACAGTCCAACTGCATTAACCCAGGGCATCTGCATAATTATATAACGATCCTACTTCGACATTGTCTTGATACACCCAACTAAATGAATTTTTCTACTAAAATTAAGATGTCCCGGAATTAATTCGATGGACGGACCATAGACACTCACCTAAAGCTATTCTATCGGAAGTGGCTTCTCTATTTATCCAGAAAGATACCCGTGATAGGACTACCAACAGACAACAAGGCACGTATACATTAATCAGGAAATATCCCATGTGTCGTCTTAAACATTTACATAACGACAAAATTATAGATCTTCACTGCCCAAGCTTGAAAGCAACTGGAGACTACAGATTGGGTGTTCACAAAATAGCAAAGAAAGTATTGAGGCAAAAGAAGAAAATGTTGAATATCAGCATTTTCTTCTTTTGCCTCATTTTTTTACAAGTATTTCATATTAAAGGCGTGAAAACCAGGGTTTTTTTTTTCGGGAAAAGGAGTCAACTTAAGCAGCGGTCAAATTAGAACGTGAACTCACCTAAAGCTATTCTGTCAGAAGTTGCTTCTCTGTTTATCCAGAAAGATACCCATGACAAGACTACCAACAGACAACAAGGCACGTATACATTGATCAGGAAATAACCCATGTGTCGTCGTAAATAAAACTGCACCGTCAAAATAGAATGGAAGGCTGAAATTTGAGAGAAGAGGTTACACTTGTTTTGCCCCAATTACAAACGACACAATATCGCCACGTCACATCATCATTGTAGGTAATCACGTGACTTTTGTTTGGATACATTTCAGGGAATAATGAGGTCAATTGCTGGCGTTTTTGAATCTTTTTATTTCTCGATCTGTTGGTTATTATAGCCAGAGAGGGGATGCATGGTAGGTCATACTGGTCCCCGCCTGTACCCGAGGCTCAAAACGTTTTTATATCCTCTCGTAACGATGTTAAAACACAAGCAGTGCCGTGTTTACTCTTGGAAATAAATGCATTTGTTTTATATAAAAAGTTCATACTGGTTTATATTTTGACATTGATGTTCGTTGTAAGATGGATCTAATCCTGATTGAAGAGATATCACTGCGTAGAAGACATTCAACTTGTGCACATTTTACTTAAACTGACATTTCACATTTATTTCGCTTTTTAAAAGTATGTCTAGATGCAAAGATTGTTTATTCTAATGCGTAGAAATGCTATCAGTTTTTTGAAGTTGTTATTTATAAGCGAAAAATACACCTTTAAAGTTGAGACAGAAATGACAAATTCTATATAAATCTGAACTGTTGTCCACAAAAAATTGTTTATTTTTAGAACAAAAATATATATTTCTCGTAAACGGTTCAATATTTTGGCTTGAAATTTTCAGATTTTTCATAAGAAAACATGCTCTTTCAGATAGAATAAAGTAAAATTTATGTAAAAATAATAATAATATTGTGAAATGTCACTTTAAGTTCAACTTAAATCAGGTAGCTGAAATCCTTTTTTTTTTTTTTTCTTCTTTTTTTTTTTTTTTTTTTTTTTTACCTTTATTTGTTTGAACTATTCAATACAATCATGAACATGTAAAATATACAATATATTATTATATATTCAGCGTTTTTTGCTGCGTTCTCTGCTCGTTTGTGCAATGTTTTCTGCTCCTTCTTTTTATTTTAGTTTTTTCAAGGCATAGTAAGGATGACATTGGGGTGAAGTGATAGAAAAGAAAGGACGAAGAAATGCTATTGTACAGCATCATTTTCGTATTTCTTTTTAACCTTTTCCTATATTCTTTAGCTGGGATTTTACTGGTCTTTGCCTATGCTTTTTGTGGTATTAAGATTTAAGCAGCATATGCACTGCTTTCTAACTATGTAATCACGGTGCTTCTGAACGCAACTAAAAACGTAATCATCATTTATAAACTGATACATTTCAATATATTCTCTTTCGCAAGAGATAAAAGACATACTATTTTATGTGTCATGACTGATTTCAACTGTCGAGTACAATTATAGGTACGTTTTTGAAAAAGGTGAATAATGATTTGAAAATGGTATAAACTGAGGAAAAAAATTGCAGTGTGCCATCATATCAATTATAACATTTTGCTGGTTAAATATTTGCGTGCTTACTATTACATGTACAAGTAAATTTGTTAATGACTCTGTACCAGCCTTTTTACAATTGCCCAGTTTTCTCTGTCTTGTTCATTGTAATTTCTTTCTGTATTGATTTTTAAGATAAGTGACAGGTGTCTTATAAAACCACTGATAGACGGGATAGTTTTTTTGTATTTGCAGTTATATACATATCTTTTAAACTCAAGATATAATATGTTAACCTTGGGATTATCATCATATCCTAGAACAATATCGATACTTTGCTGATTATAATCTCTGTGGAATTCCAATATAACTAATTCAATGTTCCTTAGTATTCGTTTTATTTTGCTACAATCAAAAAATATATGTATTAGAGTTTCATCTGTAAGTTGACAAAAATCACATAAACTGTCATCCACTAAATTCATTTTTTTCAACAGTGAATTAGTTGGTAATATTCTGTGAATAAATCGTGTTTGTAACCATTGCAGATATGTGTCTTTCGTTAAATTGAATACGGATGAATAGATCTTCAACCATTGTATATTAATATTTGGATAGAGTAAAGGCCATTTTTCTTGACAAGTGGGATTTTCTTCATTTTTTATCAACAAAGAATAAACGAATTTATTAAAGTTTTGTTTTGTAAGTAGTGGTAATATACAATAGTTTACGGATGGATTGTGATTCGCGAGTAAAGACGTGAAGTTTATTTGGATATTTACTTTTTGAATAAAGGATTTAATTGCACTTCTAATGCTATAGTACTCTAAGAAATTAAAATCCCCATTGGTTAACTCTTTGAAAAACTCAAAGGTCTTGAAATTTCCATTGTCGTTAAAAAGGTCTTTGATTAATGTTATTCCTTTTGTATAGAGTTTATCGTTGTAGATATATTTTGAGCCAGCTGTAATAGAATCATTATAAAATAGAGGTGTATTTAATATTTGATCCCCATTTTCCAGGGAAATCTTTTCAACATATGATACGTATGCTTTCAGGACATCTTTCCAGAAACAATTTTCTAAATGTTTTATTATATTTTCACAGTATACTTTTCCACTATGTATGATCTTATTTATATCGAATAACATGTTGGGTATTTTATAACAAGAACTGCTATGATTTGTTATCATGTTTTTAAACCACTTAATCTTCATACTCGTTATGAAACTTTTTACATCCATTGCCTTTAAACCCCCGTCTTTATAATCTTTAATAACTATTGAAGCTTTGATTTTCGCTCTGCCTTCCCAGATAAAATTCATAAAAAGATTGTCGAATTTATTTAAAATATCGTTTGAAGGAGTCGGAAGACTTATAAACAAATGATTTAACATAGGTATTAGTAGGCTTTTGACTACTGCAATTCGGCCTGTTGGAGTTAATTTACGTCTTTTCCAAAACGAAATGGTTTTATTGATGTTTATCCACTTGTCATCAAAATTCAAATCTATCATTTTATTTAGATCAACATCAAAGTGAATACCTAATAATTTAAATTTTGTAGCTGAAATCCTGCTTATTGGCCACACATACTGTATTTTAAAAGGTAAATCAAAAGCATCTGGATCAAAATAATAAATGGCAGAATAAAACAGTGTAGACATGGAATATTTCTCAGACTGTATAAAAGCAATGAAATTCATCTTTATAAAGATCCAGCCTAATTTTCTGGGTTTGACCCATTCCCTAGAAGAAATTTATCTCAATCATAAACATGTAAACATAGAATTCTACTTTACATTTGAGAATTTTCTGAGATGTACATATAACGGAAAAAGACACGGATATTTTGAGCTGGGTATTGAAAATGGGGTTTTAATAGCATATGCTACCAATATACCGCATATCCAGATCAGCCTCCACATACGCGGAATCTGATCAAGACCTATGTTGTTCTTTTTGTAATTTTGTCAAACAAAAACGAATTTTGAGACGGAAGTTATTCACCAAAAACTGAACTTGCTTCATAGTTGTCTAAATCCATTAAAAGAGGTCCAAGTTTATACCGTTGTCGTTCCTAATAGAAAATATTAGCGAAAACATTCTGACAAAGGATGGGAATGGTAATAAACAGCATTTTCTCACTTTCCCTCAACAATTCATGAACTATATCGTACGCAAATCCTTACTGTGACAAAATTCATTTTGTAGTTTGCTGCTTACTTCAAACTAGTGTTTGCGCGACCCCCTTTTTCACAAATCGGCTTAAAGTTGACTGCTCGGAAATATTGAGTAACTTTTCTGCTAGAGCTGTTAGCTAAGTAAACATTGCAGAAATTATGAGTGTTATAAATGCATGGAATTATTCAAATTATTTCCTCTAAATTTTTCTTTGACTCACTTTTGGAAATTAGAAGAAGGAGAATTATCGTCTTTATACATAAAGCATGAAGCTATGATTTGTAGATGGCAAACGCTCTTCAAAACAACAACTTTTAGACTAATCCAAAATCAACGACAAAATCAGTGTAACTTTATGTGTATAATGTTCTATAATGAAATACATGTATATCTAAAATGTCAGCATTGTGTTGTTTTTGCTTTCGAGATTTTGTTGAGGTTAATCTAAAACCTTTTCGAACATACCTTGTTTTACGTCCCTATTAAAATGGGCTTAAGGAAACATTTGTGGCAAAAACGAAAATGATGATTTACTTTTTGAACATTTCTGTTCTATTGAAGGATGGAGTATGGAGCAGATCGAACAGGGACAGTGTCATACCATCAGCTATTTCTAACGAGTTACAGCTACCGAACCGCCATTCATATACTACTTCTTCTTTAGAATAGGCAACTTAAATATTCATATGAGTTTACATGTTTTTACAGTTTTGTGAATGTTTAAAGTTTGTTTACCTCCTTTAAACATTTCTGTTCCATTAAATGACGGAGTATGGAGCAGGTCGAACTGGGACAACGTCATACCGTCAGCTATTTCTACCGAGTTACCGCTACCGAACCGCCATTCGTATACAACTTCTTCTTTAGAATAGGCAACTAAGATAAATATAAATGGCCTGGAATTAATCAATCAAAGGCTCATCTAATATTTGACATCAATATGGATCCCGATCAGCTTGCGTATACACACAGTCTAACCTGGGTCCATATTGTTCTCACACTTTGTAAAAAAATATATAACTCACAATGATAGAAAGGATGCACTTCAAGGGCGGGTCCAGGATTTTTTTCCAAGGGGGGGGGGGGGGGGGCGTCCAAGCCCAAAAGCTTTTCCATGGGGGCCAAGCCCAAATTATGGCTTAAAATGTAATAAATATGTAACGTTACACTAAATTTCTAAAGTCAAATTTCAATTTTCGGTTAATGCCAGGGAGGTATGGACACCAAAACCCCACCCCCTCCTCTTTTGATCCGCCCATGCACTTTTAACGTTCTACACCCCTAACAAACAAACATGTATTATACATATTGGCAAACAAAGTGTACTGAATGACTTTCGTATAGGCTTAAAAATATTGTTCATTTTCGCCCGAAAAAATCCTAAATTAAATATAAAGAAAAGAAGGTTTGTTTATTATTCTTTCTTTTCTTTAACTTTGTCATACTTTCTAGAAGTTATCAGAATTTTAAAAAAAGTTCATTTGTTGTGAAGAAGGGTTGCTAAATAGCCTGTACACGTAAAGAAGACAATACATTTCCAAGAAATATCTTGAATACACAGTCAATTTGAATCTAGTAACAAACGACTTCTGTACACATGCATGACGGTTCTTTATTTATCTAATTCGGTACCGACATTTGTCTTTCTCTGTAAATCTCCTCGAGAATATGAACAATAAAATTCACCAATTTCGAAAGAACGCATTTGTATAGAAAAGCGGAATATATATTATAGTTGAGGAAAAATTATCTTTGCGTTAAACGTTTTGAACCAGTCCACACAGGGACGAGTATATTGATATTTTTTGCATGTCCTACATGTATTTGGTACTTTTTAAGAAATTGTTCACATATACGTACAACTTCCAACATACAAAGGGCAGTTCTGCGAGTCCAGTGGATACTTCTCCAGGTGCATCCGACAGCTAGCTCGTATGGTTAATCTGTAATAACCAAAAAGAGAAATTCTTGTTTTTTACGTGAAAAAACATATGCCTATGGTGACAAGGCAAACGGATGTAGATTATGATTAAATTATGTATGCTATAGCATTGAAAACATTGAGACAAAAGAAGAAACTGCTGGTTATCAGCAGTTTCTTCTTTTGCCTCAATGTTTTTCCAAGCCTATTCAATTAGGTACGTCAAAACCAGGTCTTGTTTGAGAAAGGGATAAGGGATTTTGCCCCAACAAAAGCAACATGTGCCTCAAATATTCTCGGTACACTGTAATTGAACCCTTTTCATTCTTGATCAATAGTGTTTTTAAAAAAGTCCGCTTAAGCACGATCCGTTACATTTGTTTGAATATGTTCGGGTTAGTAACGATTTTGAAACAGTGTTTCATCGTTTAGCATCAATTACGAAAATTACGTTTTCGATAATGCACAACAATAAGCAAAATAAACAATGGTGCGAGTTAACCCTTATCAGCAGTTTCTTCTTTTGTCTCAATGTTTTCCCAAGTCATTTCGATTAAGTACGTCAAAACCAGGTCTTGTTTGGGAAAGGATTAAATAGTGGTATACGTGCACCTTTGAAAGCAAGAGCAGAATCAGAAAACGTGTATGTATGCGTCAAACTGCGAGCAATGAAAACGTCTTCATTTCATTGACTGTGGTACAACGTGCATTTTTCTGAATGAACTGTTCGCCTCTCTTATTGTAATCTTTAAATCTTCTCAGAAATATTGGACACATTTCTAAGAGTAATGGCTACGATTTGGCAAAAATGAAGTACAATTTAATCCATTTAAAAGCGTTATCCACTCATTTAGCAGAAAATGCACTCCTCTTGGCACCAGTGATATCGCATGAATTACGTGAATCGTTCGTGGTTCATGTTTATGTGATATTCAATTATGAAGACATACAATTTCTTGTGTAAGGAAATATGAAAGCTGTCACTAGGCGTCTTGAATGCCAAAACTTCAGGTTTATGATTTGCTCTGAATTTGACGTTTATGCATGAAACGATAACGCATTTTATTATGCAAATTCTGATTTTAAACTCAATACACATTTCGCATGAAAATCTTATCAAATCAGTCTCATAGAAATCGTTGGCTGTAACAAATGTGAAAGTGGAAAATTTACCCTAATATATCTTAGAAACTGTGTGGCAAAACAATGTTATCTGGTCCGTGCTTCAGTGAAGCATTATCAAGTCTAAAAATGATTTATTTTAGATAATTCGTCCCTTGACAGCCAGAAGTGGCTATCAGCAGTTAAATTTTAACTGCTGATAGCCACTTCAAGCTGTCAAGGGACGATATTAAATAATTAACGATCTGGAACCATAATGGATTTCGGTTATTATCGCCGATGATCGGGTATTTACGGCACTCGGTTATTTCCGTGAAACGCACTTCGGAAAGATTCGATTTTGTTCTCACCTCGGTTTACTTTCTCGTAAATATTAATATATATCGGCCGTGTAAGCTATTTAAAGTGTATTTTTCTGCATAGATAGAGATAATTCTCGTATTTCTCGTTGTTAGTAGCATGAAAAATGCTTAAATATTATCGTTCTGAACACTCTGGCGATTAAACGTATATTAAACGTACATTCATTCCATTAGAATAGGAAAAACATAAAAAATACTTTTTCATATTGTATTCTATAAATAGCAACAAAAAAGAAAGTGAACGTACAACGAAATAGGGAACGATTTTATCCAGTTAATCGTGTCTATATTTCGGACATACAATAGTAATTCGTTGGAGCTGCTATGAAATCTCGTGGCTACGGCTTAAATCAGGCCGTAGTTACGATATTTTATGACAACACTGACGGTTTATCAAAACATAACTTTAAACCCAGTCTATTGTTAGCACAAAATCCATTGCTATTCACATGAATTTTCCGTGGTTTGTTCAATTTCAACATTTCCTTTCATAGATATTTTGATATTTTCAATAATTTTAGGGTTATCAAGGCTTTAAACGGTAAATTTAGGCATCGACAGTGGTGACGAACAGATTTACGTCAACTATTTTTGATCGTAAAGTTACGGAAAAAAAACTTAGGAAATTCTAATCTTAGCTGCAAACATGTTTTGTAAAACGCACTTACGCAAAAAAATTGAACTTCCGTTCATATCTACGAAAATAATGTGCGTAATTTTGTTGATAAAACGGGGCCCAGATCACTGGTAGAAATAACAGAAAAACACTAAGAGAAATGAAGAAATAACTGTTTCAATATGCCTACAATTGTTATGAATTTACTGATTTGGTTATAAAGAGCAAAGCACTGATATATCCCCTTCTTAACAAGTCTGGTTTTGACGTCCATTGTAGAAATAATTTGAGAAAACATTGAGAGAAAAGAAGAGGTTGCTGATTATCATCAATGTGTTATCATCAATATGTCCCTTTTCCTCAGTGTTTTCTGTTCTTTTGGACTGGTACAGTTTTTTTTTTTTTTTTTTTTTTTTTTTTGTTGTTTTTTTTTTGGGGGGGAGGGGGAAATGGGTTATGTATGCACCAATACACTTGATTGATTCAAGATCTATACGAATAAATGCTTAAGACCAGGATTTGATATAGTATCAATATTGCGTCTTCTGCCTTGATTTTTTTTTATTATAGTCCAGTCACAATATAATGACACATGTTTACAAATTTTACAGTAATAAACAAAAGGTAATCCTTGTTAATTTTCAGTTCAACGTTGCATGTCTTGGTTCAAATTTTGAAGGTGTAAGGGACCTGCAAGATTCGAACCATCACATGCATTTACAGTAGTTATGACTTTGCTATTGCGTTTTTTGCAAGGGTAAATTTTGTAAACATGTGTCATAATATCGTTGATTAAAGGACTATAGGTATGTAAAGACCCGGTAATCAAAGATACATGTTCGTGTAAGATCAGCTTAATTTGATTAAAAAAGGCGTTCTTATACAGTAGTACATGAGACCAATTTCAACCCTCTTCCACCCCACGAATCTTATATCACGGCGGGGAATCACCTGACATAATATTTTCGATATTTTCCAACAACTCTGTCAATAGATGACCGATTTGAAAAGAAGACTTTGCTGAATGCCAAGGGTAATCTTTGAAAAATCAGCTGATATGAAAGTTATTGACGACCAACCAAAACTTAATCTGGTCGTCATTAACGTTTTTATCACTTGATTTGTAAAATAGTTACCACCCATCTGATATCGGGCGTTTTACACTTTTTTCTGTTTCAAACCGATTTCAAATAGGTCAAGTATTTACAAAATTATTGACGATTTTCTGAAATTTAGTGTCACATGATTCCCCATCGATGTATATAATGCCCTTGTTTTGTTAACAATAGTTTATGTAGTAACTACAGGGAAATCTGGCAATGAATATTTGATAAAAAAATAAGTTGTTTATATAAGTTACTATAAAAAATAATGTGTTGTTACATTTGACCTTACAATGCATATTTGATGGAATTGAATGACCTATTTTGGATAATTTTGTCCTTGTTTTATGCGTCCCTACTAAGTTTGAATTCATAAAAAAACAAAATTTAACGGTAACTTTTTCCCATTCTTGTTTTATTTGCACAAGTATAAATTAGAGATAATTTTGGTGTAGGTCTCATACCCTGCCAGTCAATATTACAAAAAAATACAGATCAAAGAAAAATGTTCATTTTTCTTAAACATGGAAAAAAATTCAGTCGCAAAATCATAAACCTTATGTATAATCAAGTGTTTTTTCTCAATTTTGTTTTTCATAGTTTTGTATTTAGCTTATTTATGTTACATACATATCTGTTGAAGCATACAAGCTGAAAAATGTCAGATATTAACATCTTCTGGGAAAAAATATGAGATTCGCGGAGTTGGTGCTTCCCCTTTTCCCGCATTTTTTTGTTAAAGGGGGTCAATAACTAAAAAAATATATAAAAATCGAACATATCGGTAAAAATTGTTTTAAGTTTCATTTTACCTCCGTCTTATATCATAGAAATAATATATAACAATACTTTTTGTATATTCAAAAGTATCTATTATGGTTCCAGATCGAACAAGATAAAAGTACAACACACCAAGACCGTGGGTAAAATTATTCTATTTTTCCCAGAACTTTAATCACCCTAGTTTCTCGCCCCTAAGAAAATAGGATTGAGAAATAAATTAGTCAAAATAGAAAATGCTCATATCAGCATTTTCTCCTTTTGTCTAAATATTTTTGGCCAATATTGTACATAAAAAAACTATCTTTAAATGGGAATTGATCTTGATCAAAACAAACAAAATCATACTTAGTTTTTTTTTATTTGAATAAATGATCGACACCGAATATCTAAAGTTCTGTACCGAACAGAAAACCCAAACATTCCGACTTCCGGTCGCGCAGAAAATGATTCGTACCATAGGCATTTCGAACCTTATTGTACCTGTTCGTTTATATACACCCAATTTGCTTTCTGCAGCATCTCCAAAGATGGATCAGTCTAGATTTTCTGTCATTTTAGAAATTGTTAAAACAATCAGAGTTAGGCAGAAACATAGTACTCTAACATTACCTTTGTGAGTACAGGACGGTTCCATCTTGGTTGATTCTGAAGAACTTGTTTGGCATGGGAACCATATGTACGTACGACCGACCTCCATTTAGAAAGATAGTGTCCGGATACCACAGTCTCTCAAGTACCTTGATGTTGAGAGAAATGTTGGGTAACGATATATTCAGTGCCAGTCTCTTGTCGATCCACAACTGACGAAAATAACAGTCCATCGAATAGTCCTTGAGAAAAGGGAAATGGAAATTGTGCAATTAAAACATTACCAGACCAGACTTTCCCAAATTCAGAGAAATGTTGGGTAACGATATATTCAGGGCTAGTCTCTTTTCGATCCACAACTGACGGATATAAAAGTCCATCGAATAGTTCGGGAGTAAATTGAAACTAACAATTTGAACTACGTAATTGATATCTAATCAAAGGACAATGCAAATACTTATTCATAGGTAGCGCAAAACGACTACACAAACTTCGACCGGTTTTTAAGAGTGCACAAATAAACAAAATATTTCGCAAGGTTTTATTCAACTTTGACTACTTTCAAGTGATTCTTTTGTAGACAAGAGGTCATCGAATAAAAGTATAAAACATTCACTTAATTATAGATCTAATAAAAACAACTATGGAACGTTTCTTCTGGTGATTCCTTTGGCCACTTGCATACTGACAAAAACATCAACAAGATACTGTTTATTCGCGTTTGGGATTTGTAACAGTCAGTAAGAGGTTTCATGCGGTACAAACTGTCTTGCGGAAACAATACATCAATTTAAAAGAAGATTCATCATGAGCGGAAATATTGAGATACACGAGCTTAAATGGGAATAAACAGAAAGCTTTATTAATCTAGACAGACAAAATATGTCCTTAAGCAATTGTTCAATGTATCCACTCGTCCGAGCAAATTCAATTTGCCTTGACATAAACGCATTTATCTTTTCATGGGCGACCATAAAGTGAAATTAAAAAGACAGCGTAACGTGAAATTGCGAGAGCCATTTATGAAATGAAACACGCAACGGGGCTTGTTTTGTTCGTTCCATTATACTGCTATAAAATGGGATAGCTCTGAGTCGCCGAAAAGAATAAAGCTTTAGAAATCTGACAGGTCATGCAAAAATGGTACTACCGGTATCTGAGTTGAGTTTGCCAATTCAAAAGGACTCTAAAAGAAATAAAAAAAATGACGCAGCATTCAAATCACTTTTGAATGAACCAACATAAGTATTGTGAACGCAGAACTGCTTAGAGTTCAGGGAAATATATTCCATAATCTTTTCTTCGAACGTTATATTAACCTAAAATGGGAGTGACGTATACCACGTGCACACTATAACCGGTATACATCAAAGGAGTTTATTGGTTTTGAAGCAGTAAACAAAGTCATAACTCCCATTTTAGGGTGGTATTACAATATAATATAACGTGCATCATTTTGTTACTATATCGGTACCATGGGTGGTATTAAGGCAGTTCACCCATAATGAGATTCGAGCGACGTCGGAATTATTCTGGCGACGTCGATAACATTCGGCGGTGGAAATTTCCACCGCCGAATGTTTACGACCGCACCGGAATAAGTTCGAATACGTAACGAAGACGCTCGAAAAACTCCGAAGTATTATGAATTTCAAAATGGCCACTTTACGGGTAGTCTTTCTTAACCAACCAGCTGAATTTCTATAATAGTTCCGAAATTGATTAGAGTACTCTAGCAAGCATAGTGATCAGGAGAGACTTGAGCCTCATCCCAAAAGACTGGTGTAAATCAAATTAAGAATTGAAAACAAAATGAAGGATCGTCAGTGAAAACAGTCTCGGATCAAAGTGGTTGAAATCCTTCTTATTTTAAAACCACAAGACGCTTTATCGGTAATTGTGATAAATATGCAAAATTTTATATAAGTGATCAGAAGAGACTTGTGCCATCCAAAAGACTGGTATAAATCAAATTAAGAATTGAAACGAAATGAAGGATCGAAAGTGAATACAGTCTCAGATGAAAGTTGTTGAAATCCTTCTCATTTTTACAATACAAGACGCTTTATCGGTAATTGTGATAAATATGCAATATAAGTGATCAGAAGAGACTTGCGCCTCAATCTGAATGAATCCAGATAACATAATTTCATAATGTTACATCTGAAGATCGCGCATTAGGGGTCATCTTCTGTGACCTGGGAATTTCCATTTTTTCTATTTTTACACCAACCAATCAAAACGCTCGTTGCAAACGCAGGTCTGTTGTCCCTGACAACAACACCAAAATGGCTGCGTTCGATAGACACGCGCTTGACACCGAGCAAAGAGCTAAGTCCGTTAGTTTTGAGAGCATAGATATGGCATTTATAAATGAAGTGGATAGGTTTCGGTATTTTTTTTTTTTGCACTGTACTAAGTGGCAGTTTTGTGCGATCATTGTGCTACATGTAACCCGAAGTAGAGCGGTGTGTAATTTTGAAAATAAATAAACTATATAATGACAATTCATATACAATAGTCATATTAGCTCAGTTGGTAGAGCTGCCGACTTGAATACCGTAGATTAGAGGATCGAACCTCACGCAGACTTCATCTTTTTGTCCCCCTATGTTTTTATCATCTTTATTACATTTTTCCATACCAAATTATTCTAGAAATTGCAAAAACGAAATAAAAATACAATTACTAATTATGTTTTTATATCCGTGATTTCTAGAAACGTTTAGTTTGAAAAATATGAAATACATTGTAGGAAAAAATAAGTAGCCAAGGTGGGGGTCGATCCCTGGTCATCAGATGTATGGGTCGGACGCGCTATCGACTGAGCTAATTGGGAATCTACAATGCGGTGTTTCAAATTGCCAATATATAGTTTATTGTGGATAAGTAGTCAAAACCTCATAACTAGAGCTTGAAAAAAGCTGGAGTTACGAGGTTTTGACTCCCCACCGACGTTATACGTTTGTAAGTTAACATCGCTTTGTTTCGGGTTGGCGTGATGATCGTGTTGAACTGTTGCTGCCATGCAGAAGACTATCTGCTTCATAAATGCCATGTCTTTGCTCTCAAAATTAACGGACTTAGGTCTTTGTCTTTGTAATGAAATCACCACACTGGAGGCGTCCATGGCTTCTAGTTATCGTTAGAAACGGAATTGTAGTAGTGCGCATGCCCGTGCGCATGCGAAAAATCTTTCAACTTTTCCAAAGTAAAATCTGATTGGTCCAAAGAAAGGTCACAGAAGATGACCCTCAAGGGGTCGTCGTTAGATCCTACTTTAAGATAGGATCTATATTTCAATTAGATTGCTTGCGCCTCGTCCAACAAGATTGGTGTAAATCAAATTAAGAATTGAAAACAAAATGAAGGATCGAAAGTGAATACAGTCTCAGATCAATTTGATTGAGATTCTTCTCATTTTTACAACACAAGAAGCTTTTATCGGTAATTGTGATAAATATGCAATATAAGGAAAGGTTTCCCCAAATTAAGTAGATATGTGTCAGACTTCGATGATATGTGTTCGTTTTGCTTGAGTTGAGATTAACTTTCTGTCTGAAAGGTCACTAATTTATCATCAATGTCGACTTATATGAAGGCAGAACAGATTGAGGTATTGCCCGTATCTCCTTATTGACTTTCCAAGAGGGAACGAATTTATCCATTTAACGGTGACGTATGTTCGGACAAACAATATTATTTCGTAGGTGCTGTAATAAAATCTCGTAACTACGAGATTTTGTAACAACACCGACGGTTTACATGTCAATGAATAACCGAAAACCTAGTCTATTTGAGCAAAAAATTCATTGCTATTCAAAACTGTCTGCTTTAATCTTTACGTAAGATAATATCAAGTCTATGTGTTTCTTTTCAGAATTCAGTCATTGCTTTAGGGAGTGTCTACTTAAATGTTTACAGCAAAAACAAATTTGCAATAAATCCTAAATATATTACTCAAAACGTTTTACACGCCATTTTGATGTTTTTACTTTTTTATTTGTGAAGAGTTTATAGGTGTCTACGTGTATTTAAAAGATAGTTACATTCCTAGTTAATAAAAAAATATCCAAAATTATCATAAAGTTTAAACAGATCTAGAGGATAATCGTTAGTTTCATTGTAAGATCGATTAATATTTCATTGAGTGAACAACAAAAGATTTATTTTCACGGTTGGCGAAGCCACGGGTAAAAATGTAGCCTTCGTTGTTCACGAAATAAATTATCAATCGATCTTACTCGAAGAACAAACGATTATTCTATTTCTTTAATGCAAATATCAGACAAAATGTGGAAATTCTATGACAAATTTTCTTAAAGCGCGTCATTTTGCACGTGACTGCTATGCAACGCTTATGATGACGTCACTTATTTGGCCCTGCTTAGATAACGTCAGATTGGGTAAAATGATCGAAAGCGGGGCACAATTTTTTTTAATAATTTCACTGGATAGGCGATGAGTTTATCAGAATTTAATGATAATCTACCGTTATTTCTCGATAATCCACCGAAAAGCATTAAAGGAGTGATTTTACATAAATGGAGTTCCTGATTGAAGGCCGGCTCTTGAAGCCGGCCTTCTTTGGAATGCTTTTTCGATTTAGACGTGTAGGATGTGGGAGGCTAACAATTAGAACATTTACGACATTTTGGTGTAGAACTGACTGATTTGTAAGTCAATAATTGACGTTCACCTTGCAAGTTATATGTTTTAAATATTTTCTCCTTTGCGAGCAAACATATCGCAAAATTGACCGCATTTGTATATCGTTCCAATTCCAATAACTGACCGCCCCCGATCAAGTGACTATCAGATTAACCACGGTCCATAGAAATACTGGAATGCACAAAACCGAGACGTACATAGAATGTCGATATATTATCTATTAAACGTTATCGGCAAACTTTGGAAGTTATCGAAACGCGTATCAAATCCGGCACTTAACACAATCCCACGTGAACGTCTCTGTTGAAAGCATCCAATCATGAAATACTCATGCGTTCCAGTATTTCCCATCTTCGCTAGCCAAGGTTGAACCCGCCTACGTTTGTATTCACCCTTGGCGGATTTAGTCCGATTTTCTTGAAATCGCGAAGCGCCGCCTAACGGTTGTTCTGCTGGTTGTTTACGTCGATTATTGATGACGTCATTAACGCGCGTTGCCTTTCGCGTCATACGTCATGCGGATTATGTAAAAGTTAGCTGCTTTTTTGGTCGAATTGTCGAAAGTATAATAATTCGTCGACTAAAGATAGGGAATTCCTGTCTATTGCAGTGAAATTCTTAGGAAAAATCGCCCATCTTCGCGTTTTTGAGTTGCAAATGCAATGCTTTTTCCCGCCCGTTGTCATGATTTGGTTACTCATAACAAATGTATCAGTCGACAATCTGATTGGTTCCAGCGAGGCCTCGCTGGAACCAATGAAAACGCTTTCCAGGAGACCAAGAAAATCGGACTAAATCCGCCAAGGGTGAATACAGAAACGACGTTACGTCGTAGATGTCACCCTTGGCTTGCGAAGATGAGTATTTCCATGGACCCGATATACTGGGTTACTGCCCCTTGAAGGACCCGATAAATAAGTTGTAATTTGATTAGTTTTTCAACCGAACGCCGTAGCTCAATCGGTTAGCCGCTTGTACATACAGTCATAATTGTATTCTACGGTATGGGTTCAAAACCCACTGTGGCTTGTGTCAACTTTTTTTCAAATACTTTTTTGAAAGGAACTTTTGTCCTTTGTTATAGCGGACGAGAATTGACCTGGCAGAGCAGCCAATGCTAATCGAATGGAATCCTCTGCCAGGTCAATTCTCGGACGAGAATTGACCTGGCAGAGCAGCCAATGCTAATCGAGTCAACAGTGACCAGGATTAATTTTTGGCTGCATCAATTTAAAGTTTGAGTTTACAAATTGTTTAAAAAATTATAAATAAACACTTTCATCTCGCACTGAAAATGACTATTATGACCTTATTACGAAGTTGCTGTATTTTATTTAGATAAATCATACTGTATGTAATTCTTTAGTCAGTAAAATACAAACATTGCATTGTATTAAAGCTGCAGTCCCTCGCTTTGTCAAATTGCAAAAAACGGAAAAAATGGAATGAAACGCATAATTTTTATAATGACTACCTTTAGACTAGTAACGGAAGGCGGTTCAGACAAGCAATGAACCTAAAATAAGATAGTTATTGCCGAAATTAAGGGAAATCCGTGGAAAAAATGAAAAACGTTTGTCACGTTTTTCAAATCTATTTTCCTCACTGTTTACATTTTGCTCAGATGTAAACACAACATTTTTGTATAATACACAATAAAATTCTTATAAAGTAATGACGTAGATACGGGTAAAATTTAGGTAGAGTGATTGAGCGGTATGTGTGCTGTATAGGACATCCGAGTTCTATCCTAGGTCTCGGCGATTCTTTTACTCTCTTTTTTCTTTTCTTTTTGTCCGTCATTTGTATTTTTACACAAAATACAAGCTGCCATCTGCCTAGCAAATGAAATTTCGTAGCTAATATCCATTTAAGACGAAGAAAAAAAGTATAAAAAAATTTGCAGACAGCTGGATTCGAACTCGGAGCTCCATAATTGAAAACTGACCGCTCTACGTACCAACCTAAATTTTCTTAGTCATTACGCTACTAAATATAAAAATTGTATTGTTTTATCCATGTGCCAAAGGATCTTGCGCGAACTATAGAAGAAATCAAAATCCAAACGACAGGCGATTTAGATCCAATCCTATCTTTATCGGTGATCAAACAGAGCGATGGAAAGGTGAAAGGATAGGCCGAATCGAAGCTGACACGAATCGAATCATATGTTGCCAAAACGCTGATCGATACATCAATAGTGGTCATGTGAGAAGACGCTTGGGGGAGGTGTCTGAGAATGACATCATCACTGTCCTGCGAAATACTTTTTCTATAAAATTAATAGCGGTAATTTGTGGAAACAACCCTCCGGCATTTCGTTTTAAAGGAGAATTTCATTGAATTGGAGTACAATTGAGCTTGAAAGGTGTATCATTTAAAAATATTATTAATGACCCAGCGAATGACCACCAAATGGTTTTAAAGTTTATTTTTCGAAGAAAATTCGAGATAGAGCACCTTTAAATATTTACAAATTCTACATCAAACAATGAAACAATTGAAAAAAAAAACAAAAAAACAAAAAACACGGATTTACAGAAGAACATGTCAGTAACGTGAACAAAATATCCATTTCTTTGAAGTAAAGCAATGAACAAAATATTTAGTTAGGTTCAGAACAATAGGTTTCAATTTTGTTGTTAAAAATTCGGTATTTTTGAGTTAATCATGGTTATGCGAGCTTGTATTTGTTTTAAGTTAACCATAGTAATGTAAACTTGTGTAGGTGGTGCAGGACCATTCGCTGAGAAATCTAAAGGCAGAATAGTCTATTATTGCACTTGAGGTCACCCAAATGAGCAAACATGGCAATTTGCGGGACTTGCAGAATGTATACATTTTAAAAGTAGAAGTCACTTGAACTGCAAACAAACAATACGCTATCAAATAATTGCTACTACAAGTCCACGATAATTCCGTTGGGGTCTTGATACCGTGAGTTCAACAAGAAAAGGAAAGATATAATTAACATGACATGGTTGAAATATATAACTTCAGCAAAATTTTCATGGATGGCTACCAAAAAATTGCCGGCCTCTTTGATGCAATGCGTCAAAAGTTTGTCTTGTAATTTTATGAAATGCAATTAAAACAAAACAGCTAATTCTGGTGAATATATGAAAACATAATTGTATCAAAATATGTATCAATAAGCATCGGTGGTGGACTCACGAGAAAACATAAGATTAAAATCTAATGTCGAAAAAGAAACTTATCTTAGTCGATATTGTCAAGATAAGAACTGATTTTCTTCAGAAGGCATGTACGCAACCACAAACATTAATACCAAAAGTAGAGGTATTTTGTTACTTGTGCCAATTCAAAGAAGTTTTGGCCACGGATATTGGCTATATTTTCATTTCTGTTTCTTCGAAAATGCTTAATATAGTATCAATCGGCAACTGCTAGCCATAGAAGATTATTCCGATGTGAATTATGATCCTTGTACAGAGGTCATGTGGTAACTTTTGAGCGGTATATTGTTGAGAATCTAATGAACACATTCCTTGTAGTGTTTTTCTACACTTAGCCTAGTAGATGTATGTGTGTTACCAAACAATTTGATAAGTTATATTCTGATTGTTTTCGGGAGACAGGGTGGAGCCTATTAAACGGTTCATTACATTTAAGCTCGAGGAGAAACAGCCTTCTCGCTTAGCGGTACATCGTCGGTATTATTGCAAAACATTATAACTTTATAACTACAGCGTAAATCAGGCTGTAGTTACGATAACATTGTTTTATAACAACTCATTTTACAATCGAACGTTCTTTCAATTTCGAAATGTGTTCATGCTCGTGCTGCACGTTTTTCCACTTATACCAACCAAGATATCGAGAAGTAAACTCGTCGAATAACCTCTTCGCTTAGCCACACCCTGTAAGGTGAATAAAATGGATTATAAACACAACTGTTTACGATAAATGATAAGCTTACTTATTGGATTATCACTTATAATGGCTGATCTATTTCGTCTGAATTAATAAGGCAGTTTGATTATACAGCAATAATTTGTGTTTAACTTACCATGCTTCGTTCATTAATGGGTCCCATAGATCGTACCAGAATGTCAGTCTTTATTACCAGAGGGGCTTCTGAAATGTGGTTCAAGAAATTCAATTGGGGATAGATCTGTAACAATCAACCTTCAGTATACAATGCGTTTAACATTACACGAATTATTTGTAAAGACTCTTGCTGATGACAATAGTAACAATGCGAAGAGGTTCGAAGAAAAACAAAACTGAAATACGAAATCACGTAGTTTCAAAGATACAATATGAACTTATTGCTCGTCCAATTGCAGAGAATGAGAAATATATGTGATGGATATTGGCGTTGCTGTCCCTCTTTATTGAACTGGTACCATTTTGTCATATTGTCAAGACCCGGTTTTGATGTCCCTATTAGAGAAGGCTTGCGAAAACATGAGACAATAGAAGAAAATGCTGATAACCAGCATTTGTTCCTTTTGTTTCAATACTTTCTGGGCTAATTTGTTGACATTTCTCTGTATTAAAAACAGCAATTTTGTCGTCTGAAGCAGCTTTCAAATTGGAACACCATAAAATTCGTCGTTTGGGAAAGGGTAAAAGTAAACCACTCACCACCGAAGCCTGGTCTAAGCCGCCTGTCATAACCATGTAGGAGTCTATCTAGCTCGTTACTGACATTTCGTGTTTGAACGTCGTTTACTTCTTCTCCGCCCGCGGACAGCTGACGACTGTAAGAAATATGCCATTTAGATCACCCCAATGAGATTCATGCGACATCGTAATTTTTGCGTGTGACATCGATAATATTCGGAACGTGTTCGAGCCTATTCGGGAGACGTCCTAAATATTCGGGGATGGAATGTTTACGACGTCGCCCGAATTATTCTGACGAAGTGTGAATCTTATTAGCGGCGGACTATCTAAATGTGACAATTGAAACAGATTCATAAAGAAGTCAGGGGTGGTATTCATCACCAAACCCTGGTCTAAGCCGTCTGTCATAACCATGTAGGAGTCTATCTAGCTAGTTACTGACATTTGTACACCGTTTACTTCTTCTCCGCCCGCGGTCAGCTGATGACTAAACGAAATAAACAAACTAATATGTCATTTAGATCACCCCAATGAGATTCACGCGACGTCGGAATTTTTTCGAGTGACGTCGTTAATATTCGTGACGTATCCGAACTTATTCGAGAGTCGTCCTAAATATTCGGCGGTGGCCGGTTCCACCGCCGAATATCTGTCGTATCCAGGTAGGAGTCTATCTAGCTCGTTACTGACATTTCGTGTATGCATATCTTTTACTTCTTCTCCACCCACTGACAGCAGACGACTGAAAGAAATGAAAAAAAAAATAAATGTTCTCTAAGGTGAGCGATAAAGGACCATATTGGCCGCTTGTCTAAAGTAGACCTATTACCACCTGACGACTGAAAAAAAGTTACATTTAGAACGGATTTATGATACAGTCAGGGATGGCATTCATCAACTTATCTTACTCCTGGTTCAATTTTAAAGGGGCCCTTGCTAGTTTGTTGATCATACGAACATGTGAAGAAATAGATTCAAGAATTATTGTATGGATTCATTTACCTGCATAGCTAGATTATTAATGTCAAAGGAAATTTCAAATGGAGTTCATTTAGTCCTTCTAAATGGGGCCCGTTTTATCAACGGTCGTACGTCGGTCGCAGCTAAGATTGTCGTAACTTTCGGTCTTACGTCTGCGAGACCGTTTTCATTCGAATATTCTCGGATCTTATCGTTACTCAAGATCCCCTCGAATGTATTACAGTTGCCGGCATGAGCAGATCCTGTCCATATCTCTCCGCAAGCATAACAATGGTAATCAGGTCAATAACAACGGAAGCAGACCAAACAACCATTTAAATCTACGCCAGAAAAATATTTGAAACAAACAGAGTTCAAAAGTCGACTGTATCCTCATGAATGTGACAAAATTTTACCAGATAAAATAATTGATGTGATTTACCGATTATTGACAGTATATTTCACTTGAATTATAACGTTAGCTAAAGGATTGATTTGTTTTGATGACGTCATTTACGCGCGTCTGCTTTCACGTTCAATATGGCGGTCACTGTATTACGCTCGAGATCATGTTGCAACCACGTTCCAACGCGGCAAAAGGTTGCAAACAGTCTCGAGGGTCGCGATTGGACCGTTTTATCAAAGCGTCGTAGCTACGATTGACGTAAGTTTTTCCTAAATTTCTACGACCGGTCCGACCCAGTCTTAGTAGGGTCGCAAAAATGGCGGCCACATTAGAAATGTTTGAAGCGAGAAAAAATGAAATTTTAAAAGGCCAAAACTGCTCGAATAAATTGTCTAGAGGAATGTCAACATTGAAACCGTGTGTCCCTGACCGGAATGAACGATCTTACACGTAGAATGGGGGCTATTTTCGGGAGCAGAGCGAACAGAACGGAGGCAAACTTTCGTTGAAACACAGGTAAATAATCGTTTGTGGTTGGACCAAATTAGTAAGTTTTTACTGTAAAATTTACTGTCAACAATGACAAGTAGAATAATTATGGTACGAAAAATTTGTAGTGCGAAATTTGTTATGAATTACGTCATCAATTCAAGGGAAACGACTCTCGGTAGGGGATGTTGACAGTGTCAAGGACGCAAGGTTGAGTTTCATTTTATTTCCTGGTTTGAAGATACTTTGCATGCAAACATTTTGCATTATAAACTCCTTGATTGTGTAGTAGATCACGGCATTGTTATATGATTTGCCCATCTGACTGACTTAAAGTTTACGGCGCCTTTTGTCTTGAAACCAAAAGAAACATTCATATGCCTAGCTTAAGCTAGTGGGTGGGGTAAGCAAGGAGTTTAGAATGTGAAATTATTCCAGAAAAGGTATTTTCATTGCGTGTTTTCAAATGACCGTGTTACTATTAATTATCAATTATTGTCTGCATGTATGACGAAACATTTTTCAGTGGATGATAGGAATAAACCTCGCTTCATGTCAATATCGATATTTTCTTAGCTCATCCTTTACTAGATAAAACTAGTGAGAAAAACTGTTCATTTTGTTATTTATATATTTTCAGATCAAAGTAAAAACCATCGAATGTGAATAGCCTGGTAGATAAACAGATGCTAGACCATGAGATTACAAATATTTGGAATAAAAGGTTTGACCTATTTTTAATTATTTAGAACTAAAAAATGGCTTGCAAAGATAAGGCTGGTGTGGATCCAGGATTTCTGTGAGGGGGGTTCAAATTTACAAATAGGGGGGTTCGTTTTTGTGTTATTACACAAATCTGACTAAATTTCTGCATGAAAATGAAATAATTTGGTTACAGAGGGGGGTTAGTTTGAACCCCACGAACCCTTTCTGGATCCGCCATTGTAAGGTCTGATTTCTCAGATGTTCTAGAACCCAAAACAGCCATGATGTCTCTGACCGTGTTAGCACAGCTGGTTACGGATTTTGTTTTAGCCATCACCATCAATGGCATCAGACAGGTTTGTCACGGATCATCATAGTATCTTGATTCAGATTCCTGGAAAGAACACTAATAATCCCTTCAAATATGTAATAATAATAATGTTGCTTGATGAAAAAACACAGGAACTACTGGTACCACTGTTGCCGGAAATCAAACTGGGAACCTCTTGGTTCCATGGCCTGTAGGCTGACGCTCTACCTATCAACCACAGATACCATGGTTCGCACAGGTCTTGAAAAACCCTTGAATTTGACCTTAGCCTTATAAAACCCTTGAAAATGGGTGTGAGCCTTGTAAAACCCTTGAAAAGCCAATCTGAGCCCTTAAAAAACCCTTGAATTCTATTTCTCTATTGTTTTGTACGTACATGTAAATCATTTTCAGCTGTGGAAAATTGGTTTCATGAAATCGGAAAATCCATTTAATTAAAAGACACAGATTGGAAAGGATTAACAATAACTGAATTGCTTGTCTGTGAAGAAATGACAAAGAAATAAAATCAGTATGGGAAAGTGTGTGTTCAACAAAAGTTGGAGATAAAAAATACAAAGCTTAAGCATGAGTCTGAGAATTTAAGTCAGACAAACCGATATATGAACCATGTTTGCGCTTAGATTATTGAATGTTAGTAGCCCTTGAATTTCAATGTTAAGTCCTTAAAAAACCCTTAAAAAACCCTTGAATTTTCTCATCAAAATTTTGTATGAACCATGGATACCATTGTTGGTTATATTTTAATCCTTATCCGAACATACCTTTATTCTAGATAGTAGTTACACTTACATGCTCATTTGAAAATTAGCCAGTAAAAAGGAAATCAATGGCTCAGCTCGAAACAGTTTTAACTGCCTATATGTTTATAAGCAGTTACAACCATTTCGCGCTGAGCCATCCAGCGGCGGATCCAGGATTTCTGTTAGGGGGTTTGTTTTTACAAAAGGGGGGGGGGGGGGTGGTTCGTTTTACAAGTATTGCACAGGTTTCACTGAATTTCTGCATGAAAATGAAATAATCAGACTGCATAGGGTGGTTCGTTTGAACCCCCCAAACCCCCTCTGGATCCGCCACTGCCATCGAAATGCTGGATTAAAGCATTTTTGCTATACAAATTTTGCTTCACATTTTATCATGATTTGTGCATCTAACTTAACCCATTACTGTACAGTGACGCCTTTTGACTCCCTCACAAGAAAAGGCTTGGGAAAACATTGTGGAAAATGAAGAAATTGCTTGTGACAAGCACTTTCTTCATTTACCACAATGTTTTCTAATCCAAAATGGAGAGATTTTTAAAATTTCAAAAACTTGAAATTGTCGCCTGCAACACCTTTCAAATTGGAATTGTCCAATATTTTGTCATTTGGGAAAGGGTATTCGGTAAAATTGTAACCAGTGTAAAGTTCTTTTTTTTGGGGGGGGGGGGGGGGGGGGGGGGAGGGGGGGTTAGTCAGCTAAATGCAGTACAGTATGCAGCATCATTGTGATACCATAGTATGTATTTTTGTCTCATTACAGGTATACATACAACATACATGTACAAAATGATGTTATGAATAGCCTACAAGAACATTTGGTGCAGCACACACTAAGAATAAAGAACACCTCTTGGAAACACTCTGCGCACAGTACTTGGACTCATCCTCTTGAAGTTTCTACCATTCTTAATTGTTATGGGCTTAAATCTTTCCCAAACAAGACTGGGTTTTAAAGTCCCTTAGACCTAATAGAAAAGTCTTGTGAAAATCTTGCGGAAAAAGAAGAAAATGCTGATAACCAGCATTTTCTTTTTTTGCCTTAATATTTTCTGCAAAATTATTCACAGATTCTACTGCCAGTGACATTTATTGTGTCGTATGTAACTGGTTTCAAATTGGGCCATCCTAAAAGTTTCGTATTTAGGAAAAGGTTAATGCTATATAATTAATTTACATAAATACTTGTACAAAAAATAGTGATGATGTGTTCAAGATATGCTTTTATTATTGAAAGCAATATGAGAAAAGAAAATAATTCTGAATTATCAGTGCTTTCTTCTTTTCTTTTAATATTTTCTATTGGTAATGTGCCATAGATAATGCTAAGTTTTCTATTTTGAGGACTGAAAATGAATGAAACTGTCATGGTTTGCAATTAATGATTAAAACTCATCATTAACTACAAAACACTTAAAGTGACATTTCAGAATTATTTTTACATAAATTTTACTTTTATTCTAATTCTAAAGAGCATTTTTTCTTATGAAAATTCTGATAATTTCAAGCCAAAATATTGAACCGTTTACGAGAAATATATATTTTTGTGCTAGAATTAAACAAATTGTTGTGGACAGCAGTTCAGATTTATATAGAATTTGTCATTTCTGTCTCAACTTTGAAGGCGTATTTTTCCCTTATAAATAGCAACTTCAAAAAAACTGATACAATTTCTACGCATTAGAATAAACAATCTTTGCATCAAGACATACTTTTAAAAATGAAATAAAAGTGAAATGTCACTTTAATGCATCTTGGGGAGTCATATGTAGCAACGGAAATTGACGAGGGTATCCTTCGCCAATTTTCATTGACACGGATGTCACCCAGAAATTGACGAGCGTATCTAACATTACTTTCCATTGTGACAGATGATGACCAAAGATGCACAAAGTGTTTTATAGTTAATGATGGGTTGCAATATTTAAGTGATGTCAAAAATTAATTGTTTAGACTAGGAAAGTGCTGAAGACTACTAAGACTTGATTTTCTTCATACAGTAGCATGGCTTAGAAAACATTTTGAGAAAGGGTAAAATAGAAGGAAGTAAATGATTTTCTGTAATATATACTCGTTTTCCCCAAAGTTAATATACTTTTACCCTTTCTAAAACAATACATGTTTTTAATGTGCCTAATATGAGACAGATTGAACATCTCTAGAAGGAAATGCTGATACAGGATGTGAGTCTAAATGAAAATATGCAACTTGTATTTATCTGATAATGGAATATGTAGAAATATAGTAGTACTAGTGTATCTATGCATAGTTATTTCATAGTTTATGTCTATACATATTATATGTATATAATTAAAACTAAGGGTATACAGTCATGTAAAATTCAAAGTTTCTTTGTGGCTTTATGGAATTGTAGTATTTAATGTGAAATAAATTTATGAATTATATAGCTTTTTTTTCTTTGTAACCTGTTTATGATGAATGTAAGTCAGGATCTGGAAAAAGGTCCCTTTTAACATTTTGCTTTAAGTTCTACACCAATCTTTGCATATGTGTATTTTGATCAGGATACATTCTGCTGTCTAAAAAATTACAATTACTACAGGCCATGTCGAGGGTATGAAAGAACGATATGGATCTTGCTCAGACTTAGTGTGAATGCTGGTTTATCAGGATCTATGCTGAACAAAAAGCTCATTAGGGCTCCCTTCTTCAGATCCCACCACACTTTTCGTGCATTTACCAGATTCAATGTTACCCTGTAGAGTCCAGTAAGAACAAAGGATCTTGTAAAATGCTACGTTTTCCCTCAATGAAATGCCTGATTTTGACGTCCTTGTTAAAACTTATGGAAAATTTTAAACATTGAAAGAAAAGACGAACAAGCTGGTGATCAACATGTCCTCTTTTCAATACGCGTTCTTAACTCTTTTTGATGTCTGTAATCCATATTTAATTTGCATAAGTTTAAGAAAAATGTCTTTTGGAAAAGGGTTAGGATGAATTACTAAATGACTTTCTCGAATCAAAAAATGTAAATCGTCAGAACGTGTCGATGAGCTCTTGTGGTCACTGCTGCTGTCCATAGTGTTGGAATTTCAAATGTCTATCAAATGTAACAGGTCCGTATGAAGCAATTTCATATAAAGGGGGGGGGGGGGCTAAAGCCATTGTCCTGAATAATCGGGGGGGGGGGGGGGGGGCTAATTTGGATTTTCCCAAATTTTTCAGTGTAAAATTAAGAAAATTGGGCATTTTTGGCCAACATTGGGCCTGTGTAAATTAAACCATTCCAGAACAAGGCCGGTGTTGATGTCCACGATCAAGATTGGATTTGAAAGCATTGCCGAAAAAGAAGAAAATCCTTTTTCTGTCAGTGCTTTCCATGCTTTGAGACATACATGTATTTCCAAAATTTTGGTAACATCGATTTTGTCACCCACAGCAACTGTCAACATGGAACAGTCTACATTTTAAGGGTTTTTAGGTCCATTTATCCTTTCTCAACATATATGTGACCCGTCGCGCTAAAAGGGACCTTATCGGGTGTGTGAAAAATATCGACCCTAGTCAGTCTGCGCAGTCCGCGCAGCCAGACTAGGGCCGACACTTTTCACTTTTATGTAAATTTCTAAATCCGGAATTGTTTCCCTATCTTACCATATCTTCCTTTGTCGCATACGGGATCTGGTTGACCTGTACCGAGTCTGACAAGTTTGTCAAAATTTGGATTTTGGAGGTCGGATAAGGTCCCTTTTAGCGTGACGGGTCACATATATCAAAATTAAAAAAAATCCTAAACAGAAAAGTCTCGGGAAACATTTATTTTAAAGAAAAACGCGTTGATACGGGACACTTTTCTCATTTCGGTAGAGTCAATAGATCTAATAAATAACGTTTTGGAAATCATTGTTGGAAATGGAGAAAGTGTTTTCCTTGTCGTAGTATTGTAGTAAACACATTCTTTACATTAACCCGTTCCCAAACAATACCTGGTTTTGACGTTAATAGACGAGGCTTGTGAAAACATCGAGGCAGAAGAAGTGCTGATGATCAGCACTTTCTCCGTCTGCCTCAATATTTTCCGAGCTGTATTGTGCACAAATCTAACCTTGATTAACATCCATGTTGTCATTTGATGCAGCTTTTGAATTGGACTTCCCGAAAATTCTGTCTTTTGGGAAAGGGTTAAAGTAATGAACAGCACGTATTTTGTCGTCGGCAAGTCCTTTAATAATTCGGAACAGTGTATCCATGGGTCATTTATCGATTTTACCACTGATGTATCAAACGTTTGATTGAAAATAATATCTATCAGCTGGGGCCACAGTTGATAATCTCTAACAAATTATATCAAGGAAAAATTCGAAATAAGCAATCAGATCTACACGATAGATCGATCCATCTTGTTTTCGTCATCTGGTGTGATGATGCATACCGTTTAAAAAATATGGTGGCATTACGAATGAAAGATGAAACAGTTAAAAAAAAAACACACGTGGTGACAGTAGGATTCGAACCCGTGCGAACAGAAATTTCAAAATGTAATGTCTTCAAGAGGAACTGCCTAGACCACTCGACCACCGCTCTAGTATAACTATATGGCGATAACAAATTATATATAAACTTATTACGCTTGTGTTACTCAAAGCTTATTACTCAAACAACTTTGCAAATGAATAAGATTTGGCAATACAAATTGTGCCTTTAGAACTGACTTTAGTTAGAAAAACAGATCTGACAAGTCCTTTGTTTCGTTTATTTCGAACAAACTCGTGAAACCTGTTTTTCCGTGTTTTCGATTTCCGCTCGGAAAATTGAAAAAAGCCGCCGGCACAACAACACTGAAAGTACCAAAATAAGACACAAAATAGCTAGAAAAGGGTCAAATGACATCCTGCAGCTTCAAATTGGTCTTTTATTCTATAAATTTCATGAAATAGAACCGAATTAACCACCTGTAGAAACAAAACTAAAGAATTATGTGCAAACTCAATATGTCGAGTTATTTTTAGACGTCGGGTTTACCAGATTAGACTGGAAGACTTTGTGATTTAAGCGATAAACTCCGAGTTTTCGAATGAAAATGACGTAGTTCGGGAAATTCGAAACCAACGCGTAAAGCTAGAAACGAGTTACGACACTTGAAAGTCGCAGCTAAGACGTTCGAGTTACGACCGCGTTGATAAAACGGGTTTTTCAAAAAGACGTAAGTCCGGGACGTAAGTTACGACTTACGTCAGGTCGTAGCTAAGATGCGACTTTTTTGATAAAACGGGCCCCAGGTCTGTCTACATGTATATAATTACCCCATCTGCACTTTATATTTATAGAAACATTTACCAGAAACTGGACTTTATTTGATAGTGAAAAACCAGTGCTAAAATTGCATTGTTTTTGGCCCTCGATAATGCAATGCACAACACTACAATGGTAATTCTGACTGTCTTAAACAATAATCTATCTGATAGGTCGAGACATACATCTCATCAAATCAAATTAACATCTAGACAAACTATTTTGAACTGTTGGTAAAATGTTTATAGGTATGTTCGGAGTCACATGTACAATATATACAAAAAGTAAATGGCCGTCCTTCGATACGAGGATATCCCTCGTTTTCCGTTGACATTGATGGCGCTCGAAATTTACGAACTTTATGGTATTTAATGATAGTTGGATTACCTTAAACTCTATGACAAGGGTACTTAATGAGAGTTTTTGAATCTGTAGTGAAAGATAGGGTCTGGCAATTAGAAAGATGAACTGAATGTTTAGCCATTTTCTTGAAATAAATAATATTTGGAATGGACTTTTCTTTAGCCATTTGATCTTTGATGATTTTGAATATCACTGTTACATCATAATCAACTTGGGACCTTGGGTAGTTATTGTCTAATCAACGGGCAATGGGGGAAGTTTATTCACATACATGTACTACGTTCAGAAATGGTACATCTTAAATGATTTATTCCCCTGTGTAAATTAAGTGTGTCATAATGGTCAAACCAGGATTAGCTAAAGTAAGATATATTTTATCTGCGTAAATAAAACGGCAATAAAGCCACCATAAAACGAATACCATCGCGATTCTAAAGGCCAACAAATATGTAAAAATGGCTAAACTAATTTGTATATTTATGGTTATGATATTAGATCTTTCGTGCTTAATTTTCCCTACTATGAATAATCAATACAACACGATGTCAGGTTATTGATTGTCGTCATCATACTTTGGAAAATAAGCTGAAAGAAACTCATGTTACTTGATTATTTTAAAACGATTATACATGTGCATTTTGTATATGCATTATACATAAAATTGTTATAGAGAGTAAATATTTAAAAGTAGAATATGGATATGGTATCAACGAAAAAAGGGATTCAATAGCAGTAAGTGTTAAGGTCATACATCGCAACCTAAATGCTTATGTGAATTCTATTCTTAAACATTTAGCAATTTATTGTACAATAATGATTTTTGCAATTTCAAATACCGATTGTTGATTTTTCTACATTGAATTAACAATCGGATGAAGGGATAAACATATAAAGCAAGCTTGATTTTTTTTTATTTATTATTATTATTATCATCACATGTATTACAAGCTAGAAATAAATTGATTCACCGTTAGATATATGTCCATTATTCTTGCTTTACTTACTTCCAGACATGGCATGAAAAATAACGCTGCTTTTCAACAAAAACCTTGTAACTAAGCTGAAGTAACGAGGTTTTTGTACAAAAGCGACTATAAGCTGTATTAGATACATGACAAACGAGTAGACAGTTTAAAAGATTCTTGACAGCGAGGTTATTGATTAAAAGATTCCGCCCTAGGTTAAAAGTTTCGCGTGATATTTGATTGAATATTCTACCTTCAAACCAAATAAATTTGATGCATTAACTTGCGCAATAAAATCTAATTTGCAGCCTCCCTCGAGATAAATTACTTATTTTCAAAATCTCTGCTGCATTTACACCCACAGTGAAACAGCAACAGATTCATACTGAGTTCATTATTCTAATCTTCAGTGTTATACAAAATAACTTATATTCGATAATATTATAAAATTTGCAAAGTGATAAATCGTCTCTTAGATTAGAATACTTCTAAGTAAAACTTTGAAATATCTTATGTGGTACTATTCTCAAAAATGGTACTGGTAAATGAGAAAGATATAATTGACCAAACGCCAATCGACAGATCGCTCCGCCCAACGTAAAATTTAGGACAAACAATGGGGAAGTGATCGTTCATAGGCAGCGATTTTATCCAGTTAATCGTTACGTAAAGTCGGGAAAACAAAATAGTACTTTGTATGTGTTGTTATAAAATCTCGTAACTACGGCTTGATGAAAGCCGTAGATACGAGATTTTATAACAACACCGACGGTTTATCAAAACATAACAATAAGCCTAATCTATTGTGAGCACAAAATTCTTTGCCATTGGCCTGTCGATTGTTTTGATTGCAGTCGATAAATCGATACAATAACACGTGCAACGAAGAACAATTGGGGCATGACATTTTTCTGATCGTCCATTGGCTAATCGATGTTTTTGATTGACAGTCGGCGTTTGGTCAATTGTTGCTCATCAAATTTTAAAAAAATAAAATCATAAAGTTCTTTTAGATTAACACAATATAGAAAACGATTTTGTGAGAATGGGTTCCAAAATATAATGATTCTATCACTTGATGGAAAAGGAAATCAAGCAAAAAAACGAAATACGAAAATATTGATCAATGACTGTTGTTAGAGTCAGAAACGGCGTCCTGTGACAATATGCCTCCAAGAGTGACGAGGCATTTTACATCGTAATTTGATTAGAGTGGATTACATTTCATCGCGCGATAACATGTTAAACAGCAAGATTGACATCGCTGTGTTGTGTATGTGATTAACTCTGAAGTTGCAAGGAGCACGACAACGTCTACTTGCATTACCGATATTGAACATTCCTATCAATTCAAGGGTTTGAGTTTGAGTTTATTGGGGTTTTACGCCGTTTTCAACTACCAGGGTCATATCGCGGCGGCTGGAGCACCTACCCATGGATTCCTGTTGTTTCTCAAACCAGTACTACCACAACACCCTTACCGAGCCTCCAGCTGCTCGCCCACTTAGGTTAACGATTTCAAACCCATTGGTGGGTGACAATTTTGTCAGAAAGGGTATTAGCCGCGGCCGGGTATCGAACCCGGGACCTCTCGAATGAGGGTCAGATGCGCTACCAACTTCAATTCAAGGGATACAAAATATATTGCCGTGATCTGGCTCACAACATTAGGTAACAAGAGCCGTCATAGACGGATTATGCTCCCCGAATAAGTGTTTGTCACAAAATAAAAACTATCATACATTAAGCCCCCCTTTCCCATGAGTGATGACAGATATTTAGTACACACATTATTTATAAAATATGGTCTAGACCATCTCATTTATCACATAAGCACAAAATTTAATTAAATTCTGCTCATTGGATGAAGAGAAATTGGAGAAAATCTAATTTTTACATTAAGGCCCCTTTTTCCATGACGCAGCCTCAAATTAAGAAACGGAGAAGCCGGTCCTTAGGGATTATCCCAGGGAGTTCACATGTGAAGTTTCATTGAATTTGGTCTAAGGGTTGCTGAGATATGGCTGTGGACGGACAGACGGACGGCGTGGCGACTATATGCTCCTCCGAAATTTTTTTGGGGAGCATAAAGATATATATATTCAAAAAATATCGTATCAAATTGTCAACCTGTATAACAAAATAATTTCTGTCCAATGAAATTTCAAATGAAGTTCAATTAGTCCTTCTAGATCAAGTCTGTATATAATCAGCCTATCCGCCATTTTTATGCTCCCCGAAAAAAATTCGGGGGAGCATAATTATAGTCGACATGCTGTCCGTCACTCCGTCCGTTTGTCTGTTCGTCCGACCGTGTGTCCGTCCGTGTGTCCGTCCGTCCACAGCCAGATTTCAGCTACCCTTAGACCAAATTCAATGAAACTTCACATGATAATACATAGGGACATGTTTTTCCGTTTCTTAATTTGCAGCTGCGTCATGGAAAAAGTGACCTTAATGTAAACTTTATTTTTCTCTAATTTCTCCTCTTCTAATGGGCAGAATTTAATGAAATTTTGTACTGATATAATAAATAGGATGTTCTAGACCATATTCTATAGATAATGTGAGTACAAAAAAGCTGTCATGGGAAAATAGGGCTTAATGTATGATAGTTTATATTTTGCGAAAAACACTTATTCGGGGAGCATAATCCGTCTATGACGGCTCTTGTTATTCATAGTGACATTCGTGGGAAAGTGGACCTTGACAGATAGTGAAAAACTTGGCATCAGCACTAAAATGCCTTTCTCTTGGGCCCTAGATGATGTAATGTACCACACAACTAGGCAAAATCTGACTGTCTCTATGTTGTTCTGATCCCTGAAAAAAAACTAGCATTGGCTCCTTTAAATATATTTAAGGGCACACAGAGTACATTGGTTCCAATCCGTTTTGTATGAAAGTTGCTTCAATTCAAGGGATACACGACATGCTAAAAAAGTATGCGAAACTAGTTTTGTTGCAAAAGTAAATAACAATTTTGTTCGCTAAACCAGGTATTAATTTTCCACTGACAAGCGAATTGATTTTGTTTTTAATATTTTTTAACCATTTAAGTAATTATGTTTCTAAAGCAATTCCAATAATTTATTAGAGATCTACCCAATATATAAGATGGCAAACGAATATCTGATATACAAATTTTCTGATTCAGAAGTGTTTTCTGCATTTCAAAGGTATTTATACATAATTATGACTAGAAACACAATCAAGATCGCAAATACCCCAGGAAGCCATTTTTGTATGAAATCTACGCATTAAGAACCGAACTTAACTGAAGCCATTTTTTTTTCACAGCAAGAGTATCTGGCAAGTCACAATGTCATTATATATTTGATTCTTTCATCTTTAAGAAACGTTCGTTGTCACTCGCTGTCAGAGTGGTATTGAAAACATTTGATGGATGATGGATGTCATTCTTCATAGGTCTTGTTGTTGAATATACACAAAATAAATCAAGGGTCAAGATTTTGAGATTACAATGTATATACAAACATTCTCTTATGACTATGTATTTATTTTCTAATAAGAAGTTAGTTATATCAGTAAAAAAATTACACAGTAAAATGTCTGATTATATTCAGAAATTAAAGCGACATCACACCTGTAAAACAGATACCGTCAGTTTTGCTGTGCTTAAATGGTGGTAGTGGGGTAAACATGTTTACAAATCAGGGCAAATATTGTCTTTTTAAAAGCGTATGTCCTCCGTGTAATTAAACCGCTTCTTTAACTCGTGTTCGAAAGATAGGATTTGGTTTCTGAATGTCTCTTTAAGAAATAAGAGCCCATAACTCGACGAGGAGTGAAGCGAGCTCCGCTTCGTTGAAGGTATGCATCATCGGGTGAAAATGTGATACTGAATGATGTCAGATGCAAGTTCTATAGGGTTCATGTCATGTGACCTGGCTGGCTCGTCCATACAATCAACATCTAGATCATAAAGATACTGATTTCTGGCTGGCTCGTCCATACAATCAACATCTAGATCATAAAGATACTGGTTTTTGGCTGGCTCGTCCATACAATCAACATCTAGATCATAAAGATACTGATTTCTGGCTGGCTCGTCCATACAATCAACATCTAGATCATAAAGATACTGATTTCTGGCTGGCTCGTCCATACTATCAACATCTAGATCATAAAGATACTGATTTCTGGCTGGCTCGTCCATACAATCAACATCTAGATCATAAAGATACTGATTTACCACTCAAGCACGGTGAAAGATTGCATTAACGTCCATAAGCACAAATTCCTGACCCATGACACCAGCGTAAGGAATAACGTATGGTATCAGGATCTCGTCTATGTAACGTTGAGCATTCACAGTGCCATTCAGGAGCACGTTTTGGTCTGTGCGACCGTCTTACGAGATGTCAGTCTAAACAATAACTGACCCGCACCCAAACTTGTCGTGTTGGGTATTACAATAATCTACGAAACTTTCAAAACGTTGACGTCAGACATGTCTACGACCACCATGGAAGTCCCCACAAAATTTGGACTAGTCTGTGAACAGGTCTGTGAACAACACATGTCGGACATGTTTCAGTTGCAAGTTAACATGGACGTACAAACGCTAAGCGGTTCCTAAGGTTTCGTTACGTCAATGCAGACCGTACCACGGGACGGCGAGCGCACAAGTGGCGTCATTCAACCTGTTCTGAATTGCCTCTGGTGAGATCAGAACACCAGAAGCTTTTTCGACGTTTCCATTGAGAGCAACAACTGATTCAAACCTCTGACGTTTCAAAATAACATCAATTGAACGGTCGTCACGTTCCAAGAAGATCTCAGACGTCCACTTTGGGGATGTCAAGTGATGTTCCCTGTCTCCAGGAACTTTTCCCATAGTCTCCGAATGACACTTTGGCCAACAACGTGGTAGTGGACCACCTGGTACTGTGTCTGCCTGCAAACAGCCGTCCGACGGCTCTGGACGTTTCTGCTTCCGTCATATGAATTCTTGACTGGTACTGACCTTTAGGCAAGAAATGTTCATATTTGGCAAATAGCTTAACATACACCAGAATGACTTAAATCTTAGTCCATATATACGAAAATTATGCAAGAAAATATGTTCGAACTATTATTACGAAACATCCGGAGCTCATTGTTTATGATAATAAAAATATAAGCTGCACCAAGTCATTTGAATCACATCATAACTGTAGAAAAACTAAATTTGCTACATGACAGTATATTGTTTAACATTTGTAAGATATACGACCAACAGATAGATAGTTTAAGAGATTCTTGACAGCGCGGATATTGATAAAAACGTTCCGCCCTAGGTTAAAACTTTGGCGTGCTATTTGATTGAATGTTTCACCTTCAAATAAAATAAATTTATACATTAACTTGTGCTTTAAAATTTAATTTAGTCTCGCAACAGAATTTCTGAGATTGATTATGTATACTAGAGGAAAGAAGAAACGCAACAACTATTTTTTGTTATTTCTCTTAATTCTTTTATGTTATTGAGTCAAAGTTGTTTTTGATTATTACAGGGATCTGTATCTTGTTATTGGTCTTTGTGTTTACGTTAGAAACTGTCTGACGCGTGAGATAACGTCAAAATAGACGTTTATGCGTTTCTCCCGTGCAAACCTTTCAATACCTAAACTTTACATAAAACTCTTTTGATTTGTGTTAATTCACGTCGACTCGACAAAAGGCAATGATTTTCGTTTGGATTTAATCCCTAATATCATTTTGCGATTTATTCAAAGACGTCGTCCTGTAGCAATTGTGATGTTTACGCATGGAACATCTCAACCCGCAATTACTGCTGACTTTGTTGTACATCGGTTAACACAATTTTGGTTGAGATAACGTCTTAGAACAAACGGACCAATTGACGGTCGCCCGAAAAGCGGTCGTCAACTTCTAATGTCACGACGTCAGGTCCATAACGTTCGCTTATTTTACCTACGGAAACAAATTTTCGTATAGAGAAAACTGTTGATGCTATTCATGGACAGTACAACAATCAAGTTTAAGCCAGGAATCGTTAACGTCAAATTGGATTGCGTGCAAGAACGCATTTAACGTTGGCACCAAACCGCTCTCATTTGAACGCATATTTATGACACGTTCAACCTGTGACCTTGGTGTGATTTTGACAGTAGAAAGTCAAATGCTGAAGTTTTACTATACATTGAAAAAAGTACTCGAATGAGGGTGATTTTGAGAAAGACAAAAACAAAACGTATGATCAAATTTATTTTTTGTTGCGTTTCTTTTTTCCTTTAGTATATTATATAAACGTCTCGAGCATTGCTGTCGATAATATGATAAAGGAAAGACAGTATTAGAAATATTATATTCTCTTTCTAAAATAAGCGGTTTCTAAAGCGAAAATGAAAAAGTATTTTTTTACATTTAAACGAACTATTTGTTAGATTAGTGACCATAGGGCGGGCCTATAAATATTTATTTCGTCTGTATTCCATGTAAAATGACAGTACATAAAATATTCTCTTAAATTTGCACAAATAAAGTTCACTGCATTCTTTCCGAAAATGAAACATTATCATGTTAAAACGTTTTGATACATTTAAAGTTACATATACTCCAATTTCATTTTTAAGTATGTCTTGATGCCAAGGTACAAGTGAAATGTCTCTTTAATTATTTGAGCCAAAAATAGTTGAATGATGAAATTAGCAGTGTAGAAATGTTTTTGTCAAATGTAATAATCATAATACTTAATGGAATGTGAAATCAAACCGAAACACGAAAATATCGATCAATCACTGTTGTTCGGGAAAGAAAGGGCGTCCTGTGACAATATGCCTCCTAGAGTGACGGAGCATTTTACATCGTAATTTGATTAGAGTGGATTACATTTCATCACGCGATAACATGTTAAACAGCAAGATTGACATCGCAATGTCGTGTATGTGATTAACTCCGAAATTGCAGGGATTACGATATCGTCTGCTTGAATTACCGATTTTGAAAATTCATATCATTTTTCAAGCGAAACAAAATATATTGCCGTGATATTACACCATATCATTACATAACATTACAGTAAAACCCTTAATCTATATTTTAAGCCCACATCGAGTACCTTTATTCCACTCGTTTGGTTATAAAGTCGCTTAATACTAGTTTTGTAGAGGCTTGCTCGCTACCAGGCAAATTGCCAGGTATTAATTTACCAATAACAAGCGAATTGATTGTATTACGAACGATATGTTTTAATTTTAAGGAGTAAGACGGTTAAGCGGTGATTGAATTTTGGAAATTTTCTGATTCAGAAGTATTTTCTGCATTTCTAAGGCACAGGCTGGTTTTGAAACACAGCTATCGAAATTGCCTTTGAAGCCCTATTTGTATGAAATGTTACTCAAAAAGAACACTACTTGGTTGAAGCCAATTCTGATATATCTAGAGTATCTGGCAAACCACAATGTCATTATATATTTGATTTTTCATCGCCAAGAAACTTTCGTTGTCACTCGCTGTCAGAGTGGTATTGAATAAATGTATGATAGATGTCGTTTTTCATAGATCTTGTTGTTGAATATATAATGGAACAATCTTTCTTAAACGATATACTCAATCAACGGAATGGGATGGGAGAGAAATACATCAGATTATAATCACATGTTATACCAGGGCCGTATTCTGCATATCTACTATTTATAAATACCGAATCTGGTCAAATATTTGCTAGGTTTCAATGGTGTTAAATATAGGCCCTCTATTATACTAGCCAAAAGTCCTAACCGGCCACTTTAAAAATTATGATATTCTTAAAAGTTATTGCATTCTGCTGAAATTGTATATGTGAATTTTTAAGCATATTTTACGTGGATGGGTTTTGATATTGATTTACCAGTAATTACTAAATTTTGGTGTGTAAAAAGGGAGAAGCTCAAAAAGATCTAAACACTGTAAGGCCAAATAGAGCTCGAGATATTACACTTTCAACAATTCAGGTTTCACAGTTTGATATCTGCAATCTAGACCAAGAAAAAAATGGAAAACATTGACAATTTTGTGCAACATTTTTCTAAAGAAACATTTCATTTCATTTCATTTATTCAAAAGGCAAAGCGACATATAATAATGTCTTTGGCCATTTACAATGAAAAAGAAATATGGCAAAGACTGCATTTTACATGAACATAGAAAAATAGAAAATGTAATACATGTACATGAACATAGAGGATAGGCTATATAATATCCAATACATATAGGTATTTAATATGTTCCTTATGCATCAGAAAGACATTTCAATGTGTCTTCTCGACTCAAAAATGATTCTGATAAATATTTGCAGATTTTGATTAACAAACTTTTATTAGTACTTGACATATAACTATTGAACTTATTGATGTTGGGCCATAATATGTTACCAAAGTGTTTTTTCCTAATTTCATTAAATTTTTGACAACAGAAAAGGAAATGATATAGTCTCGCTACAAACCGTATCGAGATTGATTATTTACCAATGATAAGATATGTATCCGATATCGAAATAAAGGTAAGACAGCATGAAAAATGTAATGTAGTAACACCTTTCGTTGATTTTATATAGAGGATGAGACAAAGCAATGTATTTAAAATGTAAGCCAGAGAGCTATTTAAATAAATGCCACTTGCCTTGTACTCTTATATATAGGTCTTTATCTGGCAGGTTGTGGGTTCGAATTCGACTTAGACATTGACATTTATTTTGTTTATTTTTTTTTTCGACTTTTAGCCCAGCAGATAAATTGGATTTTTCATCAAAATCGTGCATTTAGTGATGCAAGCATGAAACTTGGCACAAACATTCATATCGGGTCACCCTTCAGAAAAAAACCCGTTAGCCACGTGAAATTTCAACATGGCGGCCATTTTTCAAGATGGCCGCCAAATCATGATAGGAATTATACCCCTACAAACTTTGTATAGGCTTTAAGGGGGGATTCTCCAGAAATTAAATGTAAGAATTACTGTAATGTGTAAAGGGATGAAGAAAATGGAAAAAAAAGTTGTAGTTAATGGGTCAATATGGCCGCTTTTCGTCAACATGGCCGCCAATTTATCCGAAAAATCATTTTCTTATATCTTAATCTATTTTTCTGCAGCAAAATTCTTCATTATTCCCGAAGAGTATTCCAGGATCGTTACTAGTCTTCTACTTCCTAATTGCTTCATCCGCGACAGAGAAGTTTCTTTGAAAATATACGAAAGAATGTTATGAATCAACCAGGCATATATTGAAAACCGCACTGCTGTGAAACCTAGAAAAGGGTCCGGTGTCAGTTTAGCAAAATTTTGTTTTTATTTGGACGATTGTAAAGTGTCCAATATGCAATCTAGTGAGCCATATATTTATATTATAATATGTCTGTCCTACTGCATACTGTTTGTTGTTTATCTGCATCTGATAGGACAAGATGTTCAAACGAAGGAGAGCCAAAACAGTGGTAATGGGGCTGAATACTAAAATGGTGTAGATCCCATACCAATACTTCAGCTAAGAAATGCCTGGAGAAGTAGGATCTGGCCTAAATCACTGGTTTGGATTTCAATTTAACCTTATGGGCAAACTATGTATCCATAAATAAGGATATACTCAGTCTGTTGAATTGTTGCCCCAAAACTTCTTCTGCTTGAAGAGACTCTTTCTGTGGCAACAATACCTGGTCATATTCAAGTCATTACGGCTAATCAACATATCTTCGCAATTGCTAAAATGATTCAATGGCAGTTGCCAGAACAAAAGGATGAAGACAATTTTGTTATCATGCTTTATAGTCAACATATTCAAATTGGTGCTTTTAGATGTATTGATACTCTAATACACTTTCTTGGTTTGGCCGGCGCTATTGTAGATGCTGATTGAGCTGTTAAAGTTCCAAGTGGAACTATAGAATCATAATATTTGTATGTTTCTATTGTTACTAGAACATGACCAGTTCACATATCAAAAGTTATCTGTACAAGTCAAATCAAATGTGCCTATAAATAATATGACAATGCAACTAATGAACATGATGACAGATGCCATTATTGTTTGGCCTTGTGCGCCAGGCACGTCATATTGAGTGTATACAATTTCATTTTAATACGCCTGAATGGTCGTATAATGTTATGGCACTGGTCGTCTGTCTGTCCGCTCCTCCATCTGTTTTTTGTCCTTATCAATGTCTCATGTGCGCAACTCCTCTTAGAGTCTGTCAGAAGATAATCAAACATGAAAGAATGAACTTCCGCTCCAGAGTGTCTAGTAAACTGTTGTACATACCGCTCTAGTCATTCGTGAATTATCTGCAATCAAATTGAAAATATGCCCAATTTTTTATGCGCGCAACGCGCAACTCCTATTTTTTACGTTGAACTATCAAGCGCTGAGTACACCCATACCCTTTTGTAAATTTTACTTTGATACTATGCACGTTGGATACCTGTTTATCTTCGAGACAAGTTATCTTTTAAACAAATGAACCCAGTAGTCTTCAGGTCTTTCAATCTGAATAAATGAATTTCACCATGATCATTCACAATCGCGAGGTTAGATACCATGAATAGACAGATTGGAATCAACAGTAATTCTTCAACCATTTTGGAAAGACGCACCTTGTCATGACAGATAAGAGAAATCATTTTAAGAGGAAAATCCAGAACTGCTTAATCTTTACATGAAGATGATATTATAGTCACCCCGGGTGCTTTTGAAACGGTCAAATCCGAAGCCAAACTGGAGGAACCTACTTGAATTATTGCATTAACATGGATTTCAGACAATCGTGATGAAGGTCACTTCTATTGACCTCGTAGTCAAATTAACCTTGCTTCTTTTTCAGAATTAAGTAATTCAGAATCAGTGGCCCGTATTATCAACGATCATACGATTATGTTTTGAGTAATTACTTGTAACATCAAATCTTATTGGTCCAATCTGATTTCTCGTGCATTCAGATGTATTGTCAAGCAGTTTACACAAAAACGTGGTCGTAAGATCGTTGATATCACGGGCCCCAGCTCCTCGTGATCGAAAGCTAAAGATCATAAAATAAAATTGTCAGCCTTTCTCGAAGGTGTTCGTAACTTGCTTATCATGAGGCAGCTACCTCATATAAATCTTTCCTTATTAAAAAAGATATTTCTCAGTTGCATTTATTTGGGGCTGAAAACTTCACACCAATACTAAGTCCCAAAATGCCCAATATCTGGAAACCATAGCTGCAGTTGCAGATACAAGGCCAGTAGTTTATGCCATCATAGTTGATGGATCAGTTTAAGCTTCATTGGTATTCATATGTCAATCGAGTTCATTTTCAATGTATACAGATACAGCATCCTAGAATCTAAAACTAGGTTAAAGCATAGCCAATACATCGAATACAGAGTAACTAACCGAAGACAGTCCACCTAAGCAAAACATTTACGGTATGTTTTGGGGACAATAAGAACAACTCTGATTTTCCAATTTCTGGCTGAACAAATTGTTCAGATACGCCAGCAAAATATTGTCATATTGTAACAAGAGAATAAAGTGATGTGCATAACCAGTCTCGAGGGAACTGTGTCTTGTAACCACGAAGAAATATGTATTTGATAATTAAGCCAGTACAAAGATGTACTTATCATATTAATGATATTGGTGTTGAAGAGCTTTTTGTTAGGGTATTACCGTTTGGGAAAGGGTTAATGGTGGATGTCACTACATACAATACATTGTATTTGTTTTGGGAATAAAGCGAGAGAAAGTGGGAGATACTCCTGTAGTTCATGCCTTCACAAGCTGTGGTGTTGTTTCAGCTTTACGAGATAGGGCAAGAGACTGCTATCTGCTATCCAGATAGTAATTGGCAAAACAGATCAAGAACATTGGTCATCCGTATATAAGACTAAATCTACTTCTTTTTATTGCCCGTGTAGGAGACTGGAAATATTTGCATACTAAGTTATATTATGCAATATACCAAACCAGCGCAACTTTGGAATATACAAAAAGCCTGGTGTTCACCAAGCAGAATACACATTGGGGTCGGAAAATGGAAGTACTGAGACCCCCTGAATGGGAATGGAAGCAATAAAGCAGCACCTGGCATATTGTCTGGAATCACTTCCGTCAATAGCTGTGGCTGCAAGAATGCATGAAAAGATTGATGCTATCGGTTTAGCCTACCCTGCCCTGGATTTTGCAGATGTAAATGCTGACGCTCCAGGAAAGCATGCTGGTAAACTATGTACGTAACGATTTAAGGAGAACAATGCTAGATAATCTATGTAACCAGCTTTGAGTTAACTTAGGAACATGTATACACCGTTGCGTCCTACGTCACATTATTTCTGACCAAAACGAAAGGTATCATAGAGCTGGTACCAAGTATAATACTTCGTATTGCAAAACAGCTTCCCATAACCGTTACTAGAAATCATAATGACCCTAATGTTAAAGAAAAATACCTCCTTGAAGAAGAAAGTCAACATGAAGTTAACTACATTTTTAATCGAAAGAAACAATATGCCTAAAGGTTGATAATTTTCACTTATTTTGCCCAGTTTTTCTAAATAACATATGAAGGAGGGATTTTATGCATAAAATATGCTTAAATTCAGATTTCTTGTGTTTAAATACATACATTTTGGTACAAAAATTACAAAAATCGGTCAATTATATCAGGTTTTAGAGTGAAAATGATATTTTCAAATCGGCAATGGCGGCCATCTTGAAAAATGGCGGCCATCTTAAATTTTTGAGTGGCTAACGGGTTTTTATGAAACTACATGGTCTTATGAATGTATGTGCCAAATTTGATGCTTGCATCATTAAATGCATGATTTTTGCACTAATCTGCTTAGCTATTTTATCTCAACCAACGCCAGGGAAAGACGACCGCCCTTATTTAGACTCGATCTATACACAAATTAAATGAAGAAATGAAACGCCTTTCATTTATTTACAACTCCGCTCAATCAATCAGAGACGTCTGATTAGCACAGATCTCCAAACACTTTAATTTGCATTCGTGCTCAGAGTCTAAAACCACGGCAAGGGTTTTCCTCATGTTGTACATGTATTTACAAAACAGTCAAATTCAATACACAAAGGAGACATTGGGAACGCGTCGTTGGGACAATGGCAATAGATTAACAATGCGCAATTTAAAATCTTTATATCATTATCAATTAACATTTGAAAATTGCAATATCCCTATTTGTACATATACATGTATTCAATCGATCATCGAATGACCATTGTCACTGTTTAAGATCTATTGCTTCATCTTCTTAGCACATTACACTTGAACAAGGTACTTAAACACAATAAACAGAGATAGCTTTCGCTCGCAAGGGCGTAGCACCCATTACGCATAATACGCACGTGCGTAATGTAAAAAAAATCGCGAATATAACGTAGGTTGCTTTGTACAGTTTTAAGGTTAATTTTTGTGTATGAAAATGCACATAGAATGCACGAAAACAAGTCAATCAAAACTTTCTCGGGGGGAGCCCCGAACCCCCTTTAGAGCAGAGATATCCTTTCTCGTGCTCTCCCCCTCTCGGGCCTACGGCGCTCGTACGCAGTCTGACCAGGAACCATGTTGTTCTCAAATAGGTTCCTCATGATCTGTAGCAACCATTTGAGAGTAACATGAATGCTGGCTAGACTGCATCTAGACACAGCCTGATCTTGAAACCTGGCTGTCTCAAATGCTATAAGGGACGTTTTTTCAGATCCTGGCTCAAATAAATTTCTGGCTACGCCCAAGGCTCGATCTTATGATAATCATTGTGTGGTCGTGATCATCGATCAGTATGTACATAGGTCATGGTAGTGTCGAGTGTCAATGGTACAGGTGCTGGAAAAAGTAGAACTCGTAAGAACAACTGTTTTTTTTTTTTTTTTTCTAAATAGCCTGATATCACTAGCCTCTCGCCAGAGGCTATTCGTATGGAACCCCGGGTACTTGTCGTCGAATCGAACCCAAGTTGCGAGATGAACTCGCTCCCCGATAATCAAACCCTGTTTCAAAAATACATCTTGTGGAAACCCCTTTCTCATCATGAAAACAAGACAAAAGTTTTAAAGAGTTAGTTATACAGAAGAAATGGTCCGAACAAGATCAACAAGTTGGTAAAATGTGGCATGAATTGAATCGGGCAATTAATCTTAGTATTTGTTAGAAAACACATTGAAAGCGGATAAGACACGACAGTTTTCCTATATGACAATCCAATCAATTTTGACTTGAAAAACTGGCAATTGAGTCTAAGAAGGCTTTTGGTAATAAAACCCATTTGGAAAATTTCCCAGAGTGATCTTTAGAATTGGGCGTCCGAAAGACGTACAGTTAAAAACAGTAGTGTGGTAATGTATCTAGAGAAGTACAAATCCTATAGTGCTCCCACGATATTCTGAATCCGGCCAAACGATAAAACATAAATCAGTTTACTGATAATAGGTTATAAAAGATCAAAATTAAACCATATTGATGATAATCAGTATTTTGATGTACTATTGACGAGACGATTTGCACGTGCATCGCTACAATAACCTGTTTGTATAGGTTAAAGGTTTGTTTATAAACATCAGAAAAGCTAGGGAGACCTATATCACTTTTTAAATCATACAAAAACAAAAACACCACCGTTTTGATTAATCACTGTTATTCGGGATAGAAACGTCATCCTGTGACAATATGCCTCCAGGAGTGACAGAGCATTTTACATCGTAATTTGATTAGAGTGGATTACATTTCATCACGCAAAAACATGTTAAACAGCAAGATTGACATCGTAATGTCGTGTATGTGATTAACTCTAAAACTACAGGGAACGTAATTTAGCGTCTGCCAGCAACACGTGCATTGAACAATTAAATAAATATGGAATGGAAATATATATACTTTCCCATTTAAAGAAACCTGAAATAAATGATTATCGATAGCAATATTAGTATACGTGTACATATGATTGTTTTTATTACAAATTGTTTGATAATGGTACCGGTCAACATGTTGATGGTTTGACATCGAAACGAAAAATGTTTTAATGTAATATTTAGGGTAAAGAGTTTTCATGGCAATATTGCTGATTGTCCTCTATCGTTTGACTAAGATATTCTATTATATATCACAAGTTGATATATGAAGAGAGGCACCTATCTTAGTCGTATTCAATGGCGCTCTGACAGGGAGTGACAACGAAAGTTTCTTAGTTATGAAAAAATCAAATAAATAATGACATTATGGCCTGCCAAATACTCCCACAATGTCAAGATAGGTTTAACCCTTTCCCAAACGGCAAAAATTTAGGGTGATCCACTTCAATAACTGTCACAAATGACAAAATGGGTGTAATTAAAGATATAGGATATGTGTAAAATATGGCACAGAAAATATTGAGACAAAAGGAGAAACTGCTCGTTATCAGCAGTTTCTTCTTTTGTTTCAATGTTTTCCCAAGCCTTTTCTATTAGGGACGTCAAAACCAGGTCTTGTTTGGGAAAGGGTTAAATTACCTCTAGTGTTGTATTTATGTGTCAGCATAGAGAGCTACAGATAAAAGGGAGTGATTACATTTTTTTGAAAATATGGAATATTTCATTTATTGTTTACCAAATCCTAAGTTGTGGGTTCTCATTTGAATCGTCTCATCGAGACGATTCAAATGAGTACCCACAACAAATGGTTTGAATAATGTTAGGGTTGGAATGAAAAGATCATGTTTAGTTTAATCATATTTCATTGCCATAAAAATGTACATACATCTGTAAATTTTTACAACGAGTGAAAAATTAACAGTTGGCAAAGGGGGAGAGGGAATGTTGGCACAAGTTCTAGCAAGTTAGATACAGCAATGCCCTTTCGCTAGAATGCCTTGACTTCCTTCTTAACCTCCCCTCATCTGTAGCTGCAAGTCACACAGAGCCAGCCAAGATTGCAATGGTGTAATTATGTGACACAAATAGTCCTACGTCGACGTCCTTTCTTCTATTTCAACAATGCGATTACAAATTTCAATAAACTAAAAGATACTCGTGACTTGTCACAATTTATTTAGTTCGGGTCTTCTCTGGTAATTCAAATTTTCAGGCATTGTAGTGTTTGTTTCTTCCTTTCGCGTTCTAGCTTACAACAGCATAAATATGACATGAAGACTTTAGACTTTGTTCTTTTTGTCTTTTATTGTTAAGCTGTGTGTCTTTTTATTCCTGTACAGTCATCATTTTTTGTGTTTTCATAATCATCTTTATATAAAGAAACAATAATTCAAAAACAGAATTTATATTACCATTATGCAAAAAACACAAAGTGATTGGGTTAAAATAACAATTACACTTGTTATCAAATAAAAGTGGCGGTGAAATTGAAATTGCTCTTTTTTGAATGGCAATATTTAGGCTATACAATAAGTAAACATTGGTGTCAGTCTAAAGAAAACCATATTCCTTCACGATTTAGGAAATGTAATGATACAATATCTTAACAATCATTGTTATATTTAACGACCTGACAAGCACCATTATGAGGTGTCTCACGAGATGACACCAGAAAATTAGAATCGATGACTTTGAACTAAAGTTTCAATTATCTTGTTATATATGATTCGCCATAACCAACATGCAATTCTGCACTAAAACATAATGTCATCATGACAGAGCTAGCTTTTAATGTCAATTGCTTTCAGAATATTGAAAACGTATATCGGATTGGTCAGAAGCAATCTGTACTTCTCAGATGTGACTGAAAAGTTAATTTTGGACAAATAATCACTCCTTTACCAATGGGTCGTACAGTACCACTCGTGAGGCTAATGGAGTTTCACGCCCCCTCAACTGCTTAGGTCATATGGAGACGGAACCTCGGTTTAAAGTCTCATCCGAAAGACTAGAGAGGCGGGGTATCGAACCTGCGACCCCTCTGTTACAAGTTCAGCGCATTACCACTGCACCAAATCCGCCCCTACAGGACCACTCGTAAACGAGCAAAAGAATAAACAATATATAGGCTACTGACCAAAAGTCTTAACAGACGATAACTTTCTAAATAGTTATCCCATTTGAATGAAATTCAATATGGGAATTTGTAGGTATAATGTACGTGGAATTGCATGAAGATTTACTATATTTTATCAAATTTGGATGTGAAATAAAGGAAAAGCTCAAAAAGCTATAAATCTTAAAAGAGCTCGAAATATTACACTTTCAACAATTCAAAGTCCACAAAACCTTAGCTGCAACCCAGACTAAGAAAAAATTGAAAATATTGTCGATTTTGTGTGACTTTTGGACTACAGAAGAAACAGAAAGAATACGAAGCAAGGTAAAATGGTGTTTAAATTCAACCCACAAAACATTTTATCTAGCGAATATGCTCAAATATGGTCTGGTGTGCAAAGACGATGCAACAAACTGATTTTTACACACATCCTACAATCGTTAGCTCGTCGGGAATCATCAGTCTATATCTAAAGCATTTTCGAAGAAAAACGTTTCATGTGTTGTTTTATGAACTTTTTTTCTGCATTCATAATCTCTTTCATTTTCCTCTAGGGCCTTATACCGCGAACAATTGTCAAAATTTTTCTTTCTTTTTTTTCTTTGTCTGTATTGTTTCATTAATTTTTCAGTTTATGTTGCATGAGACCAAAATTACTACTTTAACAATATTTCCAGCTCTGTGTGAATGTAGAGCTTTTTGAGCACTTCTCATGTTGCGCTTTAAATTCAATGAAACAACGGAAACTTTTCGCCAGAATCATCTGGAAAGCTGCTTAAAAATTCGCATTTTGCAAATCTCATGAAAATCCAATCACTACAGAAAAGATTTTTTTTGTTTTTAAAATGACCGGTTAAAAGTTTTGACTAGTGTATTTCCTCTCTCCTTTGGGCATTTGATTTAGGGATTACAACCCATTATTAGATACCCAAAAATTCGTCCATCTTCGGGTGTCATCCGTGACAATGGAAATTGACAAGAGATACCCTCGTCATTTTAGTGCGTTATCCTTGGCAACGGAAGTTGACGAGGGATACCACGTCAATTTGTGTTGCTACGGGTGACGCTCGAATATGCACGACGTTTTGTAGTTAATGATGGGTTGGGATCCTTAACCCTTTCCCAAACAACAAAAGTTTAGGGCGATCCCATTTGAAAGCTGCTGCAGACGACAAAAATGGTGAAAATAAATACATGATTTGTGTAAAATATGGCAAATATTGAGACAAAATGAGAAACTGCTGGTTATCAGCAGTTTCTTCTTTTGTTTCAATGTTTTCCCAAGCATTTTATATTAGAGACGTCAAAACCAGGTCTTGTTTGGGAAAGGGTTAAATGATTGACACATAACATTTGTACCAAATACCATTTTGCCATGTAGTTTATATGACAAATTAGTTTCTGATGCTACCAAAAACATATCAATCTCACCCACAGGAAAACCATATTGTCGCTATTCTTCAAACAACGAGTATTCAGCTGTTATAAGGAGGATTTACGAAGGATATCACCATTTTTAAAGGAAATAGAACTGTCATGTACAAAGTTTTGTAAAAGTATTTGTGTATATAATGTGAGTTTTTTTTTTCAAGATACTGAAAATGTCGTGTTCCATTATAAAATCATTGAGATTAAGTCGGATTTTTTTTCTCTGAGCTATGTTATTTACCAAATAATATAAACACGGATACAGCATTGCTGAATAGGTTATAAACGGAATCAGGTTTAAGAACATCCCTTTAATCTTGTATGAAGCAACTAACTTAAGGTGTGGACATCCATAGTATAATAATAATTAAGTTTAAAATAATATATTTTCAGTTAATTTCTATATGAAATGAACCCATGAACGAATCGATTTACATTGATAGATATTTAATAGTAACTTGGGCTTTCCAAATATAACACCAAACGTTCAATTAAACAGTTGTGTCGTGATATAAGATGTAGCTTTAACGCAGCAGAACTAAACCAAAGACTTGTCTGAAATAAAATGTACATAGGTTAATCCATTACTGGATGGTGACGCTTTCTGACGCCAAAATAAATAACTGCTTTTGAAAATATTGTGAAAATGAAAATATTGCTTGGCCGATTGTATAAAAGGGTTCAAATAAAAGACGCTGACATCTGGTGCATGTAACTGATGAATGCTATATTTATCAAAGATATAGCTCACTATGTGCAGCACAAATGAAGGCACGTAAAATTAAAACTGAAACAGATTAGGACAAATAAGGTTTGTCAAAATACTTACCCAATATGTTTTAACAAAAAGCCACACTAACATTAGAATGTTCTATCCGATATATTTACTATTTCGAAAAAAATAATTTGAAACTTCAACCTTTGTCACAATGACGGTGATGCAGATGCAACTGAAAATCTCCTAAACCATAATTCATTTCAACAATCTGTAATTACCATCAGATAGGACACGTTGAGACGATTCAAACGGTTTCGGAATCTCAATTTTCGAAGAAAAAGTTACACTTGTCTAATTTTAAGGCGACAAAAAGTCTACAATGTTTTAAATTATATAACATGTTTACATGTACCTGTGTGAAACACAACATGTGACAGGAAACTTTAAAAACTAGATGGAATAAACGTCAAAACTAGAGCCATGAAAGACAAGTATACTTTGATATCAAACTATAAACAGTATGTGGTCAATAAAAAAATAACAAGAACGAAAGATATCCAAAACGTATTCACCACCGTGCTGCATAAATGAAAACGCATTAAAGTAAAAACTGTATCCATTATATACAAACACAAATTATTAAATTATTTATATCATCAGTTTAAGAAAATGCTTACAAGAATTTGAATAATCAAACATGTTTACCTGTGTGTCGCACAAACAAGCACATAGCTTACATTTATACCCGTTAAAAACAAAGTAATTAGCAGTGCACCTATATGACGCACAAACGAGCGCGCATTAAGTTAGAAACTGTGGCCATTGAAAACAAACAAACTTTATTAATCTATTTACATCGTCCATTTACATAAATGCTTATCAGAATTAAAAACAAGAAACAACTTGAAGTTACTTACCTGTGTGCAGCACAAATGAAAGCACAAAAACACAAAACTGTAGCCATTAAAGACAATCACTGATATCAGACAACAGCTGTCTTATCCCCAATAACAACCTGATTTCAATACTCTGGAATTATTGGTTCCTATAGGATGTACAACCCAACTGTTTAAGCCGATATCTTTAATTCTGTATGTAATCCGCCAGGCAAAAGAGACTCTTCGAAGATGATTACTCAAGATTGGTTCCTGACACTTTCGTCGAAACGACATGTCAAATGAAAATCCGTTGCAGATAGTAAAATAGTTCTATGGTCTTTAACAAAGAAGTATTATTTTAAAACAACATGCTAAAAGGAAATATGATAGTGATCGGCGGGTTTTGTTCATATTCTTCTTCTGTCCGTATGTTTAGATATACTTTTTGTATGGACCAAAAGTTCGTGGTCATGCGGTCTTCGTAAAGCACCATTTCTGCACTCATTCGAGTTCATCTATGTGTTCCCTTATAATTGTATCCCTAAAATGACTATTATTTTACTTATTGTCCATCATTTTAGAATTGTAATTGAATTATGAGTTTTGTGGTGGTGTAAAAGGTTTTTTATAAATCGGAACAATTACAGTCAGACGGAAAGATTTCTGCAATGAACAAGTCAGGTATTTGATTTACTTATTGTCCATCATTTTAGAATTGTAATTGAATTATGAGTTTTGTGGTGGTGTAAAAGGTTTTTTATAAATCGGAACAATTACAGTCAGACGGAAAGATTTCTGCAATGAACAAGTCAGGTATTTGCTATTAACAAAATTGATGTGATGTAAACGAATATTTAAAGAAGTTGACAAAGAGATTAAGGCAATTAGTCGTGATGCAAATAGGTCAAAGTATTCTCATGCAATTTCGTATAAAGTGGTCGACAGCTACAGGTAGAACGCACTTGGCTGGTGAAAATAGCGACCTTTTAGGCCTTCTGATTGGAATATGTATTTTTCTGAATTCTGAATATCTTTCTAGGAATGTTTACGGATAACTGGATCTCGAAAGAAAGTTACTATCTTGGTCACCGCATTAAGATTTCTTTCTCTTTTTTTTTTCTCTCTTTTCATTTATCTAAAATACATCCAAGGGATGATGCGTTACACAACACAACTGTCCTTGTTCGGACTAACTCAATGTTGTTCCGATGTCCATATGAAGGTTGGGCTATTATTAGATACTTTTGCCGAACAATGACGTGATAAATTATTTAGCCGAGATTTGAGGTGCGTTCTTTAGAGCGAGATTTCTTGAGATATCTTGAGATTTCTTAAGATATTTTAGGATAAAGCGTTCTTTTGAGCAAGATTTTTAAGAAGCTCAATGGGAGGCGCCATTACCCCACGCTTCGTGCGGAACCCCTCGGTCAACTCTGTACAAACGATATAAAAGAGATATGACCGAGATGTTCCGAACACTCCATAATTCATGAACCGCGATGTTCCGAATGCTCCATACTTTATACAAATGACGCCATGATGACGTCATTTGTATAATTATGGAGCATTCGGAACAGCTCGGTCAAAGTCTCGGTCTTTTAACGCTTTATTCAAAACACCTTAAGAAATCTTAAAAAATCTCGCTCTAAAGAACGCGTCTCTGGAGAAAGGGCCCTTATCTATAGTATTTTAGAAAACAAAGTTTCCATATCAGCCTTTGGCCAAATGTAGTCAAATATGAATCCACTAATAATTTTCAAGTTACGAGTACTACAAGTCACGAAAAGGCTATAAGAAAACAACATGGTTTGTGATCAGACTATGCTTAGGCAAACGATGATCTTGATTCATGTTGTTCTAAAATGTCATAATGGATCTTTTTTTTCCAGATTCTGGATCATAATTATGTATCTTGTAAAGAACGAGCAGGAATTAAAACATGACTTGTCCCAGTTCAAAGATGTTGTAGACGACAGTTTCACGCAAATTGATTTTTGTACAAATTTAGCTGGCTCCTTCTTGGTTGAAAACATCAAAAGCAATTTCTTCATTTGCAACAATGTTTGTCAAATCTTGTATCTTGCAGAGCGTCAAAAGGCGTCAATATGTGAGAATTGGATTATGGTTTGGACAAAAATATAAGAGACGAAACTCTTTTTATGGGATATAGGATATTGGGGAGAGTTCCTGCGTGAAAGATCAACTCGATTATTGCAAGTGTTTGACTGAACCCATTTATCTTGATAGAACGCCATCTTGATAACGTCAATTACATCGCTGTGAAAAACAATAATTACATAGACCTAGGACTAGACGTTCCTCTATCCTAATACAATTTTCTACAACGGTTTGTATGGAAGACTGATTCAATTTCAGATAAAGACGGTGACGACTTTTTGACGAACAGTTTGTTTTATTTTCTTTGTAGTATTGGAATAAAATTTTCTAACTAAAGTCCGTTTCAAAGTTCACCGTCAATTTGAGAGTTAAATAACTAATCACAGTCATTTACACATTTATATAAATTAATACGCTTTCACAAACGGGGAAAAATAAGTTTAGAATAAATTACCAAGAAGTTACTCCATGTCACGTAGATCGTTCATGTGAATTTTCACCAAAATCCGTCAAGCGGTTTTGGAGGAGTTGCGATCACGAGATATGCAGACGAAAAAAAAAAACAAAGTCAATTATCTCCCTTAGTTGACATCGCAGATCTATGAAATTGCATCATGCACATCTCAATGTCATGTAGATATTCCATATGAATTTTCATCAAAATCCGTCTAACACTTCAGCTTCGTTGATCTAACTGAACACGTGAGCAAGCTGTTTTATACATATACGCGTATATAATAGCACTTATTTTGGGTTTTCTGTTCATATTAAATATAAGACGTTACTTTTAATCCGTTTTCGGGACTAAACGATGATTATACAGCATTTTAGCATCTTAGTGACATTGGACAGGTTCAAGAATTTTTGCATCTTTTTGCTGTAGGGGTATGTGATACGAATGCCTATCATCTATATATATATATATTGTTTATGAACGAGTATATGAAGCAGAAAGTCTCCCAATATTTCAGTGCGTGATCTATCGGTTTCATGAAAGGAATAACTATTCTGGCAAAAAGTTCTCGAAGCACGGATTTGTTGATCGTAGCGTGTTTGACTGTATAAAACTGCCATTTTCTTAATATGGCAGCACTCAAAGGAACGTCTCCGCCATGTTGATAAATGAATATTTGTTACCGATACGGGAAGCAATAAATGTCCGTTAACTGTGACCCTGGGACAAATGATTAGCAAACTCATATTATTTTGTAGGCTACGCTCGTATCAGATATCCAGCCCACCCATTTGATTATTGGCTATTACAACAGCATCAAATTGTCGAGTAAAAATGCGAATACTTTCTCAAATTTACTCAACATAGTTACCGGTATATTTTTCTTTGTTTGTCTATGTGTATAGATCCCGATAAATGGCCTGGCAGAGCATCTGTAGCTTTAATAGGCCTGTCCCACCTAACCGAATTTGTACACCGAATGCGTACCGAACTTTATTCGGTGTATTCGTTAAAGGTTCGTTCCACAAACGTTTTGTGTTCGGTATGTTTACGGTGCCATTCGGTGCTTTTCGTCGACATTACGCGGTGTTCGCAGACGCCTAAAAAAGTTTTTGAGCATGCACAAAATTGTTCAACGAATACAGCGAATAAAACTTTCGGAATGGGTTCGGTAATCGTTCGCAGAGGGATCGGTAGGCTTGCGTCTGGCATTCGTTACTTTCGTTTTGGTGTCGGTAATAATTCGCAGGATAATTCCTGTTCGGTATGTTCGTTATGATCTCACCGAAGGACTAGCGTTTGCACTCCGATGAAGGTGCGTTTCTTTACCGATCTGGCCGAAAAGGTTAAACGAACCGCTAACGAAGACACCGATCCTGACGATGCCATTCCGAATATGACGTTATATTCGTAACTCAAACGGTAGGGGTTCGTTGATGTTTGGGAACGAATTGGGGGTATATTTCGGAGAAGCATCGTTGGCTGTTCGACACATTCGCTTCAAGTTCGTTACGCGTTCGGTGTATGGTCGGTACACAATCGTTGAAAACCAAAGTTCACCGAATAAAAATGACAACGAACACCGCGAATGTCGCACTTGACATTCGGTACGAATTCGGTGCCACTATTCGGTTAGGTGGGACAGGCCTATAAGCTAGAGATGCTTTGTCAGGTCATTCATCCGGGAGCTATAGAAAAGTCACCTCATTTCGAGTACATGATCTACACGCAGGCTAGCGGATGTTTGACTAACTCATCTGTTTCTTATAGGCCTGTCCCACCTAACCGAATTTTTACACCGAATGCGTACCGAACTTAATTCGGTGTATTCGTTAAAGGTTCGTTCCACAAACGGCTTGTGTTCGGTATGTTTACGGTGCCATTCGGTGCTTTTCGTCGACAGTATACGGTGTTCGCAGACGCCCAAAAAAGTTTTTGAGCATGCACAAAATTTTTCAACGAATGCAGCGAATCAAAATTTCGGAATGAGTTCGGTAATCGTTCGCAGAGGGAACGGTAGGCTTGCGTCTGGCATTCGGTACTTTCGTTTTGGTGTCGGTAATAATTCGCAGCAGACGAATTCCTGTTCGGTATGTTCGTTATGATCTCACCGAAGGACTAGCGTTTGCACTCCGATGAAGGTGCGTTTATTTACCGATCTGGCCGAAAAGGTAAACAAACCGCTCACGAAACACACCGATCCTGACGCTGCCATTCCGAATATGACGTTATATTCGTCACTCAAACGGTTGTGGGATTCGTTGATGTTTGGGAACGAATTGGGTTATATTTCGGAGAAACACCGTTGGCTGTTCAACACATTCGCTACCAGTTCGTTACGTGTTCGGTGTATGGTCGGTACACAATCGTTGAAAACCAAAGTTCACCGAATAAAATGACAACGAACACGGCGAATTTCGCTCTTGCCATTCGGTACGAATTCGCTGCGAATGTTCGGTTAGGTGGGACAGGCCTATTAGGTACATGTTATGCCGGATTGCTATCACTATTGCTATGAGGTCCCGATAAATACTCTGGAAGACCATCTCTAGCTTAAGGCTCGAGATGCTCTATCAGGTGATTTATCAGGAGCTATAATAGTTAAAAGTTGCCCAATCTCCAGTACATGAGCTAAAAATATCAAGGCACGGATTTGTTGTAGCGTGTCTGAAAGTATAAAACTGCCATTTTCTTAATAGGACAGCACTCAAAGGGTCGTCTCCGCCATGTTGATAAATAAATATTTGCTACCGATACGGGAAACAATAAATGTCCGTTAAAAGTGATCCTGGGACAAATGATTAGCAAACTTTTTTTTTGTAGGCTAGTGGATGGTTGGCCAACCCTTTTATCTTTTTTTTTTTTTTTAGTTTTTTTTTTAGGTTTTCTTTTTTTTTTTAATCATTCCTTTGTTGTTCAACACAGTTATTATTTTTTTATATTCTTTATCTATGGGTCCCGATAGATAACTTGGCAGAGAATCTATAGCTAAAAGCTAGAGATACACTGACAGGTCATTTATCGGGAGCTGTAGAAAAAAGTCAACAGTATCTTGAGTACATGATCCATCGTATTCATGAATATACTATCTATTACAACAAATAATCCTCGAATCACGGATTTGTTGATCGTACCGTGTTTGAGTATATAAAACTGGCATTTTCTTAATAGGACCGCAATCAAAGGAACGTCACCGCCATGTTGATAAATGAATTTTTGTTACCGATACGGGAAACAATAAATGTCCGTTAAAAGTGATCCTGGGACAAATGATTAGCAAACTCATGCTAAATTGTAGGCTATTGGATGGTTGGCATAGCCATTTATCTATTTTTTGTTTGTTTTTATTTTTTGTTTTTTATCATTCCTTTGTTGTTCAACACAGTATTTTGTATTCTTTATCTATGAATCAGAATATTCGTCTCGATAAATAACCTGGCAGAGCACCTCTAGATAAAAGCTAAAGATGTACTGCCAGGTTATTTTTCGGGAGCTGTAGAAAAAAGTCACTCCCATCTTGAGTACATGACATGATCCATCGTATACATGAATAGACTATCTATTATAACGAACAATCCTCGAATCACGAATTTGTTGATCGTAGCGTGTCTGGGTGTATAAAACTGCCATTTTCTTAATAGTACCGCACTCAAAGGAACGTCTCCGCCATGTTGATAAATGATTTTTGTTACCGATACGGGAAACAATAAATGTCCGTTAACTGTGATCCTGGGACAAATGATTAGCAAACTCATATTATTTTGTAGGCTACGCTCGTATCAGATGTCCAACCCACCCATTTGATTCTTACATGTAGCTATTACAACAGCATAAAATTGTCGAGTAAAATGCGAATACTTTCTCAAATTTACTCAACATAGTTACCGGTATATTTTTCTTTGTTTATCTATGTGTATAGTTCCCGATAAATGACCTGACAGAGCATATGTAGCTTTAAGCTAGAGATGCTTAGTCAGGTCATTTATCGGGAGCTATAATAAAAGGGTCACCCCATCTTCAGTACAATGTCATGCACATTATTTATCGGTTTCATGACAGGAATCGAAACGTTCTCGAATCACAGATTTGTTGATCGTAGCGTGTCAGAGTGTACAAACTGCTATTTTCTTAATAGGACAGCACTCAAAGGAACGTCTCCGCGATGTTGATAAATGAATATTTGTTACCGATACGGGAAACAATAAATGTCCGTTTACTGTGATCGATTTATTTTGTAGGATATTGGATGTTAAGTTTGATTAACCCATTTGTTTCTTAGCTTTTACCGGATTGCTATTACAACAGCATCAAATTATCGGGTTAAATGCGAATATGTTCTCCAAATTATCAACAATTATATTTTGTATTGTTTATGTATGTGTACAAATCCCGATGATTGGCCTGACAGAGCATCTCTGGCTAAAAGCTAGAGATGCTCTGTCAGGCCATCTATCGGGAGATATATGGTGAAAAGTCACCCCGTCTTCAGTATTATGATCTACCTGTTTCATGAAACGAATAACTTTTACAGCGACAAATTCTAGAATCACAGATTTGTTGAATGTAGCGTGTCTGAGTATATAAAACTGCCATTTTCTTGATATGACAGCACTCAAAGAAACGTCTCCACCATGTTGATAAATGAATAGTTGTTGCCGATACGGGAAACAATAAATGTCCGTTAACTTTGATCCTGGGACAAATAATTAGCAAACTAGATTTATTTCGTAGGCATTTTGATGTTCGGTCTACCCATTTGTTTCCTAGCCATTACGGGATTGCTATTGAAATAGCTTCAGATCTTCGGGTAAAATGCCAATATTAATTTAAATCAATTCAAAAAAATGTATATTTTGTATTGTTTATCTATGTGTATAGATCCCGATAAATGACCTGACAGAGCATATGTAGCTTTAAGCTAGAGATGCTTAGTCAGGTCATTTATCGGGAGCTATAATAAAAGGGTCACCCCATCTTCAGTACAATGTCATGCACATTATTTATCGGTTTCATGACAGGAATCGAAACGTTCTCGAATCACAGATTTGTTGAATGTAGCGTGTCTGAGTGTATAAAACTGCCATTTTCTTTATAGGACATCACTCAAAGAAACGTCTCCGCCATGTTGATAAATGATTTTTTGTTACCGATACGGGAAACAATAAATGTCCGTTAACTGTGACCCTGGGACAAATGATGAGCAAACTCAATTTATTTGGTGGGCTATTGGATGCTTGGCCAATTACTGGATATTACTGGAATGCTACTACTTCATAATCAAATTGTCGGATATAAAGGGTGAAGTTTTTTCAAATCCATTCAACATTTTTTGTCCACCGGAATTAACCAGGGACAACTCAATTTTCGTGTACAAAGTCCGTTAGTTGAGCGTCTTAACAAAACATTGCCGAAGTAGGATTGTTACATATATGCAGATGTCCCGGATTAATCTTGCTGGACTATAATTATGTTATGTATTGTTTATCTATTGTATAGGTCCCGATAAATGACCTGGCAGAGCATCTTAACCTTAAAGCTAGAAATGCTCTGTCAGACCATTTATCGGCAGCTTTAGTAAAAAGTCAAGCATCTTTCCTCGAAGCACGGATTTTTTGATCGTAGCGTGTTTGACTGTATAAAACTGCCATTTTCTTAATAAGACAGTACTCAAAGGAACGTCTCCACCATGTTGATAAATGAATATTTGTTACCGATACGGGAAACAATAAATGTCCGTTAACTGTGATCCTGGGACAAATGATTACTTTGTAGGCTATTTGATGTTTGGTCAACCCATTTTATTTCATGTCTATTACCAGATTGCTATTACCACAGCATGAAATCGTCGGATAAATGAGGATTTTTTCTCAAATCAGTTCAACACAGATATATTTTGTTTTGTTTATCTTTGTGTATAAATCCCGATAACTGACCTGGCAGAGCATCTCTAGCTACATGTAAAAGCTAGAGGTGAACATTTACCTGGAGCTACAAGTGTAGAGTCAAAAGTCATGAAAGTCGCCAATCTTGAACAGTACATGATCTATTATGTATATTAAAAGAATGACAATCACAGCAAAAAGTTCCCGAAGCACGGATTTGTTGATCGTAGCGTGTCTGAGTGTATAAAACTGCTATTTTCTTAATAGGACAGCACTCAAAGGAACGTCTCCACCATGTTGATAAATGAATATTTGTTACCGATACGAGAAACAATAAATGTCCGTTAACTTTGATCCTGGGATAAATGATTAGCAAACTCGATTTATTTAGTTGGATAGTGGATGTTGGAACAACCCATTTGTTTTTAGGTACTGTTGTTTTTATGTAATGGCAGCATCAAATCGTCGTGTAAAATGTGAATATCTTCTCAAAATATACATTATCCCGATACATAACTTGGCAGGGCATTGCTGGCTAAAAGCCAGAGATGCTCATTCAGGTCATTTATCGGCATCTATAGTGAAGTGTCAGTCCCATCTTCAGTAGTCTACACGATCAATCGTATTAATGGAGGGAATAACTATTATAACGAAAAATTCTCGAAGCACAGATTTGTTAATCGTAGCGTGTCAGAGTGTATAAATCTGCCACTTTCATAATAGGATAGCACCCAAAGGAACGTCACCGCCATATTGATAAATGAATATTTGTTACCGATACGGGAAACAATAAATGTCTGCTAACAGTGATCCTGGGACAAATGATTAGCAGACTCGATTTATTTTGTAGGCTATTGGATGTTTAGCCGACCCATTTGTTTTCTTAGCTGTTACCGGATTACTATTACCACATCGTGAAATGCGAAAAATTTCTTAAATCAATTCAACACATATATTTTTCTCAAATCTCGTAATTCACACAGTCATATTTTGTTTTGTTTATACATGTGCACAGACCCAATAAATAACATGGTAGAGCATCTCTACCTAAGAATTAGAGAGCCAGAGATGCACTACCAGATCAATTATCGGATGGTATAGTAAAAAGTCAACCAATATTCAGTACATGATCTTTCGTTCTCTTGAAAGGAATGCCTACTATACCTCACAATAAATGACCTGACAGAGCAACCCATGCTAATCGAATGGAATCCTCTGCCAGGTCAATTCTCGCCGCTATACAACTAACAACTCTTTAAGCACGGGTTTGTTGATCGTAGTGTGCCGAGTGTATAAAACTAGCATTTTCTTAATAGGACAGCACTCAAAGGAACGTCTCCGCCATGTTGATAAATGAATATTTGTTACTGATATGGGAAACAATAAATACCCGTTAACCGTGATCCTTGTAGAAATGATTAGCAAACTCAATTTATTTTGTAGGCTATTGGATGTTCGACTCACCAATTTGTTCTTTTGTTTCTTTCATGTTCAACACATTTTATATTATATGGTGTTTATCTATGTGTAAAGGTCCCGATAAATGGCCAGACAGGGCATCTCTTGATTAGAGCAAGAGATGCCCTGTCAGGCCATTCATCGGGAGCTAAAGTAAAAGTTCACCAAACATGTGCATGAACTATTGTTTTCATGAAAGGAATAATTATTTCAGTGAAAGATTCTCGAATCATGGATTTGTTGATCGTAGCGTGTCAGAGTGTATAAATCTGCCATTTTCTTAATAGGACAGCACTCAAAAGAACGTCTCCGCCATGTTGATAAATGAATATTTGTTACCGATACGGGAAGCAATAAATGTCTGTTAACAGTGATCCCGGGACAAATGATTAGTAAACTCCATTTATTTTGTTGGCTATTGGATGTTTGGCCGACCCGTTTGCTTTGTAGCTTTTACCGGGTTCCTTTTGCAACATCACCAATCGTCTAGTAAAATACGAATATTTTCTCAAATTTATTTAACCCAATTATATTTTGTATTGTTTTTACCCGATAAATGACCTGGCAGAGCATCTCTAGCTTAAAGCCAGAGATGCTCTGTCAGGTCATTTATCGGGAGCTATAAAAAAGGTAACCCCATCTTCAGTACACGATCCATCGTATTCATGAAAGGAAAAACTATCACATCTCGGTGACGGATTTGTTGATCGTAGCGTGTCAGAGTGTATAAATCTGTCATTTTCTTAATAGGGCAGCCCTCAAAGGAACGTCTCCGCCATATTGATAAATGAATATTTGTTACCGATACGGGAAACAATAAATGTCTGCTAACAGTGATCCTGGGACAAATGATTAGCAAACTCGATTTATTTTGTAGGCTATTGGATGTTTAGCCGACCCATTTGTTTTCTTAGCTGTTGCCGGATTACTATTACCACATCGTGAAATGCGAAAAATTTCTTAAATCAATTCAACACATATATTTTTCTCAAATCTCGTAATTCACACAGTCATATTTTTTTTTTTTTTTTGTTTATACATGTGCACAGACCCAATAAATAACATGGTAGAGCATCTCTACCTAAGAATTAGAGAGCCAGAGATGCACTACCAGATCAATTATCGGATGGTATAGTAAAAAGTCAACCAATATTCAGTACATGATCTTTCGTTCTCTTGAAAGGAATGCCTACTATACCTCACAATAAATGACCTGACAGAGCAACCCATGCTAATCGAATGGAATCCTCTGTCAGGTCAATTCTCACCGCTATACAACTACATGTAACAACTCTTTAAGCACGGGTTTGTTGATCGTAGTGTGTCGAGTGTATAAAACTAGCATTTTCTTAATAGGACAGCACTCAAAGGAACGTCTCCGCCATGTTGATAAATGGATATTTGTTACTGATATGGGAAACAATAAATGCCCGTTAACCGTGATCCTTGTAGAAATGATTAGCAAACTCAATTTATTTTGTAGGCTATTGGATGTTCGACTCACCAATTTGTTCTTTTGTTTCTTTCATGTTCAACACATTTTATATCATATGGTGTTTATCTATGTGTAAAGGTCCCGATAAATGGCCTGACAGGGCATCTCTTGATTAGAGCAAGAGATGCCCTGTCAGGCCATTTATCGGGAGCTAAAGTAAAAATTCACCAAAAAAGTGCATGAACTATTGTTTTCATGAAAGGAATAACTATTTCAGTGAAAGATTCTAGAATCATGGATTTGTTGATCGTAGCGTGTCAGATTGTATAAATCTGCCATTTTCTTAATAGGACAGCACTCAAAAGAACGTCTCCGCCATGTTGATAAATGAATATTTGTTACCGATACCAGAAACAATAAATGTCTGCTAACAGTGATCCCGGGACAAATGATCAGCGAGCTTAATTTACTTTGTAGGCTGGTGGATATTTGGCCAACTCATTTGTTTCTTGGCTTATAAAAGAATCCTATAACTACAACATGAACTCGTTGGGTAAAATGCGAATATTTTCTCAAAATCATTTCACCACATTTTTACCATATTTTATTGTTTATCTATGCGTATAGGTTCCGATTAATAACCTGACTTTGCATCTCTAGCTTTTAGCTAGAGATGCTCTGCCAGGTCGTCGGGAGCTTTAGTAAAACGCCAACCCCATCTTCAGTACATGGTCCATCGTATTCATAAAAGGAAAATCTATTGCATCGAAAGATTCCTAAAGCACGGATTTGTTGATCGTAGCGTGTCTGAGTGTATAAAACTGCCATTTTCTTAATAGGACAGCACTCAAAGGAACATCTCCACCATGTTGATAAATGGAAATTTGTTACCGATACGGAAACAATAAATGTCCGTTATCAGTGATCCTGGGACAAATGATTAGCAAACTCAATTTATTTTGTATGGTAGTGGATGTTTGGCCAACCCATTTCTTCTCCCAATATCTTTGTTGTTCAAGACATTTATATTATGTGTTATTCATCTTTGTGTATTGGTCCCGATAAATGACCTGATAGTGCATCTCTAGCCAAAAGCTAGAGATGCCTTGTTAGGTCATTTATCGGGAGCTATATTAAACATTCACACCATCTTCAGTACATAATATCGTATTCATGAAAAGAATAACTATTACATCGAAACGTTCTCGAAGCACATTTGTTGATCGTAGCGTGTCTGAGTGTATAAAACTATCATAATAGGAGAGCACTCAAAGGATCGTCTCCGCCATGTTGATAAATGAATATTTGTTACCGATACGGGAAACAATAAATGTCCGTTAACCGTGATCCTGGGACAAATGATTAGCAAACTCGATTCATTTTGTAGGCTATTGGGTGTTTGGCCAACCCATTTGTTTTTTTTTTTTTTTGTTGTTGTTGTTTTTTTGTTTGTTTTTTTAACTATTACCAGATTGCTATTACAACAGCATCAAATCGTCGGATTTAATGCGAATATCCTCTCAAAATTATGAACAATTATATTTTGTATTGTTTATGTATGTGTACAAATCCCGATGAATGGCCTGACAGAGCATCGCTAGCTAAAAACTAGAGATGCTCATTTAGGTCATTTATCGGGAGATATGGTGAAAAGCCACCCAATCTTCAGTACATGATTTATGGTATTCGTGAAAGGAATACCTATTCAAGCGAAAAATTATTTACTTTTTGCTTTCAATTGCTTGTCACATGCTTTTGTAAATCTCTTGAAAATGGAGGCAATAAAAGTTATATATGAGCCAGGATCTGGAAAAACGTCCCTTAAGGCTTTTGAGCCCAACATAGTTCCAGATCAGCCTGTGCATACGCACAGTCTGATCAGATTCCATGTTGTTCTCTAATAGCTTCTCCGTGACCTGTAGTAACTTAAAGAGAGCACTATGGATGCATATTTGACTGTATTTGACAACAGGCTTATCTTGAAACTTAGTTTTTAAAAATGCTATAAGGGACGTTTTTCCAGATCCCGGCTCATATTATTATATATATATATAACGTGTCTGAGTGTATAAAACTGCCATTTTCTCAATACATTGTAGGACAGCACTCAAAGGAACGTCTCCACCATGTTGATAAATGAAAATTTGTTACCGATACGCGAAACAATAAATGTCTGCTAACAGTGATCCCGGGACAAATGATTAACAAACTCGATTTATTTTGTAGGCTATTGGATGTTTGGCCAACCCATTTGTTTTGTAGCTATTACAGAATTGAATGGACTCTTATACGTCTTACTTTGAAATGGAATGTCTCCAGTATGTTTTTCAATGACGTGAAAATACTATCAAACTCAATATTTCATGGAAATGAATGTCGACTAGCATACTGTAAATGTATTTTGTTAACCCATTACCAAACGACAAAATTTTAGGGCGGTCCAAATTGAAAGATCCTGCAGACAACAATTTCAAGTGAATGGATTTTTTTCTTTTAGGTCTTTTTGGATGGAAAACATTGTGGGAAATGAAGAAATAGCTTGTCACAAGCAATTTCTTCATTTTCCACAATATTTTCCAAAGCCATTATCTTGTGGAGAGTCAAAAAGAGTCATTGTGTGGTAATGGGTTAATATTTATCTCAAACGACAAGAAAATGGAATTTTGCAAACTGATGCCTGATGACGAGAAAAAAAGTGTTGATAAAGATGGGTTGTGCGTAGCTTTTAGCATAGAAATATTGCGACAAAAGGGGGAAATCCGCATTTATCAATTTATCAACAGTGTCTTGTTTTGTCCCAATGGTTTCTCAAGCTTCTTTCAGAGACTTCCAATCCAGATCCTGTTCGGAAAAGGTTTAAACTAAGTATTTAGTATATAATAATTCCAAAATACACTTCCTTTTATGAAAGCTGAAAGTTTGTTGTCGAATGTTTGGCATGATTTACTTCCATTATCAAATTCATAAACAATTTGAGAACCATTACTTAGTATGTATAGTCGAATGACAACTTGATAGTACTGTTCTTGTAACTATGAATCGATGAAAATCGAATCGTAATGATAATACATGTAACTAACTTATACAGAAATTTGAATTGTAGAGTTGGTACAAGGTCATTATTTGTGTCCTCTTATGCCTTCAAGATTGGGACAAAAGAAGAAACTGTTGATAATAACTATTTCAAATTATATGAATTATTATGTTATAGATTCTATTTTGAAACTTTTTGAAGAGCTCCTCTTAAATAATGATTGTTATTTATACTCTGGAATTGAAGCCGAAATCAGTCTATATTCACGGTCAATATGCTATGCGAGTTCTGAAAAGTTCATCCTCTCAACAGTATATAAATCACGTTTACAGAGAAAAATTCCGTGGTTGTAAAAAGGAATCAATTTTATCTCTACCAGACATAAGAGTCATTGTTTGGTATTCCTGTAAAGGACAAGAAAATAATCTGTTATTTCATATTGAGTTTATCTTCTTTCATTCATTAATAAGAATTTGCATAGCATTGCGTGATACGCAAGTGTTCTGTACATTATGCATATTTTTATCTTGTGTACACATGCAATTACCTTTTTTCTGCTGAACAGATTGATTGTTACTGTACAGGTATTTGGTAATCTTATGCATGTTCGAGGTATGAATATGATGTTTTTCCAGTTATGAAAATGTTAAGAACGGAGGAGTTATACGCGCATTTTAATATACAATGTTGGTGGGCGTTGATTGACTCTGAAAAGCAAACTATGAAAGTCGTCTTATAAATAAAGTCATACTCGGACAAGAAATTATGGTACATGTAAGACTGTAATTGTGAGCTGCGAATGGATTGTGGCTTCACCCGTTCCAGAGTCTATATAAATTATCTTTTTTTACAAAATGTGTAAAACATTCATGAAAGTGTTAGATATTGATAACTAAACACGGACTTAAAGTGACATTTCACAGACATTTTTCATATATGTTACTTATATCTTCATCTGAGAGAGAACATTTCATTATAAAAATCCTGAAAATTTCAAGTCAAAATATTGCGCCGTTTACGAGAAATATAAATTTTTGTGTTAAGATTTAACAAACTGTTGTGGACAACAGTTCAGATTTATTTGGAATTTGCCATATCTATCTCAATTTTAAAGGTGCGTTTTCGCTTATCAGCGACAACTTCAAAAAACTGATTGCATTTATGTTCATAAGAATAACCAATCTTGGTATCAAGAAATACTTTCAAAAATGAAATAAAAATGATATGTCCCTTTGATGATTACATATATAAAATATTTTATGCAACTTTGGACGTTATCCGCGACAACGAAAATGAAGGAGAGATATCCTTGTCAATTTCCAGACATCATCCTCGGCAACGGAAATGGACGAGGGATGGACGATTTCCTTTGCTTCGGATGACGCCTGAAGATAAACGAAGTGTTTTGTAGTCAATGAAGAATTGTACTCCCTAAATCTATCGTGAATATGACCACAAGCACAATGTTGTTGCTTTGAGTGTAAAGTATTGCATACATACTTGCTCACCAACAACTATACAGTTGAAGCATATTACTCACACCAACTATCCATATAGCTTTTTTCAAGGCTGGTAGAGCTTGCTTTCTTCAAACATGCAGTTCGTTGTGCCGGACATTTTCTATGATACGAACGCCAGACCAAAAAGATCTTATCAGTTTTTCTATGCGGTTGTGGGTTTTTGTTGATTCACATCTTCTTTTCCTTAATATTTATTTACAAATATCAAAAAATCTTTCTGTTTCATAAACTTATAATGCTTAAAGTTAAAAATTCACCAAAACCAAAATGTCATGTATCCTATGTCTTTCTTGTATAAGACTAGTGTTATAGTTATTTAATCCTTTTCAAGGTTATAAATCGCGTTCTCTGAATAAATTCTCAACTTTGAAAAGTGATAAATTGTACTCTTTCCTGACAAATAAAGATAAGCGTTTGTCACCTCTGAGACATATATGTCGAAATATATTCCTGAGACTTTAAATGTTCACCTAATTGATGAACTCGTCGTCAGTCTGAAGCCATATTATATTCGTTGTTTATTTGTGAATGCTAGACAACATAAATCTGTGAATGATTGCTTGCGATTTTTGAAATAATGTTTTTCAAGTAATTGCTTTTTATGGTACTTTGGAGAAAGGAAAGCGATAGAATACACATATGATGCACATTATTTTGTTGTTTTTGTTTTGTTATGTTTTGTTTGTGTGTTTTTTTTTTTCTAAAACCAGTCTCTTAGTAGGCCTATGTTATTGTCATATTGCATTTACGCACAGACAGTATTAGTACCTACAGTTGGCGCTACATTGTATGGCACAATGTTTATATTTTGTTCATATGTACAATAGTCCCAGCCGAAAATGACAGTGACGTAGGCTGATGTTTACTGCTGCAAAACCAATCAATTTGTATGACTTGCACCGTTACAAATACGAACAGAGTTGATTTGTTGTCAAGTAGTAAACATTAGCCCACGTCACTGTCATTTTCGGCCGGTACTATTGTAATTGAGCGTTAAACAAAACATAAACACGTGCCATATGATGTGGCGCCAACTGTACAGTTGGTGCCACATCGTATGGCACAATGTTTATATTTTGTTCAAATGTAATTGAACGTTAAACAAAACATAAACACGTGCAATACAATGTGGCGCCAACTGTAAATGAGACGGTGACATTCTGTATTTGCGAACCATGTTTGTACCTGTCTGACACGTGACCAATCAGTGAACTATTTAAGGTCTATACATGCATAACTACAAATAGGCAAGGATCTGGAAAAATGTCAATTAACCCTTTCCAAAACAGAAAAAGTATACTCATCCAATTCGAAAGCTGCTAAAGATAACAAAATGGGTGCTGATAAAGATTGTGATTAGTATAAAATAAAGCACAGAAAACATTGAGGCAATATGAGAAATGCTTGTTATCAGCATTTTCCTCTTTTGTCTCAATGTTTTCCGAAGCTATTTCTGTTCGGGACGTCAAAACCAGGTCTTGTTCGGGAAAGGGTTAATGCTTTTGACCATATATAACTGAATAATTGATTGAAAGTGTCACAATGATAGATAATAGACCATATAAATATGGCGCCTATCACTTGTAGATACAAACTGAGAGTTGTATGTAAATATCCTAACCCGTAGATATGTTATCCATAAAATTACATCATATATTATAGACAGTTGAAAATTCCTCTATTGAGGTTTTGGATGCTTCTATGTATTGATGTGTATGATATGGATAGCTAGGCGTCGTGTCGTAATCTCGGGTTATGGAGTCAGTGCTTGTTGTGGTTAGTTCTGTACCTATCTCTTCCATATATAATATTTAATCTATACAGAACATGCATACCTTACAGGTAAACCTGTAAGCTATCCCACACTTAGAAAGTTTGCTGTTGAATTGCTTCAATTATCTCCCTTTAATAATATATATAAGAAATAACGCAATTCTGAATCTTATAGATCCAGCATCTTTCTCGAACGCTAATAATTGATTGAAAGTGTCACAATGATAGATAATAGACCATATAAATATGGCGCCTATCACTTGTAGATACAAACTGAGAGTTGTATGTAAATATCCTAACCCGTAGATATGTTATCCATAAAATTACATCATATATTATAGACAGTTGAAAATTTTTCTATTGAGGTTTTGGATGCTTCTATGTATTGATGTGTATGATATGGATAGCTAGGCGTCGTGTCGTAATCTCGGGTTATGGAGTCAGTGCTTGTTGTGGTTAGTTCTGTACCTATCTCATCCATATATATATATATTTCTCCTTATTGTAACAAATAATCCTCCCTAATTTGGTATTTCTGATTTTCGCTACCCGTCTAAAATTTCTTCACCGGAGCCATCAAGACCATGTCTTCGTGTACTGTTACATTTTGTAGTGGATTTATCAGTCGTAGTACAGAAGGTAGAACCACTTGATTCGTCCCGCCTCCTTCTTTTCACTTCTACGTCTGCAGTTTCTAAAACACAAATTTTGTTTTCAAATTATAGTACGTAATTTATACCATGGTTAGCACGATTTTCTGTGTCATTGAAAATCTGTCACACGCTTTAATTATACTGAAAATCTTGAACACGAGCTTTAAATATATAAAATAAAAGATTAAGATACGTATAAGGGTTTGATAAGAAGCATAGAACAAAACCGGCATGTTCTTACATGACTTATTTGTCTAATAGGGAACTATTGTATCCAGGGTACCGGGATGTAATTTCGGACAAACAAATAGTATTTCGTATGTGATGTTATAAAATCTGGTAACTACGGCTTGACTCTCATATGTTTTGGATCTCAAGATAGCCACATTACGGGTATTCTAGCTTAATTTTCCCCTACCTTGTAATATGTGAACTGTAGCTTCTAGAATATCACATCCATGACACAGCTCACGCGACCTCTTAGAAAGGTTCATCAAGTCCAGCATTTCTCCAGTGATCTTCAATTCTGTTTCGCTGATCAAGAAATTACCTGACACTTCGACCTGAAACAAGATGTGTGTTGTGAAACACTAATGCCCCGAAATGGCCATTTGTCTGGAGAAAGTGCACATGTTAAGGGTTGATAAGGGTTAGCGGTTGACGTTGGGGAAGGTCATATTGCATGGAAAAGATAGATATTATTGACAGAAGGTTGCATACTAAATTTGAGGTTTGTTTGTCGAATACTTTTGTAGAAAGTACCAATGTTAAGTTTTCAAACAGACAGACAGACAGACGGACGGACATATAGACATACAGACAGACGGACACGAGTGAAACAAAATGCGCCCGATCTCTCGATACGGGGGCATAATTAAAAAACACGCGCGCACACGCATACACATATAGAATGCCGCATATGCCTATCATCCAAACAGTATATCCTTGAAACTATTTAAAACAACGACTACATAAACACGGATGGTACACGGAGAATCTAGCTCCAAAAAGAGTCAACAGTATTTTGTTTCCTTGTGTTGTATCGAAGGAAAATCGGTAAACAAAAGTAGGTGTCAAGCACATTTTTTTTCAAATTATTTCTTTTTCGGAGATTTTTGGAAAAATACAGCGACGCTGTAATATGAACAAATGGTCAAAGTTTGTTGTGCAAAGAATATACGGCGTTAGTAAACAGGGTTTTGATACAATCATTGAAAAACATCATCAAAACGAAAGTAAAATTTCGAATTCAACCACCTTTCGTCAAAGCAACTTGCACTCGCCCAATTTTGCCTGAATTTTCGTATTAAATAATTACAAATTCTTGTCATTGTATTAGCATTTTGAGGAGTTGTAAGTCAATTACATGTTATATCGATATATTATGGGCCATAGTTTGGAATATTGGTGGACAAACCCGAGTGTTAAAACCTCCGAGTAGCAATTTTTACTTTCGATTTGATTATGTTTTTCAATGATTGTATCAAAACCCTGCTAAGTAACACCGTATATTCTTGTGCACAACTTACTTTGACCATTTCTTCATATTACAGTATCGCCTGATTTTTCCAAAACTCGTCGTAAAAGAAATAATTTAACAAAAATATGCTCGACACCTACCTTTGTTTACCGATTGACCCTCGATACAACTACCCGGAAGTATCGATATGTCACGAGGCAACGAAATACCGTTGACTCTTTTTGGAGCTAGTTTCTCCGCATAACACCAGTGATAAATGCACAAGGTACGTTGTATACTTACCATCTATCTGATATTCAAACACACTAACTAAGCACTAGATGAAGATCTACAATGCATTTAATTACATTTTTTCATAAAATGAAAACATTGAAACTATATGTTCTCCCTGTTTGTTTTTGTTTCGATATGAATAAGTATGATAAATCATTAAATTTTGGTAGTAATGACTAATTGCGCTCACTTTAAACCCAGATGGTTGTATTAATGCAAATGTATGTGGAATGATGATTGAATGTAGTCCACCTCTAATGAGATTCACCCGATCTCGGATTTATTCTGGCGACGTCATAAACATTCAACGATGGAACGTTCCATCGCCGACTGTTTACGACGTCGGTCGAATATGTTCGGATACGTACCGAATCTGAACGACGTTGTATGTAAAAAAAATCGGACGTCAAGTGAATCTCATTAGGGATAGACTTCCTTTATCTGAAACGGAACTTACGTCCTTGGCTTTCATAAAGTCCACGATCCCATCCAGACTTGTATTCTGCTTCACAAATAGTTCATGTACCAAACACACACAGGCATTAGATACATTGCGTCGCATACCGTCAAACTGTAGGACCACGTGGCGCTGTACATAATGGACAATTTTACCAAAATTTAAACCATTACCAAACGGCGGAATTCTAGAGTGTTCCAAATTCAAAGATGTTGCAGATGAAAAGGACCTCTATCAAAATGTCAATTTTCAAAACAAGCAAATTGATAATAATTTCGAGGTAAGTGGTTGGATATATTTATCTAAATCATATGAAAACTAATTCTATGCAATCAAAAAGATTTGACAGGTATAAATAACTCTTGTTTTCTATACCTACCCCCAAAATTACATTTTCTTACACCACCGGTATTCATTTAACCAAACTTAAGTTTGCTATGATTTTATTAGCAAGATTTTTGTAAATGTATTGAATCAATATACCAGTTGTTGTTGTTGTTGTTGTTGTTGTTGTTGTTGTTGTTGTTGTTGTTGTTGTTGTTGTTGTTTCCCTAGATAAGCATGCGTAAAATTGAACCGAGTTTAAAGGTGAAAATGTCCCGCCAAAAACATTGAAACTGGTATATGACTACTATTTTTAGTATAAACGTATGTCCTCGTGGCACAGGAAATCCTTTTTATCAAAGACGTGTATCATCAAGTTACACAACATATGTCAATAGGAATCTGGGTCAATGGGGGGAACGATGTGCCCGGGCCTATAGAAGGTAGGTAATCCTCGGTTTTGGGCGGAATAAAGCGCATATAAAGTTGTTTCGATGCGCAATACGGACAAAGCCAAAGCTGTTATATGATATCCACACCATTTGTCCCTGTATTTATAGACAACAAATTGAAAATAAAACTACAGAAAATTTCAATTTTAGCTCTAGGAATATTGGTAGTGTAATAAATGTAACTATTTAGGTGGGTACAAAATAAAGATTTATCTGCACCTCTAGATTTTTTTAATTGGCAAAACAACTAAAATCTAAAATATGTTGCACTTGTCGGCTTGTATTATAATTCGTCGTTTAATCAAATGATAAATAAATGACAGAACTTCATTTCAACCTGGGCTTACTCATTTTCCCGTTAATTGGATTCAACCTGAAATATATAATCTAAACGAAGGCTCAGTTTGGATGGCTACTATTACATTATATGTAGCCTGAATGTTATGCCCGCTCAGATGGACTGTTTTTCCCTTTAGTTTGGATGAACATTATATACCGGTCGTTTTCATGCTGGTTAAAGAATTGGATGATTATTATATTTGGCAAGAGTTGTGCGGATAAAAAACTTTTACATAAGTGACAAAAATGATACTTGTTATATCGTGTACTTGAAAAGGAGTATAATCATTCGACAATAGCCTTTTTTCTCTCATTTGCATTAAAGTTTTTCTTTCAAAATTATACATAACATTTTGTTGATTTCTATTAAAAAGTAGTAGATAATCAATTCAACAAATAAATTTGTCATGGCGAATATTGATATTTACCCATACGGACTAGGCCTATATAAACAGCATTTCGATGCTTTTCTACGAAAACCTCGTAATTGCAGCTTTAATCACGCTGCAGTTACGAGGTTTTAATTGAAAAGCAACGATTTGTACCTTGCTGTAGTCATAGACGAGACTTATATCGCCCGGTTTGATGATCAATACCTCACTTCCGTCTATGATGTACCTCTCATTTACGTCACTTCCGGAATCTAGGTGGTAGGTCACCCACGCTTCCTGTTATATACATGTAGAAAAGAATCATAAGGGTCTATAATTTGACTCCCAATTGGAGACACTCCACAACGGGAAATGCTTCCGGGTCGTAGTATACAAACATAGTTCCGTCAAAAATGGATTCGCTCCTTTTGTTGCATTGATTCTGTGTCTATAGAATAGGCAGATGCATGAAATGTGGTTCTGTATACTGGCAGACCATCAGTGTACTCCTAGGATGTGTTTTAATGAATTTGTTGGGAACTAGTTTCTTGCGCGGTCGTGACCTTTCATGGGGATGTGTCACATGCAGATCCCGAAATAGATGGTAAATTTCAAGGGTGGCTGTGTTCACGGGTGCGTGATTTTAGCTGATGGTGCTATTGATACCACTTTCTTGGTAGTAAATTAAAGACAAAGAAATGGTCTGTCAGGCAGACTAAGTAAAATGTGCCACAAAGACTTCTGAGAGGAGCTAGAAGCTGCCAAATTGACCCATTTTACTATATATTTAATAGGCCCGTTTCGTTGAGGAGTGACACCAATTAACGCCGAATGAACCTTAATTTAAGTACTAAAATAAAGGCATATTAGATGTTGGAAGTCAAATTATATAAATGCCGAAAAGAATACGAATGTAAGCAGGTAGTAAATAATAGGGATGTAACGATACATCGGACTATCGATATATCGCAATAGTGACCTCTGCAATAGTGCTATTGTGATAGGCAAATGGCAATATCAATAGTATCGCAATAGTTGTTTCCACTATCGCAATAGTTTTGATAGTTCTAAAAATAGCAATTTGTTCTAAATATAGCAATTTGTCACATGACATTGTCTAATTTTAGCAAAAAATCTGTCTCTTGAATATCAGACATCAATGACAGGCTACTCAAATCATGAAATGTCACCCTCTTCCTTAAGATTATTTATTTAATGATTCTGCAAATTCATTCATGTATCTAAAATATTCAGGAGATGTGATTTTTAATGAAAAAAATATCCATTTATAGCACTTAAGGCATATAACAATAGTATCGCAATGACGTCGCGCACGGTATTGGGGAACTTTTCAAAAAACGCTACCCTCTGCGATTCATAACTGAATTTTGCAATAACCGTTTTTCTTCCTAAAACTTTGTTATATGTCAAAATAACCGTAAAACTCTTATCTTTTTCAATGACATACTCTTTTCGGGTTGTTAGTTTGTATAAATTTGCTAGAAAGATTTTTTGTTCGTAAATTCGGCGAAAAAACGCGTGTAACATGTAACATAAATTTTCAACGGCGACGGATATTTATAAACAACTTTGCGATTAAGTAACGTCAAACACATTGAAAAATATATTATATGACAGTGGAAATGCTGTAGAATGTTTTGCCGAACGGAAATCAAATTTCGATGTCGATTACGCAAATAAGCACAGTTTGTTCTCCAAAAATCGCAGTGTAACAATTAGAATTACGTCGCAGAAAAAATGACAATTTTGTTTGATATTTTGTGAAATAATGACTGAAATGCAACAAAACTTGATATAAGAAATATTATTTTTCTCTATTTCTATAATGTATACAAGAAAATTAGTTAGCATAATAAACGAAGCATTAATGATATAAAATGCGTGTGGACAGAAATTGTTTCAGGTCGTTGAAAACTCTACTTTTTTACCCTTTAGAGTTTCAAAAATACCGGTTCCCTTATTCATACAACGATTTAATTTCAATATGGAAATATTATTTTTTTCTTGTTTGTCATATCAAAATTTCAACGCAAAATAATGAAACGTAAAAAAGATGTTCAAATTTGTTCGTGTGGACAGAAATTTTATAAACGTCAACTTTTTTTTAATTGGCGTAGCCTTAAAAGTATCTATTTGGCGCATTTTAAGACGAAAATAAAACGAATCAAAGTGGAGTAAAAGCTTAAAACGTGCAAAAGACAGAAATAGTGGAGATTTTCTTAAAACATGGTCTTGTCTTTTTAAATCACATTAGTTTGTAAAGAGAGTAAGCATTAAAAGCACAACACAACCGTCTACGAAAAAACTGCAACGTTCCTCAATTATTAGAATAATGACGTTCGCTAGTTTGACGTTACATTTAGTTCCCCAATACCGTGCGCGACGTCAATAGTATTGCAATAGCAACCTACAATAGCAATACTATCGTGATAGCAATTTGGTCAATAGCAATACTATCGCAATAGTCATTTTGGCCTGCAATAGTCATCCCTAGTAAATAATGTCCAAGTTCTTTTGCGCTTTAATATGTGAACAATATTTCCAATCGGCATTAGGAAATCGTGTTGTTTTTCCATTTGGACTTCACGGATTAAATAATATGAATACGATTCACAGCTTATCTAATGCAGATAGTCAAATTGAAAAAAATGTTGGCCTACCTCAACTGATTGAAAACGTGACATGAAGTTAATAAATGAAAATACAGTATAAAATGCTGGATTTATCAAAACCTCTTCTTGATATTTGGGGCGTCTAGTAGATAGGCCTATCTATAAATTTGTTTATACATGAATGAGATATATGTTTGATATCTATTAAAGGGACAATTCCTATATAATTTAAACATCGGAAATACGTTTAAGTCTGAACATGCGTGGTTTTGAGACGGAACGGAATAATAACGTGGTTTCTGAGTCCATTCTTTACAGTTTTCTCGAGATAATGCAGTGCATCACGAAGGTACGCACGCTCGGACAGAAACACATCGTAAAACGTGTGTAAACATTTATAGGACGTGTCCCTTTTAATTCACAACTTGAATGTTACGTCATCAGGACCTGCTTTTAAATTGTTGTCGAACCTACAGCGTATGTCATACTTTTGACATAGCTTCGATAACTTTACACCAAATGGTGAAAATGTGGTTTGTATTCAATGTATGACATTCATTCAGTTAAAAAGAATCTTGAAAAGGAATATTTCGAGGGCTCAACGAAACACTGTTGTAACTCCGTTTTTCATAATTTTACAAGAGGATGAAAAAACTTTGTTTCTTTTTTTCTATTAATCCAAATGCAAAAGTTAATAGATGTAATGACCTTCTAATAATCTTCAGTTTAAATATACAACTCAAAATTTTAGAAAACATAAAACAATAAAAATGATATTTGTGAAAATGTGACTTACAACAGTTTTCCACTTCAAATCCTTCATTTCAAAGGTGTGAATCTTTATGCAACACTGCAGTAACTTGACTTACAACAGTTTTCCAATTCAAATTGTATAAGAATGATTTGGAAAAAAATTTGCAACACTGTTGTAAATGGACTGCAGTATTTTTTCAAAATATCAGTCCAACATATTTGTGCATTTTTGTAACTCTTTCACATGTTTCCATAAACATTTGCTTTGCGCTCAAGGCCTTTGGCTGTTCACGAGCTGCATTCACTATTACTTAGTTGTCATAGTTTAATTCTTGCCATTTAACCCTTTCCCAAGCAAGACCTAGTTTTGAGCTCCCAATAGGAGCTTAGGAAAATATTGAGACAAAAGAAGAAAATGATAATTACCAGCATTTTCTTGTTTTGACTCAATATTTCTCTACTACAATACTTAAGTTATATCAGTTATTCTTAAGCAACACCAATTTTGTTTTGTGGGGAACTTTTTATTTGAACAGTCTAAATATTCATTGTTTGGGTAACATATACCTGCTGTACAAAAAGCATCGGAGGGCAGTGTAGACTCAGATCATTCTACACAGAAGTGCAGTCTGATCTAAGCCTATACTTCCTACTTTCTACTTAATTATTATGAGGACATCTTGAGCCAGACTTGTATAAATGACCCCAAAATAGAAAACTTGTTCAAATATCTCATCTAAATTGAGCAGGATAAGCGTTTTGGACATCTTAAGCCAGACTGGTATAAATGATCCCAAAATGGAAAACTTGTTTAAATGTTTAATTTAAATTGAGCAGGATACGCGTTTAGATAGTTTCACATTATAAGGGATACCGGTATGTTAAAGAGTCTATGATGGGATGACTAACTTGTATGATAAGCTGGCAATGAATGATCACAATCATCAAAACTATCAAACTCTTTGTTTTTATCACTGAGATGCTGCACACTAAAATAGATATATTGGATCAACAAAAAGGCTCAAAACTATACATGGTAAAGAAATGAGAAAACAGTTGAAATAATATTTGGAAAACTTATCTTAAAAGATAAACACTTTAACAAGTTGGTAAGAATACAGAACAAAATAATACATATAATTATATATTAAAAATTATGTTCTAAAAATATTTGAAGAACTCAAACAGAGCCTATGACTCCGTTTGTCCATAATTATAAAGAACATGATTGGTTGAAAGTTAGTTTAACTCTATCTATCAGCATACAAGCCTTGGTCAACTCATTTCTTCATGAACATTTCCTTGTCCACAATTCCATATCTAAGCATATTAATCCTTTCCCAAACAAGACCTGGTTTTGATGTCCATAGGAGGAACTATTACAGAAAACTTTGAGAGACAAGAAGAAGCAGCGAACGATTTCTCCCTTTCCCTCAATACTGCAAATCCAATAACATACACATTTTATACCTTTGACATGCATTTTATCTTGTTATCATAAACATCTTTCAAATTGGAGCAGTCCAAAATTGTACTGTATGGGAAAGAGTTAAATTGGTCAGTATATTTCAATAAGCACAATTTTATGCATCTTCGCTAGCCAAGGTTGAACCCACCTACGTTTGTATTCAGAATACAGAAACGACGTTACGTCGTAGATGTCACCTTGGCTTGCGAAGATGAATTTTATGGGGAAGGGGTAAATAAAATGCATGATGCACTGGTGGTATTATCTGCATTTTACATTAACATAGAAGATCAGCAAATTTTTCTTTGCTGATTCTAACACCATCTTCTCTTAACTGTCTCAGCTTAATAAGGTTGTATTTGATTGTGTGGAGTTTTACGTCCAAGTCTCAACAGCTTAGGTCATATGGAGACGTGACCTTGGTTTAACCCTCTCCCAAACAAGACCTTGTTTTGACGTCCCTAAAAGAAAAGGCTTGGGAAAACATTGAAACAAAAGAAGAAACTGCTGATAACCAGCAGTTTCTACTTTTGTCTCAATATTTTCTATGCCATATTTTACACAATTCGTATCTTTAATACCATCCATTTTGTCATTTGTAGCAGTTTTTGAAATGGATCACCCTAAGTATTCATCGTTCGGGAAAGGGTTAAAGTCTCATCCGAAAGACTGGAGAAGCGGGGGATCAAACCAGCGATCCCTGTGTTTCAAGTCCAGCGCGTTACCACTGCACCACATCCGCCCCTTTTCTAAAGGTTGGGATTTGGGGGATCTGAGCTAAGTCTCTTAAAGATATTTACTTTCATTTCTTCACCATTATGCATTGTTTTATAAAGAAAACAGTCTGGTTCTGTCTAGATGACAAATAGATCTATAAAGCTTTTATTTTGTTCGGGATCACTTTATGACCATCTTCGTTTACTTCAACATTTTTCATATGACATGTTATTTCTTTGAAATCATAAAAGTTGTTTTAGCAGATTCAATTGTAGAATGCACCGAATCATTCTCATTTTGAGTGTGACCCTTCACTAGAATCTCATATCCTTATTCTCACTATCATTACTTTTACCAATCAAACCTTCATTCAACTGAGACTCAATATCATTACTTTTACCGATCAAACCTTCATTCAACTGAGACTCAAAATCATTACTTTTACCAATCAAACCTTCATTCAATTGAGACTCATTATCATTACTTTCACCAATCAAACCTTCATTCAAGTGAGACTCACTTTCATTACTTTTACGGTTTTACCAATCAAACCTTCATTCAACTTAGACTCACTAGCATTTCTTTTACCAATCAAACCTTCATTCAACCGAGACTCACTATCATCACTTTTCTTTATGTTGATCTTTGGTGAACTGCAGTGCATGAAAACTTTTGCATTAAAGGATCTCATAAAATGGACATTATTATTTACTTCAATCAATGCTTCATCCAAGAAAGTTTCACCTAAATCTGTACTATCTATAGAAATACTGCTAACATCTGATATCTGAGAAGTTGTTATACTGAAGCTTGTTAAGTTGTTCATTAGCTGCATATAATTTGCTTGTCGCCACACATTCAGCATCACTGTCGTCGCTGAAACCTTCAAACTCACTGATATCAGAACTGATATCAGTTCTGATATCAGTTCTGCTATCAAGGTTTGAGAAGATCATTTTGCAGATTTCAAATGGAATATCAATTATGTGATTAAAAAGTAAATCAGACTGTCTTAAAATAAAGGATTCTAAACTTGCCATGGTATCAAATTCTGTCAGAGTTACAAACCCTTCAGCAGTTGGCATTCCCAGTTTATCCCTACTGTGAGGGTCAAAGCAGTAGTAACATTTTCTAATTTTCATTAATGCACATGTGTAAGAAGGATCACTCTTCCCTACTGTGAAAATACAGTAAGCATTGCCAGTCTTCAGTACCTCGTTAAGAGCAGTGTTTATACAGTAAAATGGTTTCACAAAAGACCCAACTGGAGTTCCAAGCACTCCATGGAGTTCACTTACAACAGTGTTGCATAAAGGTACTCTAACCAATGTTAAGTACTATTAATATGCAACACTGTTGTAAGTGGAGATACAAAAGGGTTGCATAAACAGAAAAATCCATCTTGAGTTACAACATTTTGCCAACTTAATAAATAAAGTACTTTAAAATCAAAATTTTCACAAAATATTTTTAGAGTATGTGTAATATGTTTGAAATAGACTAAAAATACGAAAATACAAATTTTGAAAAATTTGGAGTTACAACAGTGTTGCGTTGAGCCCTCGAATTTTCGTTCGCTTTTGAAGAATTGTGTGTCCAAATCTGCGTCAGAGAAGCTTTATGAAAATGTGCCAAGGTAACGAAAGGATTTGATATTTGGAGACTGTCTGGCCAGAATATTCTGTTGAATGTAGAAATGACAAAGGTCCTGGGTGTCAATAAAGCTGCTTTCTTTAAAGACCTTTCGTCGCATTTTAACTAAATCGGATACTTCTGGTAAGTTTTCTTTAACCTAGTTTTCCAGCCACGGACGTGGCTGGATCCAAACTTTGTAATAATCATTGTGTGGTCTACAGCAGCTTTTGAAATGGACAACCCTACAATTTTCCATTTGAGAAAAGGGTAAGAAATAGATGCGTTTGGCGATCTGCTATGTTTCACCTCATAGACGCCTTTCGCCATGTTCTTCCCGACAAGCACACCAACTACAGTAGCTCCAATAATTAAGCCTATCACGAGTACACCAATAACACCAACAATCAGTGCGCTATTCTGGCGTCTTTCTGGTTTGACCTATAAACGAAGAACATGTAATGTACGACATAATTATATGCATGTTGAAAGATTATTTTACTTGGATGATTTCATTCATACAAATGAATGACTGCCGTGACTAAACAAATTGATAAAGACCGGATAAATAGAATACAAATATTATTTCTTTCCTTTGCTAAAATTTCATGGACATTCAAAGTCAATCCATTAAATGTAATGTTAGACCTAAACACTTGTATTTTTTCCAACAAATTATAGATAATTAGTGATACTTTCTATAGCATAAATGATTAATAATTCGTACCAGCAAGGGCAAACAAAAAATGTTGCATTATAAAACTACATCAACAAATAGCTGATCAAGTAAATATGCTTACGATGTCGGTATCGGTACATTCCATTTCAGCTGTTTTCTCTTGGACTTGGATTTTTGTCATCCTCGCTTGTCGTATTTGGATTCACGTCTAGCGATGTTTCACTGATCATTTACTTAAAATAATGACATAAAATGCCTGAAAGGTTTAAACCCTTTTCAATATGATTAATATCTAGATTGGGCCAAAATGAAATTAAAAAAAAACAACATTGTAAGCGGATTTGTACATGTTAAGTAATGCAAATAATGAAATTTTAATTATATATGCATAGAAACGTTTGGGGAGAAAGGAGAAAAGTTATGTTGCTTACCAGTATTCTTGTTGTCTCGTTATGTCTCTGAATAATGCTGATAGACTTAAAGACCCTTTTATTGTAAAGGACATCAAAAGCACATATTATTTTCTAAAAGTGTATAATTCATTTTTTGTAAAAAAGACCATCACAATACATTTCTTCTTGACAAATTAATGGCCCATTTCGCTTTCTATCAAGGATCATTTTCCCATGAAATGTAACTTGAAATGGAAAGTAAGGGTATGTAAAGTCGGATATTGACTTGATTCGGAACTTCATTCGAATTTTCCTTGAACAGAAATAATCTTCTCATACAAGTTAACCATTTCGTACGACATATATATGAATGTTTTACCTGTTTACGTATAATATTCAACAATCTAAAAAGGGCCCTTTTAAAGACCACCCATACACTATCTTAATGACCACCAATACCAAATTATTTGCCTTTAGGATACAGATAGTTATTAAACAATTGATTCACCAACTTTAGTGTTCGACCTACCTTTTGGACCAATGAACTTGCAGTATAATTTAAAATTTCGCCGCTCTATTTCGCATGAACTGGCTGCCGGCTAGTTTATGTGACGTCTATAGATAGCCACGCACGTGGTCTACACACGGTGGGTAATCGATATATTCAGAGCCACTGGCTCCGCACTTTAAGCATTATACTAGACTTCCGGTCCACGTGCGGCTCCGAAGTTATTTGCAGATTTTGGTAAACAACAAAAGGTAGGTGCTGGCTTTTTTTGCTTTTCTTTCTTCTTTGACTGACTCTAATCACAAAAATGCAATGCTATTCGATGCCTACGATATTTTCCCCTTTAAAACACACAGGATATTAAGCAACACCTCTTATCTTTTTTCTGAATCACTTTCATTCCGAGATCAACTGTACAGAAAACTAAAGGAGTCGGGTGATATCTTTCTGTAAAAGTGTATGTTTTGAACCTGTTTGACTAAGTGTTGCTGTTTGAAGTATGGTTATTTGTTAATTGAACAAGTTCAATGTCCCTCGAAATGTCACCAGACAAAATCATAGAAAAAATACTGGAAAAGGGTGTGGCTCTGATTATGTACTTTGGATCTGATTATGTAGGTTGGCTATGATTATGTACGTTGGCTCTGAAGTTGTTGACTTGTAAACAACTTTTCTGTTGGTCCAATGAATATTAATGAGCTTTAATAAATGACTTTAAAGGCATGTATGATCATTTACAGATGTCATGATTTTATTTACAGATGGAGATAAGGAAATACTCATGCAGTATTTGTAACAAAGTATTTGCACGACAATCAAGTGCCAAGTTCCATGAACACAATATACATGAACAAAGTGTTGAACATACTAAGTAAACAGTGTGTGATAAAGCGTTTGTAACAAAACAATGTAGAAGACGACACGAGGCAATAATACATCAAAACGTTAGGCCCGAAATTGTTTGTCCTGTGTGTGACAAGCGGTTCTCACACGAGCGATCGTTAAAAGCACACGACCAATCGGTACGCAATTGGCAAGAGATCAGTTTGTGAGATTTGCGACGAGGATATCGTCGTTTTAGCTACAGTTACGAGGTTTTCGTTGAAAAGCGACGATGTCAAGTTTTTGACTCAATGCTTCGTCTTCAGATGTTTCTTTAAACTGTTTGAGTATGCAAATTCCTCGCCGCAAATCTCACAGACTGACCTCTTGCCATTGCGTGCCGATTGGCCGTGGGCTTTTAACGATCGCTCGTATGAGAACCGCTTGTCACACACAGGACAGGCAAAGACTTTCGGGTTTACACCACCACATTTCTATTTGTGCTCGTTCAGTGACCATGAGTACGCAAATGTTGCCTCACATTCCGGGGTTGGGCACTTCAGTTTCTCCTCCCCATGATCTGATCTCATGTGGCCCTCGAGATTAGATTTGATCGCGAACGTTTTGGAATAAACATCGCATTGGAATGGTCTAACGTTTTGATGTATTATTGCCTCCTGTCGTCTTCTACATTGTTTTGTTGCAAACGTTTCATCACATTGTACACTTAGTATGTTCAACACTTTGTTCATGTATATTGTGTTCATGGAACTTTGCACTTGATTGTTGTGTAAATACTTTGTTACAAATAGTGCACGAGTATTTCCTTCTCTCTATCTGTAAATAAAATCATGATAATTGTAAATGATCACACATACCTTTAAAGTCATTTATTACACCTCATTAATATTCATTGGACCAACAGAAAAGTTGTTTGTCAACAACTTCAGAGCCAACGTACATAATCAGATCCAACGTACATAATCAGAGCCGCACCCTTTTTCAATATTTTTTTCTATGATTTTGTCTGGTGACATTTCGAGGGACATTGAACTTGTTCAATTATCAAATAATCATACTTCAAACAGCAACACTTAGTCAAACAGGTTCAAAACAAACACTTTTACAGAAAGATATCACCCGACTCCTTTAGTTTTCTGTACAGTTGATCTCGGAATGAAAGTGATTCAGAAAAAAGATAAGAGGTGTTGCTCAATATCCTGTGTGTTTTTAAAGGGGAAAATATCGTAGGCATCGAATAGCATTGCATTTTTGTGATTAGAGTCAGTCAAAGAAGAAAGAAAAGCAAAAAAGCCAGCACCTACCTTTTGTTGTTTACCAAAATCTGCAAATAACTTCGGAGCCGCACGTGGACCGGAAGTCTAGTATAATGCTTAAAGTTCGGAGCCAGTGGCTCTGAATATATCGATTACCCACCGTGCTACAATAAACCGATAGCGAACACTAACTCAGATAAGAGTATGTATGGTAGATTCTGTGCGAAATAGACACTCAAATGCGCACAGCACAGTGAATGTTTATTTCGCGTAGAATCTACTATGTACAGACTCTATCTAATACCTGGTCTCCATGTCGTCAAATTACTGGCCTTTGTTTTGGGTTCATTAGACAGAAGAACGACGAATATGTCCCAACATTTGATGAATGCCGATGAAATGCCCTTATTAGTCCAAGAAACAGCCAGGCCTTTCCAGATCACCAAACAATGCTACAATACATTATAGGGGTTACCTGTATCACACATGAACCAACCTGCTTGTGCTTGTCTATGTTGTGGGTTCATTGCGCAAAACAACGACGGTAAATGTGATGTTTCACAAAGTTAAAGATACATTCAACTGTAAAGTACAGCTTAATATATGTATCGTGCCATCTGTGTTAACTAAACCTTTTAAAGCAAAAGCTTGATAGTATCAGGCGAACATTGTGACTCCGAGAAGTTGAGACACTTGCACTTACTCTAACATTTTTTTATTTAAAAAAAATGCAGATTGTGAAAAAATGTTACAAAGGCTGAATTATGAAATACAAGAGAAAAATAATTTATTATTGATGTAAAGTAAAAATCAAGCAAGACAAAGAAATCCAACTTTCTCATAATCATTCACAAGTGTAAGCTTGTTATTAAAGAAAAGCTGAGAGTTTCCACGACCTTACGGACTGAACGTTTGAAAACATCCAAACAAACCAAGATGTTGTATACGTTTGAAAACAAGGTGTTTGAATCTTTTAATTAGTGATGCTAAAAGTTCTCATATGGAAGACATGAGACATCGTCTCTTTTTGTCACCGCTTTAACTGATTTTGTTGGGATCAAATGAATTATTCGTCCAAACGACATACATTTGAGCCAAGGACGGATAAAGGGGCCATTAAGGTAATCTACCTCTAATGAGATTCGCACGACGTCGGAATTATTCGGGCGACGCCGAAAACATTCGGCGGTGGAATGTTTACGACAGCGCCCGAATAAATCCGGATACGTAACGATTTTCAAAATATCAGCTGTTAAAAAAAGTTATTAAATTTCAACCAAAATTTTGGTTGATCTTCAATAACTTTTTCATCAGTAGATTATTAAAAAGTCCACTACGTCCAGCCTATTCCTGGCATTTTACCACATTCTCTGCTTCAAACCGAATTCAAATTGGCCAAGTATTAACAAAAATATTGTTGATTCTTTATAAATTCTGAGTCACGTGATTACCCACCATTATCTTGATTTCCGAGAATGCCAACCGTTATCAAATATTAGTATATTCATTTACAAAGAAGAAAATAGTTGTTGGCAATCTCCATCACAAAATGTACGCCACTTTACAAATGGCACCTGTCTATACTGTTGTTGCAACGAACAGATAATGTTGTAACATACATTGAATATCTTCAGCTTGTCTATATAGCATGCATTTGCCAGTACATGTTACATTGTCTAGATTTAGGCTAAGCTTCCCAATTGACCCCATTTCAATTATCGTTTTAGTCCGTACCTATGAGCCGCTTCCGGTGGCAACAATGGGTTTATGGGAAATTAACATTGTACACACACAGACACGGTTTCAATTTGTTACTAAATATAACAACACATCAGCCGGTTTCTTTATGCCAGATCGAGGCTCTGACCCAATTCCGAGCAAAGCATCCCGCGGACAAGGGCAACGAACGGTGATTGGCCATAATTGTCATCAAAGGACGACTTCCGGTGGCTGTTGTGTGTGGGAGTCTTATTTGAAACTTGTCAATTATATTTATTCGGTGTTAAAGAAACAATTATTTCTCACTATTATATGGATTCTTGAATTTTTCTTCTAACATTTTAAACTAGTCTAATACTGCTTTGTGAGTGAAATTGGTATCGGGCTATCTCCCCTTGCCTATCTATCGTCGGTCACGTAAAAATGTCGTAACTAAAGCTTATTTAAAGCTACTATTTCCCAGATTTGGGCCCAAAAATTGTCAAATACAAACGAAATGTACACTATTTTAAGCTTTATATGACCTGATTAAATGATTACGACAAACTATTGAAGCAACGACTCATTTTTTCGCAATTTGATACCAAATTCATGAAGCGAGGTCGAAAGTAGGTCAAAACAGTAGGACATGCGACTTTCTTAAATGACGTTACAACATACATGATGACGTCATATTGAAATTCAAGTATGAATCTCGTTTGAATCATGGTCCGCGCTGTATGCGCATGCGCAACAATGTAAAAATAATTCTAACCCCATCTGAGACGGGGTTGAATTTAGGTTTGGATTCTCCCTAAATTCAGCTATCTGTCTTGTAATTTCGGCTCATTCTCTATCTGAATCGCATATTATTAACCATCCCGAGATGGTCAACACAAAAGTTTTGCATATTTTTTTAAAAAAATCATTTTTTGCAATTAGACCATCTGTTACCGTCGCCCTTTAAGCTGTAGTTACGACATTCTCGAATGTGACCGACGCTATGTAGTTATTGGGTTTTGTAGATTCTCTTACATTCACGGTTTATAAATCACGTTTACAGACTAGAATGCCAAAGTGAAAACGAATCAATTTTATCTCTCCTAGACATAAAAAAATCCTTTATCAACTATAGAAGAATGTTTTCTCCATTACTTTAGGTCAATTAGGATAAAAAACAATAAATGCTGTTTTTATGCGATAGATACTAAAAAGGGATTTTGAACAATACTATTTGTCACGTGTACCACCTAAGAGTGGCCTGACCTTGATCCAAGCTGCACTAAGCCAATTGCTACATGTAACGAAGAGAGTATGAAAAAGATGATTAGAAATTCCAGATATCTGACAGAGTATATCCCTTTTGCACGGCTGATTATCCACTAAATCACAACACTCGGTTGTGTACAAAGATATATTGAGGGGATGTTCCGGTTGCTGTTGTGGAGAATCGACAACTCGGCGAGTTAAAGGTTGGTGTCTTCATTGAATAATGATTTACATGTTTCTAGCTCAAAAGTTAAAATTCGGAGAATGTGCAGAAGCTCATATCTATACTGTGCAAAAAAATGTTTAGCACACACGGAAAATTTTGGTTCCCAGTTAAAGACTATGGCGAAATCTTTAAAAGGAAAACAATGCTTTTATTGAACATTCATTTTGCTGACGTTTCCTGAAAATTTTGTGTCAAAACTCTAAAACGTTAACTTAATATTTTACGTTATAGTGCATAGGGGTCAGATATCGAAAGTCAGGCAAATTTCAATATCGGGTAAATTGACCAGCAGTTGCTTTGATCGCGATAAAACGACTTTCAATGCTGCAGACATGCTTTCTGACTAAACATAGGGGAATTCTGCCCCATCCATAGTGCAGAGGACGCTCAAAGTCAAGGACGTTACAGACGTCATGGCTTTCGCTAGCCTGGCCACCCAAATGACATGTATAAGGTGATACGTCTGTAAACACTGAATATGACATCACTCCAATGTCTCCTGGTTCAATAGCAAAGTGTCCATACCCACTGACGCATTGCCTGCCGATGCCTCAACGTCATTGGCATAAGGTCGACCGGCTTTGATGCAAGCTGTACAGAACCTATCCCGAACAGTTTCTTCACTAGCTGTAGTGCCTCTGACGTCCCAGCGGAGTCGGGCTAACTTCCTACTAGACGGCATCTGTTACGTCGTCAGGACGTCACCATGAAAGTATCCTCTTTAAACGTCGTTTTATGCGATCTGATAGATTTATATAGGTCATTTTCGACCAAACCTGCATCAAATCTGTACCGTAGGCGCCTCATTGTCGATTTATTCCTATTGAAATGCAAAGCGACACCTCTAACGGTCATGCCTAATTGGAGCATGCTAAGAGCTCTCTGACGTTGATCTAACGTCATTATTTTTCGCCTTCCAATTATCTATTTCAAAGAATTTGTTACAGTTAAATTGATTCTGCTAAAAGATGTGTGTAATCACATGTTTTTGGACAAGCTAGACAATATCGATTACACTGCACACGTGACGCACGAGACTTTTACTTATTTAGATTTTGTCCAATATCTTGACTGTTCATTCCACACACGCACTGTACTCGTATGTGTGATAGTTGTCAATCGGGACAACTTTACAACATAAAACAATTTCTATGTAATGACCAGATTCTGAAAAAATAATTTGTTTCAAAACGCTCTAGTGAATACGTCTTCACTATACTATGTGCAATGGGGTACATTATCTTAATTCTAAATCAATGTCATCGAATGAAGGCACCACGCCATGTACCGAGCGTTTTAAAGTTGAAATGTCACTTCCGCGACGCGTCACTACCAACACGAATATTGCAATGTCCCGTTGAGGACGAGGTTGTCACGGAGTGGACATTTATAGGAAAATTACAGAATTATTTCGTTCTAAACTCTGTAAAACCCACGAAATTCAAAATATTATCAAGAAACTATTATTATCTTATGCGCGGATGTTAATATTAGTAGGACCGGGGGTTTAAATAAATTTAGGAACACTTTTTTTTAAAATATTGTCACCTCCGTGACGCCCAGGCACTACCGAGACGACTTGTCACCTCCGCAACAAAAACATTATGTTTTTTGTTATCTAATTCTACAAATGGCATATTTTCGCAATAAATGTAGTTGGCTTTTAAAGTTTACTGCTCCAGCTGTATGAAAATGGTGAAAGCATGATGTATATAGGTTCATGTATGAGTTTTTCACCATTTACAAAATTGTGTTTTTTCAGATTTTCCTGCATGTCTGCATGTCAGTTCTATAACATTTTTAAAAATAATATGTACACTCATGATCTAAAAATTGTTCAGCTATACTTACTACATTATGTTACGATAATACGGACAGATAAAACGGAACTATGGTCTTTTTTGCTTAAGATATTTTAGCAAAAAGTTATGTAGCGGAGGGGACAAATCTTATACCCCTAGTTGTATTGAATTACTAAAAAATACAAGATATGTAAGGAAAAGATCGTGCCGATCTGTATAATTTCATAGTAAAATTTTTTATCTTCCAGATTAAGGCAAATTTCAATCAAGAAAGTATACATATTTTTTCCCAAGTACTATGTGTGAAAATTCACGTTTTCCTAGAATCACCCTCTAAACTTTTTTGCACATTTCATTCACATGCTAGCCCAATCCAAAGCCGGATTACCATGGACGTCAAATTTTCGATTAAGATAACTAAGCTTATAAATGAGTGTAGATTAACAAGATCAGCAACCTGCATTTTATAAAAAAGAGATTAATCTATTGACGTCCTCAATAAGTCGGTCATCTACCAAATCTTATAATTCTAGCTATGTTTCTGACTAAATAATTATGAAGTAAACAAAATGAATCTAGAATCCATGGTTGTCGTAGATGTAGTTGATATAACTACCAAATTAGTCTCCAGACATGCATAAGTGTCGATGATATTTCAGTTATGAAGGATACCTTAACGTGTCTGACACTGACAATCAGTGAACTATTCATGGTTTATCTATACTAAAGGAAAAAAGAAACGCAACAAAAAATAAATTTGATCGCACTTTTTGTTTTTGTCTTTCTCAAAATCACCCTAATTCGAGTACTTTTTTCCAATGCATAGTAAAACTTCATCATTTGACTTCCTAATGTCAAAATTTCATCAAGGTCACAGGTTGTACGTGCTATAAATACGCGTTTAACCCTTTCCCAGACAAGACCTGCTTTTGACGTCTCTTATAGAAATGGTATTGGGAAAACATTGAGACAAAAGAAAAAAACTGCTGATAACCACCAGTTTCTCCTTTTGTCTCAATATTTTCCATGCCATTTTTTACACAAATTCTATCTTTAGTAACATCCATTTTGTCATTTGTAGCATTTATTGAAGTGGATCACCCTAAAATTCTGTTGTTTGGGTAAGGGTTAAATTATAAGGGTTTGGCGTCAACGTTAAATGCGTTCTTGCACGCTATCCAATTTGACCATAACGGTTCCTGGCTGAAATTTGATTGCTGTACTGTCCATGAATAGCATCAATAGTTTTTCTCGATAAAAGAATTTGTTTCGGTTGGTAAAATAAACGAACGTTACTGGTCCTGACGTCGTGACGTTAGACGTTGACGACCGCTTTTCGAGCGACCGTCAGCTATTCTGTTCGTTCTAAGACGTTATCTCAAGCAATATTTTGTCAACCGATGTACACCAAAGTCAGCAGCAATGGGGGGGGGGGGGGGGGGTGGGGCTGAGATGTTCAATTCTTAAACATCACAATTGCTACCGGACGACGTCTTTGGATAAGTCGCAAAATGTTATGAGGGATTAAATCTAAACAAAATTCATTGCATTTTGTCGAGTCGACGTGCATCTACACAAATCAAAAGAGTTTTACGTAAAGTTTGGGTATTTAAAGGCAAAACGTGCAAACATCTTTTTTGACGTTATCTCACAGGTAAGACTGGTTCTTACGTAAACACAAAGATCAATATTAAGACACAGTTCCCTGTAATAATCAGTAACAAGTTTGACTCAATATTTAACATAAAAGAATTAAGAGAAATAACAAAAAAATGTTGTTGCGTTTCTTCTTTCCTCTAGTATACAATAAAGTATAAAGACGGAATTTCCATTAACAGGACGTATTTGTAGATGGGATTTTTTTCAACTTGTTCTATAACTCTGACCTACAAACACATGCATTGTATAAGGTCTTTTCACTTATGTTTTAGTCTGTACCCACAGAACACACTTCCGGAGGCAAAGATGATGGGTTTATGGGAAATGAACACAAATCGACATAATTAAAACGAGGCTCCTTAAATATGTGGAGAAAACAATGACGACGCACGTGCATTCAATATACAGCGATAAAGAGCACGTGCATTCAACATTATAAATAGTCTGGCTTACCTGCCCATAGTACTGCATTATTGGGTCAGGCACACTTCAATCATGGCTGCACCCACTGGGCTGATATTTTACAAAAGGTAAAGAACAAAGTAAAAGTTTTATTGTTAGTATTAAAAATATACCGAAACCTATCTACTCTTCTATTGACCCTTCCCTGCTCACAAAATTAAAGAAATTTGCTCTTTATATTTGTAATTAACGATCTGGAACCATAATAGACACTTTTGAAAATACAAAAAATATTGTTAAATATTATTTCTATGATATAAGACGGAGGTAAAATGAAACTTTAAACAATTTTTACCGATATGTTGGAATTTTATATACTTTTTAGTTATTGACCCCCTTTTACAAAAAAAGGCGGGAAAAGGGGAAGCACCAACTCCGTAAATCTCATATTTTTTCCACAGAAGATGATAATATCTGACATTTTTCAGCTTGTATGCTACAACAGATATGTATGTAACATAAATAAGCTAAATACAAAACTATGAAAAACAAAATTGAGAAAAAAATACTTGATTATACATAAGGTTTATGATTTTGCGACTGAATTTTTTCCATGTTTAAGAAAAATGAACATTTTTCTTTGATCTGTATTTTTTGTAATATTGACTGGCAGGATATGAGACCTACACCAAAATTATCTCTAATTTATACTTGTGCAAATAAAACAAGAATGGGAAAAAGTTACCGTTAAATTTTGTTTTTTTATGAATTCAAACTTAGTAGGGGCGCATAAAACAAGGACAAAATTATCCAAAATAGGTCATTCAATTCCATCAAATATTCACTGTAAGGTCAAATGTAACAACACGTTATTTTTTATAGTAACTTATATAAAGAACTTATTTTTATCAAATATTCATTGCCAGATTTCCCTGTAGTTACTACATAAACTATTGCTAACAAAACAAGGGCATTATATACATCGGTAGGGAATCATGTGACACTAAATTTCAGAAAATCGTCAATAATTTTGTAAATACTTGACCAATTTGAAATCGGTTTGAAACAGAAAAAAGTGTAAAACGCCCGATATCAGATGGGTGGTAACTCTTTTACAAATCAAGTGATAAAAACGTTATTGACGACCAGATTAAGTTTTGGTTGGTCGTCAATAACTTTCAAATCAGCTGATTTTTCAAAGATTATCCTTGGCATTCAGCAAAGTCATGGAGTGTTCCCGTTGTCTCTGCTTAAATTCTTCTTATCAAATCGGTCATCTTTTGACAGAATTGTTGGAAAATATCGAAAATATTATGTCAGGTGATTCCCCGCCGTGATATAAGATGCGTGGGGTGGAAGAGGGTTGAAATTGGTGTTATGTACTACTGTATAAGAACGCCTTTTTTAATCAAATTAAGCTAATCTTACACGAACATGTATCTTTTTACCGGGTCTTTACATACCTATAGTCCTTTAATTAACGATATTATGGCAGATGTTTACAAAATTTACCCTTGCAAAAAAACGCAATAGCAAAGTCATAACTACTGTAAATTTGCATGTGATGGTTCGAATCTTGCAGGTCCCTTACACCTTCAAGATTTGAACCAAGACATGCAACGTTGAACTGAAAATTAACAAGGATTACCTTTTGTTTATTACTGTAAAATTTGTAAACATGTGTCATTATATTGTGACTGGACTATAATAAAAAAAATCAAGGCAGAAGACGCAATATTGATACTATATCAAATCCTGGTCTTAAGCATTTATTCGTATAGATCTTGAATCAATCAAGTGTATTGGTGCATACATAATCCACCCCCCCCCCCCCCAAAAAAAAAAACTGTACCAGTCCAAAAGAACAGAAAACACTGGGGAAAAGGGACACATTGATGATAACACATTGATGATAATCAACAACCTCTTCTTTTCTCTCAATGTTTTCTCAAATTATTTCTACAATGGACGTCAAAACCAGACTTGTTAAGAGAAGGATATATCAGTGCTTTGCTCTTTATAACCAAATCAGTAAATTCATAACAATTGTAGGCCTATTGGAACAGTTATTTCTTCATTTCTCTTAGTGTTTTTCTGTTATTTCTACAAGTGATCTGGGCCCCGTTTTATCAACGAAATTACGCACACTATTTTCGTAGATTTGAACGGAAGTTCATTTTTTTTTGCGTAAACTTGTGTGTTTTACAAAACATGTTTGCAGCTAAGATTAGAATTTCTTATTTTTTTTCGTAACTTTACGATCAAAAATAGTTGACGTAAATCTGTTCGTCACCACTGCCGATGCCTAAATTTACCGTTTAAAGCCTTGATAACCCCAAAATTACTGAAAATATCAAAATATCTATGACAGGAAATGCTGAAATTGAACAAACCACGGAAAATTCATGTGAATAGCAATGGATTTTGTGCTAACAATAGACTGGGTTTAAAGTTATGTTTTGATAAACCGTCAGTGTTGTCATAAAATATCGTAACTACGGCCTGATTTAAGCCGTAGCTACGAGATTTCATAACAGCTCCAACGAATAACTATTGTATGTCCGAAATAACATTACGATTAACTGGATAAAATCGTTCCCTACTTCGCTCTACTTTCACTTTCTTTTTTGTTGCTATTTATAGAATACAACATGAAAAAGTATTTTTCATGTATTTCCTTTTCTAATGGAATGAACGTACGTTTAATATACGTTTAATCGCCAGAGTGTTCAGAACGATAATATTTAAGCATTTTTTATGCTACTAACAAGGAGAAATACGAGAATTATCTCTATCTATGCAGAAAAATACACTTTAAATGGCTTACACGGCCGATATATATTAATATTTACGAGAAAGTAAACCGAGATGAGAACAAAATCGAATCTTTCCGAAGTGCGTTTCACGGAAATAACCGAGTGCCGTAAATACCCGATCGTCGGCGATAATAACCGAAATCCATTATGGTTCCAGATCGTTAAATTAGCCCACTGGAGGCGGCCATTTTTAGTGAATGCCTGACGTACTAAAATACACAGTACGACAATATCTACCAATAGATGTCGCCACATGTCGATTACCATCTATCTCTGGTGGGCATTCTGGGTTAACTACTTTCAAGATGTCAGCGCCCATAAAATGCATACACGTGGTACTTCCTCATGACTTCCTGTCACGCGGCATATTTGCTTCATATGCTTGCATAGAGTAAAATGAATAATCTAATTTGAATTAATTATTTTATTAGATGAAATTTAGACGAAAATCAAACTTTATTTTGTTGCAAATGTATTTGTAGTTGCAATTTTCTGCTTGCTACTTTTTGGCGACAGGATTTTGGAGTTATGCGCACCGCGTAGTGATTTTTATCCAAAAATGGATAAAGTGATGCGTCAAATGAGTCAGTCCGAAAATAAAAAAAATAGACTGGAAATATTGTAGACTGGCTGCTTAGTCATAGTCTGGCTTACCTGCCCCTAATACTGCGTTATTGGGTCAGGCACACAGTAATCATGGCTGCGCCCACTGTTCTGGTATTTTACCAAAGGTAAAGAACAAAGTTGTTTAATTTTGTGAGCAGAGAAGGGTCATTAGAAGAGTAGATAGGTTTCGGTATATTTTTAACTCTAACAATAAAAGTTTTACATGACCGCAACGCTAACCCGAAATAAAACGGTTTTAAATTATGTACATGAAAACTATATGAAGGCAATTTGGATCCTACCCTACACAGTAGTCCGATTAGCTCAGTGGTTAGAGCGTCTACCTTGAAATCCGGAGGTCCCTGGTTCGAATCCCAAGAGTGATACATATTTTAGCCACACCCCTTTTCTTTTTACATTTTTCATACCAAATGGTTCTACAGATTGCAAAGACGTAATAAAAACACAATTACCAATTATGTTTTAATTGCATCTTAGTGATTTCAAGAATAGTTTGGTTTGAGAAAATGTATTAAAACAAAAAGTAGACTAAAAACATTTGCCCAACGTGGGATTCGATCCTTGGACCTCTGGAGTCGAAGTCAGACGCTCTACCACTGAGCTAATCGGACCTCTGACGGAAAGTGCATCCAAATTGCCTTCATATAGTTTTCATGTACATAATTCAAAACCGTTTTATTTCGGGTTTGCGTTGAGGTCATGTAAATCTTTTATTGCTAGTATCAAAAATATACCGAAACCTATCTACTCTTCTAATGACCCTTCCCTGCTCACAAAATGAAAGAACTTTGCTCTTTATCTTTGTAATAAAATTACTCCACTGGAGGCGGCCATGTTTAGTGAATGCCTGACGTACTAAAATACATAGTACGACAGGGAACCAGACTAGCTTAGTCAATGCATAGTACGACAGGGAACCAGACTACATTATAAAACGCTTTGGGTTCGAGAGTATTGTTACCAAAGCGCTTTGGGATTGAGAGTATGTTACTAAAAATAACAAATACTAAACGTTTGAGCGGCGTTTTAAAACACACTTTGAATTTTTTACCGTGACCTGTGTATGCATGAGAGCAAACAAAAGGTCACGTGGTCGTATTACTATATAATTCATTGAGCGAGTCGTTATTTTCACGCGAGCATTTTTCAATTATTCTGCCTTAGTACTAAGAATATTTTATACAGTCATTTACGTTAATTATTAGAGTTTTGAGTTACAGAAATATTTTTGCAACTTTGATTGAAAAAAAGATTTTTTGGCTTGAAATCATTCGTACCCTGTCTCCATCGCCCATTACCACCATGCAAGTTCAGGATGAGCTACTGCTTTTGAAAACCAAATAAAATCAATTTTGCAGAAGCATTTGAGCTCCTTAGTACTGTGCAAGTGTGAGCGGTAATATTTTGCGTGTGCTTGTGCTCTAGATTAGAGCCAATAATGGACAGGTCACAGGATGTATTCCCAGCCTCGGAGCGTGGACAATAATTACAAATAAACTTATGGCTGAAAAAGTGTTGAGAGGTGTTAAATTAAAAAAGAAATGAAAAGAAAATTGTTTTAAACCTTTACCAAACAAGAAATGTTAATGTTTTGACTGTCAAGGGCGCATCCAGGATTTTTTCAATGGGGGGGGGGGGGGGTCTAGCCCATAAGATGGAAGATGGCTTTAAATTTGTGAATTGTGTAACGATACATGTATAGGCCTACTGTACTAACTTTGTATAGTCAAAATTCGATTTTCGGTCAATTCAAGGCGAGGTCCGGACCCACTTCTAGATCCGCCCTTAACTGTGCTACAGAGATTGTTTCGAAACTCATTTCAAGAGACAAATTAATGAAATACTTTTAATCAGCAGTTTCCCCTTTTGCCTCAACGTTTTCTATACTTCTATGTACACACGCAAGGGTGGATCAAGGATTTTTTCGGGGGGGGATGTCCAAAACCAATTGCCAGGGAAGCGGAGGTCCACGCCCAAATGATGACTTAAATATGTTAAATTATGACGCTTTGATTATAGTCAACATTCAATTTTCGGCTTATTCCAGGGGGCGGGGCGAACATCCCGAACCCCCCCCCCCTCTAGATCCGCCCTTGCACATACGAAATCATACTTTCAAGATGCCCATTCTGTTCCGTCTGCAAGAGCTTCCAAATTGAATCAGGTGCCGTATAGAAAAGGGTTTTAAAAGCCGCTGTCAAACTTGAAAAGTCTAAATAATTTGTCGTTTGGGAAATGGGCTTTAAGAGCAATGCTTTTATTATCAAATTGATCTACCATAATGAATTATCTACATAAGCCTTTCGGTACTGAGATTGTCATCTTCACACTGAAAATGGCATGTTTCGTACATGTTTTTGTTGGGGAAAGGGGGTTAAATAGGCTACCTGAAATTGACAGTTGAACCTGGCGTCTAGGTCCTCAAAAGATCCGTGGATATTTTACGTTTTCGGGGGGTCAAAAATGCCTTAAAAGCCAGTAAAGACCATAATTGGAAGTCAGTCAATGATATCCCGTCGAGATTCACAGAGGAATCATCACAAAACGGAGTGTGATTCCTGTTAAACTTCTTCTTTCCTCCGTTCATTTCCATTGCACGTTGGATGCCTTGCTCTCAATTGGGTCAAAGCCTCGATCTGGCATTAAAAAGTGTTACTATTTTTAGTAACAAATTGGAAGTGTGTTTGGATGTATGACGACTTTCGGAGGCTGTTTTGTGCGGGGGGGATCTTAGATGAAATAACCAAATTGCATTTTAAGGGGGAATGCTCCAGTTTTTCGGAACACTCGGTCATTACTGTAGTAAATTATATGTTTCGTACCAATATGTTTCGCTACCATATTTTCAATAATATAACACATCATTACAATTTACCATTTTAGACGGTAAAAAGGTATTTATTATGCTTTACTGGTTTCCTCAAGATGGAAATCGATTATTTAGAGCAAGACAGTCGTAAGTGTGTATGCAGTTACACTGTTTTGCGTCATTTTATTCATGTGTAGCTGATAAAAATTGCTGTAATTCACTAATAAGTGCGCTGACCTATATATTTTCTTTTTGAATTATTATTAATAGCACATATTTTGGGTTATCTGTTCTTATTAAATGTAAGACGTTACTTTAAATCCGTTTTTGGAACTAAACGATGAGAATACAGCATTTTTATTAGCATTTTAGTGACCTTGGACAGGTGCAAGAAATTGTGCATTTTTTCGCTGTAGGGGTATGTGACACGAATGCCTATAAAATTCAAACAAGATCGCTGACCATCCATTTTTATTTTATTTTTCAATTGGTAATAACTTGTAATTTCAACATACAAAATATAAATAAGTTCTATTATTGGGAAAAATTTAGGAAACTGGAGCATTTCCCCTTAAAAGGCCTTTAACCCTGACTAAATAATTATTATGTAGCTCTGTACCAAAGCTTATGATAGTATCTCCGTTCATTCGTGAACAAGCAATGAACACAATGCAGCTAGAATCCATGATTGACGAAGAAATGTTTGTTATAATAACAAAATTAGTCTCCAGACAGAAATAAGTGACGATGATATTTCGGTTATGAAGGATGTTTTAACCTGTCTGACACTGACAATCAGTGACCTTTTCAAGTTTCATCTTCAATACAATATGAAAATGGAAATTCCATTAGCAGGAAGTATGTATAGACGGTATTATTTTTAAAAGTATTTCTATAACTCCGACCTACACACATATATTCCTTTACCCCTAACTAGATATGTAGCTCTGTACCAAAGCCTAAGATAGTAGCTGCGTTTATTCGTTAACAAGCAATGAACACAATGCAGCTAGTATCCGTGTTTGGCGAAGAACGTTTGTTTTAATAACCTTTAGATAGAAATAAGTGACGATAATATACTAAAGGAAAAAAGAAACGCAACAACAAATTAATTTGAACAAACGTTTTGTTTTTGTTTTTCTCAAAAGTATCCCCATTCGAGTGCTTTATTCAATGCATAGTAAAACTTCATCATTCGACTTTCTAATGTCAAAATTTCATCAAGGTCACGGGTTTTTCGTGCCATCAATACGCTTTTAAATGAGAGCGGTTTGGCGTCAACGTTAAATGCGTTCTTGCACGCAATCCAAGCAGACGTTCACGATTCCTGGCTGAAATTTGATTACAGTACTGTCCATGAATAGCATCAACAGTTTTTCTCGATAAGAGAATTCGTTTCCACGGGTAAAATGAGTGAACGTTGTGGTCCTGACGTCGTGACGTTAGACATTGACGACTGCTTTTCAGGCGACTATGAGTTGTTCCGTTCGTTTTAAGACGTTATCTTAAGCAATATTTTGTAAACAGATGTACACCAAAGTCAGCAGCAATTGTGGGTTGAGATTTCCATTCGTAAACATCACAATTGCTACCGGATGACGTCTGTGAATTAGTCGCAAAATGATATGAGGGATAAAATCCAAACAAAAATTATTGCCTTTTGTCGAGTCGACGTGCATCTGTACAAATGAAAAGAGTTTTATGTAAATTTCTGATATTTAAAGGTCTGCGCGTGAGAAACGTGTAAACGTCTATTTTGACGTTATCTCACGCGTAAGACATGTTCTAACGTAAACACAAAGATCAATATCAAGATAAAGTTCCCAGTAATAATCAGTAACAACTTTGACTTGAAATAACATAAAAGAATTATGAGAAACAACAAAAAATAGTTGTTGCGTTTCTTCTTTCCTCTAGTATATTTTAAATGCATCAAATTACACACACTTGTAAATACACTTCACCGTGCCGGATTTCAAGATTATGCTGCAAGAAGAAAATAATTTACAAATATTATTTTACTCTATATTTATACACAAGGGAGGTAATTTTGAACTTTTTTGTCAAATATGTTCATAAGTATGCATGAATTCAAAATTGTCAACCGTACAAAATGCTTATGTTTACATTTGGAATGGAAATGTAACACAGTTTAGGAATTACTGGCATTTTTCAAATTTCGCTGCTGGCTCTTTGGTGCTAATTATTGGTCTTCTACCTTAATGTAGAAACAATGGTTTGAAACAGTATCATCACAATGATGTTTGGCACATGAAGTGGTTTGGTGTAAGAATGTCATAATTTTACGTTGCATTTTTCATTGCAGAGAATCCCATGACACAACAGCAACAACAAAAAAATAAAATTCAAAACGTAAACTTGTGTGAACCTGTGTGGAAACAGAATAGTTGGCAAACTTGGCTATGGTGGATCTTTCAGGCCGCACCTGTTAAAATGTTCGTGAACAAGCAAATTCTTACCCGTTCGTTGATAATTTTTTTTGTCACCGGCTTTTTGAAAGATCAACAACATCAATAAAGTGTCTGACGTTTATATAGCATTTTCTGTTTCAAACCATTTTCAAATCCAAACATCCATTTTCTAATCAAAAATTAGCATATTTTCTACGGTATTTTCTACAGTTGCGGTTGTTTTTGTTTTGTTGTGATTCCCCACCACACTATCTCTCCTCACTCTAATTTTGAAGATACCCAATCAATATCAATGTACAATGTACATGTATATGTTTAAGTACTGTTATAGTTTCGGAGTGTTTATCCCGGACAGAAGCGATAAATCACGTAAACTGACGAGAATCCGGGCTCTAGATGAAAGAGAACGTTCCATCTTCTACTGACATAAACGATTATCGTTTGTCAACCTCGGACACTCAATGTAGAAATATTATTTCCAACCTAGATCTATTTCATGTAGAAATGAGCCGGGATCTGGAAAATGTCCCTTATAGCATTTTTAAAAATTGAGTTTCAAGATAAGCCTGTTGTCATATGCAGTCCAATATGCATCGATGCTGCTCTCTTTAAGTTACTACAGGCCACAAAGAAGCTATTAGAGAACAACGTGGATCCTGATCAGACTGTGCGTATGCACAGGCTGATCTGGATCTATGTTGGGCTCAAAAGCCTTAAGGGACGTTTTTCCAGATCCTGGCTCAAATATTATTCCAACCTAGATCTATTTCATGTAGGAATGTTTCACTGAATCTGTTGATTTACAATGGCTTGGTATAGGTCCCGATAAATAATCTTGCCTGGCATCATGTAGAAATATTATATCTGACCTATTTCATGTGTATTTTTATAGTAAATCTGTTGATATACTAAAACATGGTATAGTTTCCCATGAATGATCTGGCAGGGCATCTCTCATTATTGATACAGGTCATTGAAAAACTGTAAGAGAACAACATGAATCCTGATCAGACTGTGCATATGTACAGGCTGATCAGGACCCATGTGGGACTCATATGCCATAAGGGACATTTTACCAGATACCGGCTCATATATGTTTAAGTACTGTTATAGTTTCGGAGTGTTAATCCCGTACAGAAGCGATAAATCACGTAAAGTGACGAGAATCCGGGCTCTAGATAAAAGAGAACGTTCCATCTTCTACTGACATAAACGATTATCGTTTGTCAACCTCGGACACTCAATGTAGAAATATTATTTCCAACCTAGATCTATTTCATGTAGAAATGAGCCGGGATCTGGAAAATGTCCCTTATAGCATTTTTAAAAATTGAGTTTCAAGATAAGCCTGTTGTCATATGCAGTCCAATATGCATCGATGCTGCTCTCTTTAAGTTACTACAGGCCACAAAGAAGCTATTAGAGAACAACGTGGATCCTGATCAGACTGTCCGTATGCACAGGCTGATCTGGATCTATGTTGGGCTCAAAAGCCTTAAGGGACGTTTTTCCAGATCTGGCTCAAGTATTATTTCCAACCTAGATCTTTTTCATGTAGAAATGTTTCACTGAATTTGTTGATTTACCAATACTTGGTATAGGACTATAGATCCCGACAAATGATCTGGCAAAGCATCATGTAAAAATATTATTTCCTATCTACACTTATTTTGAATTGATTTTTTTTATCTGATGATTAACCAAAGCCTGGCATAGGTCCCGATAAATGATCTGACAGAGCATCTATAGCTGAAAGCGTTTAACGAGACCTGTATACAGCAATTTGAGATGGCTATAGTCTATTTCATAGTTCAATTGCGAAAAAGAGAAGCCGATTCGTAACAATTCTACTTGATATCACAATAACTTGAGATGCAATTTTGCTTTTTTTATTTATTTTTTAAATGGGGGGGGGGGGGGGTGGATTCAAAGAGATATTTTGAGAGGGGTTCAAGGGGAATGAGACTTTTAAATATTATGCACATGCGTAGTATAAAACGAATATCCCGACACGATCTTGTCAATCAATGGTTTGTTTATAATCACTCTTTTGATTATCGAAAAGTCAAAAAATGTTAGCAGAGTGTAAGATAACATGGAGCGGTTTATTTACTAATACCATATAGATCTACAATGACGAAGGAGATCTAGAATGATTCTATTCTTAACTCTTTCCCAAACGAGACCTGGTTTTGACATCCCTAATAGAAAAGGCTAAGGAAAACATTGAAACAAAAGAAGAAACTGCTGATAACCAGCAGTTTCTCCTTTTGTCTCAATATTTTCTATGCCATATTTTACACGAGTTCTTCCTTTAATACCTTCCAATTTACCATTTGCTGCAGTTTTCGAATTTGACCACCCTAAAATTTTGCCGTTTGGGAACGGGTTAAAAGTGGTGATGCTCGTGTTTTCAACAGAAACAAAAGGTGGTGAAACATGTTTATTATGCCAAACAATCTTATTTTTTACAATAACATTCAAATTAATATTGAAGACATCCAAGAGTTTGTAAATCTGACACTTCCATTTCGTCCTTTAAAACGAGTCATTCATTGTGTTTTTGATGAATAATTAAGCCATATGCACGAAGTATCGCATTTAAGGTATCTATTACAAAAAGTTTAATGAAATTTGAGGGGAAAAGAATGACTGTTCGAAAGCATTTATCCGTGTTAAATCTAACTTTTGTTTATGTATTTACTCTCCAATTTCAAGCTTTTACGAGTAATATTATTTTTGACATGTTAATCATCTTTCAAGTCTGATAAGTATAAAATGTTCTTATTTAGTAAATAGTTAAGATTAAAGCAAAATGAGGCTATACTAGAACTCTGAATAGCAGTACATATTTATGGAAGCTAGGCGCTGAAAGAATTCGTCTGTACAGGCTTCCTGCTAATGGAAATTCCATTTTTATAATTCATAGTAGATGAAACTTGAATAGTTCACTGATTGTCAGTGTCAGACAGGTTAAAACATCCTTCATAACTGAAATATCATCGACACTTATTCCAGTCTGGAGACTAATTTAGTTATCATGAAACAACATCTTCGACCACCATTGATTCTAGCTCCACTTTGTTCCATGCGTGTATATAAACTTCATTTGTATCCGATACTGCTTAACCCTTTCACAAAAAAGAAAATTTTTGTGTTGTTCAATTCAAAAGCTGATACAGACAACAAAATGAATGCTAATCAAGGTTGGATTTGCATACAATATAGCTAAGAAAATATTGAGACAAAAGGAGAAACTGCTGGTTATCAGCAGTTTCTTCTTTTGTTTCAATGTTTCCCAAAGCCTTTTCTAATAGGGACGTCAAAACCAGGTCTTGTTTGGGAAAGGGTTAAGAATTCACGATTCCAGTCAAAGATTACGGTCTAAATGATAATAAACGAATTTAAGATTAGCTTAAAAAGCAAATCTTAAAATTCGTTTATTATCATTTAGAGACCGTAACATTGATTCCAGTAAATCTGCACACAAATAAACAAATGTGTAAAAAAAGACACAAAACTAATAAAAACTATGCAAAACAAGGAATGTTTGTGACCAGCACGAGGCGATAGCTCGTGTTTCATCGCGGTATAATTGACATTATCAAGATTGTTGATCGTCAGGATTAATGAATTTAGTCTCAGACATGTCAAGAATTCAACCGATCTTTGACACCCAGATATCGATCCAGGGCGCAATGGCCATGGACCGGTTTGTACTTGGTAAATCATAAACAACTGAGCATGTGAGCAGAATCTGGAAAAAAAGATCTCTGACTACACTTAAAGACACTTCTAACGCAACACTTACCTTTTTGGAAATACCAAGTACAATTCAATGAACCATTTTTCATCAATTTTTCTACAAACTTAATTCATTCATATTGGCTAAATAACTGTAATTTTCATTAAGAAATATTGAGTAGAAATCTTTGAATTTGCAGTTCATATAATATTTCTAGAGTCGCAATAAAGCCGTGCGAGCTGATGACGTAAATTCATATTATTCGTGTAACAGCAGTAAAGTTTATATGACATTCAGCTAACATTCTGTGTGTCCGTCACTGACCTAAATGACACGAAGACACCCCTTCTCATTGTCAAAGCAAAAGTTATCACGAATCATTGCGGGATACTCGTCCTTCACTCGTCTCAAAGTGCCTGTTCAAGTTGTTGAAAATTTCTCGCAGCAAAAAGGCGAAAAACTAATCTCTGGTAGCAAATTTGATGATTTCCTGCAATACTGACACGTGCAAACATTATTCTTTAACAAAATAGGTGCACCTGAATTCTAGTATTGATAAGTACGTTGACAGTATGTTATCAAATCTTGTGAAGCAGGATTCGAGATATGAGCATGATTTGGTGACGCTGGTTTGATGATATTGAATTCTGCAATCGCATGGGGTTTTGTGACTTTTTATATTTGAGTCTTGGTAAAAATCATTTTCTATGTTCGGATCAACCGATTTTGATGAAATTTACAGACAACATGTAAACGTTATTTAATTATTTTTGCTGACAATTTCAAAAAATAAACTCAATTATTCATTTAATTATGATGAAAAATGTTCAGTGATGCGTTAGAAGTGTCTTTAAGTGTAGATCTACTTCACTCTGCCTCAGCAATAATGATACCTGAAACTGTAACTTGCAGATTTATATAGATAAGAGGAAATGGAGACTTTTCAAAAGTTTAGATTTCATTTATTGTTTATCAAATCCTATGTTGTGGGTACTCATTGGAATCCTCTCACCGAGACGATTGATAATGAGTATACCCACATCACAGGATTTGGAATATTAATAACAAAGTTAGACTGTATCTTCCCCCACTCATTTGATTTTTTAGCACTGTGTAAGTAAACAGTATGAGTATTAAGTTTTTGCGTGGAAGTTTGTCAAATCTCTGTTTCTACTAGATCTAATGCTTTTGCTCTGAAACTTTGCACATACGTCTGTGACCATGATATAAGCATCTAGGCAAAGATCCCTTTATCCCTTTGGACTTAGAAATTCTTGGTCAAATTTTTGCATACAACTTTCATCAATCTGTGATAACTCTTTTTCTGAATCAGATAAATTGCTTTCAAAATTTGAACATGCTTCTATGACCATGGGGCCTAATATCAGCCTCTAGGCAAGGATTCATTACTCAGACCTTTAATTTAATGGAAATTTAACCCTTTTCGGAATTGTTCACTACCCAGCACTTGATAGTCGCGCTTTTCTGTCTTGGGGTAGCTCTTGTTTTTTTTCTTTGTTTTTTTTTAACAACGACTCCTTCCCTGAGCAACATGCTCAATGTAAGCTTTTGTGATCACCCTGTGTCCGGCGTGCGTTGTGCGTCGTGCGTTGGAAGTCGTCAACAATTTCTTTAAACGTATTCTCCTCCTTAACCACTGAGCCAATCCTAACCAAACTTGGCAGGCATGTTCCCTGGGTGACATTTTTCAAAAAATGTTTTAAAAATTTTGATTAGTCAAAAAATGTGGTCGTGGCAGGGCGGGGCTTATCAGACTTTATGAAAAAAATCTTTAAAAATCAACCATAGGTCAAAGGGGGGGGGGGTCTCACCCAATCAGAAATTCCTATAGGGTTGTGCCCACGCTCGGAATTTCATGAAATTTGGTATGAAATTAGTATTCTGTGTTAAGAAATTCTTTAAAAATCACATGTTGATCCAATTTGTACCAATCCTAGCTAGAACGTTTCTTGAGTGACTGTCTTCACTGCGTGTTGATGAATTTTTGATTCGTCAAAAATGAGGGCATGGAAGGGCGGGGCTTATCAGACTAAGAGAAATCGTTAAGTAATTCTTCAAAATCTTCTTCTCCTTAACCAATGAGTCAATTTTTACCAAACTTGGCAGAAATATTCCTTTGGTGACCCTTTTCTAAACGTGTTTTCAAATCTTTGATTCGTCAAAAAATGTGGGCGTGGCAGGGCGGGGCTTATCAGACTTTATGAAAACAATCTTTAAAAATCAACCATAGGTCAAAGGAGGGGGGGGGGGGTCTCACCCAATCAGAAATTCCCATAGGGTTGTGCCCACGCTCGGAATTTCATGAAATTTGGTATGAAATTAGTATTTTGTGTTACGGCGTTATTCCCGATATATTTTTCAAAAATCTATTCTGGAAAATAATTTTCTTAGAATTTTAAGATTTTTTTCTTAAAAATGGATGGGGGGGGGGGGGTATCCTAACTTAAAGAGGGCGTATACCCAGCTTTGTTGTATTCGAGCCAAATTGTCCCAAAAATCATGTCTAATAATTTCTCTTCGTGTATAAACCAGAATACATGTAGTATATGTTACTCAACAAAAAAAAAAACAATTTGCTAAAAGATTTTGTAGGACCTCATCGCCAAATTCTTTAGTTTTTAAATATTTTGACCAAATTCAGGTCTTAATCTTACCTAGTTCAAGTTTTTGTCAACCCATGAAAATTACATTAAAATTGCCCCCATATATGCCTATGGTAAAATATGAAAAAATAATAAAACCGGTAACAGTGTTGTTTTTTAATTTAAGTGTAAAGGGTCCAGATTCCTAAGAATGTAAATCTTAAGATTTTACTTAAAACCTTTTATATGGATTTGTAAATAGCTCAGTATGCTTAGTTGTATCTTAATTCAACATAACCGACTTATACATGGCACTAATTTCAACATTGTTCACACAAAAACATGATTCTAAAGAATAAATGGCACCTTGTCGTATTCCACCCACCAATGATATAATGGAAGAAAAAAATCCCAAACAGCGGAGTACATTATTAAATGCGGGGATGAAAAATAAAGGATATGAAATTATGTTACATATTTAACCTATTATGTCACCCTTTTTAACTTTTTTTCCTTTGTAGCTTATCAGCACTCAGACTGCTTTCTTTTCCTTCCGCTTACAGAGCTGGGTCCTTATAAGAGCATTTTCACACAGTTATTATAAATACAAACATTTTATCTTTACTACACTGCTCAAGATGATGAAAATAACACAAAACCAGTTTTTAATGTACAGTAATATTATTGTGCAATTCGATGCAAAATTACTAATATTTCAATTGTAATGATGCACCAGCCACTGCTTTGTTGACATTTTAACTTTTTAATAATCTCAGATTTGAGAAGAACATGCATCATTTTCGCATACATGTTTGTATCAACAATGTTGGTACCAAAATGTTCTACAGTGACCCCTCTTGCTATTCTGATTTAAAATTTGGGACTGATATCAAAACTATGTAAGCAAAATTGGACTTTTGCCAGACGGGTACCTTTGAAATCCGGAAGCATTTTAAGGTGCCGTTGTTCACAATTTTCATTATTTGACAACGTTACCGGTGTCACATTTTCACCAATTTTGCATACGAATAGGAGACATAATATGGCTAACCTTTTTTTTTTTATCAATTTCAAAGGTTGACAAGGACGGGAACATACAAAAAAAAAACTGATAGAATTTAGGTTTCAAAAAATTCTCGGCTATTTTTTTGACAATTTCTGACTACATAAATTTCTGAGAAAATTATGTGTGCACGTTGCTATAAAAAATACGGGTCTCAAAATGTTCTACAAGAACTCTTCTTGATATTCTAATTTAAACTTTGGGACTGATATCAAAACTATGTAGGCAACATTGGGCTTTTTCTAGACGGAAACCATTGAAATTCCGGAGTATCTTTAGGCGCCATTGTTCACAATTCTCATTATTTGACAACGTTACCGGTTTCAAATTTTTACAAACTTTTGCTTACAAACATGGGACATATATGGCAATACATCGATTTCATAGGTTGACTTACTCTCTTACGAACAGAGCGTATTCTCCCTACATTCCATTTCGATAGAATACTCTCTGTTCTCGCGGGGTCGTTTCACGTCTAATCTCGGGGCCTTGGCGGGATTTCGGTATCCAATCGTCGCCAATATACTCATAAACAATCGAAATTTCTGATACAAGAAATGATTGGCTAACGCTTCAAATTACCAGCTTCCGCCAAAAATAGAAGCGACGTAATGTATACGTAATCAAACCAGATCAAACTGAAAGATTTTGATTCGATAATTCAAATGTTACCGGCTTCAGCCAAAAATAGAAGCGACGTAATGTATACGTAATGATCATGCAAGATAAAACTGAATGATTTTGATTCGATAATTCAAATGGTGTGCTATAATTAGATTATGACGACCAAATAGGCTGTTGGCGTACCGAAAACTGCAGAGGTCATATTTGATGGTTTAATCAATAGAGCTCGGCATGGAGAGTAAGGTTGACTAAGACGGGAACACACAAAATAATTTGATTCAATTTTAGGTTTTGTGCATGTTGGTATCAACAATGTTGGTACCAAAATGTTCTACAGTGACCCCTCTTGCTATTCTGATTTAGAATTCAGGACTTATATTATCATGATTATACTATGTAGGCAACATTGGGCTTTTGCTAGACGGGTACCATTGAAATCTGGAAGCATCTTAAGGTGCCGTTGTTCACAGTTCTCATTATTGGACAACGTTACCGGTTTCAAATTTTTCACCAAATTTTGCATACAAACAGGGGACAGATATAGCCAATTTTCTTATCAATTTCATAGGTTGACAAAGACGGGAACACTAAGAGAAAATTGATAGAATTTTAGGTTTTGAAAATTTCTCGGCTATTTTTCTGACTATTTCTGACTAAATTAATTTCCAAGAATTTTTTGCTAATGGTTGTACCAACGGTATTGGTATTAAAAGTTTCTACCATGACTCTTCTTGCTATTTTAATTAAAACTTATGGATTAATACCAAAACTAGATAGGCCCTCATAGTCCTCTTGTTATCATTAGGCTCTATCTTTCCAAAACAGCAAGTTTACGTCTTGGGTGGCGCATTTTGAAAAGGTGTTGCAGACCCCAAAGTGAAGGATTATGAAAATATAGAATTCGTGTAGGCCTACAATAATAGACTCTAGATAGCATAGAAAACATTTAGGTAAAAGAGGAAAGTTATCATTCTTGTCTTCTGCCTTGGCCAAGTTGGGGTAAAAATAGAGGCCTATAGTTGTAGAATTGCGAATATCCGGATAGATCTATTTTCATGCCGTGATCTAGGGATCTATCATGATCTGATTAATTACGGGCGGCATATCTAGATTGCAGGCCCGTATCCTGAAGCAATTTCATATTGGGTGGACTAAAGGCCCTTTGTCTGTTCAAAGGGTGTGTGTGTGTTGGGGGGGGGGGGGGGGTGAATTGAATTTTGCTTAAATTTTCAGTGTAAAAAAACAGCGTTTTTTGGCCAACGGGGGGTGGGCTAATGTAGGCCTAAGGGGGGCTTATCCCCCCCCCCCCCCCCCTGTTCCTATGGGCCTGGAATGTAGGCCTAATAACACATCAAAATGTGGATCAATCGATCAATCAATCAATCAATCAATCAATCAATGTGTTATTATAGCAGGATGATTTTGTTTTGATTTCAGATCATTAAAAATTAAAACGAAAATACCCGTTACTAAGATGTAGCGAAGGAAATCGAATTCGGCATACTCGGACTTTTTCCTTCAACACAAATTGGATTTGTACAGGTGCTTCGAAAATACGGTAAATTTGGTTTTTATGCATTTTAAGTCATGTTTTCCTAAAATTTTAGAAAATAAGATACTTTCTATTGATAGATCTGCTTATGACAGGCCAATTGTACGATTGAAATATCATAGAAAAAGCAGTAAACGAGTTGTTATCGTTCCAATTTTCTCCAGACAAAGGGAGGTAACTCGTAGACGTGCGATGTCGAGACGCACGGTAGCAGACGAAAATTGTGTGCGCTGCTGTGTCACGCAAACTTGACAGGGAAATGGAGATCTATGCACTTAGAGTTAGAATCCACTCAATCCACTTAACCCCTTTCCCTAACAAGACCTGGCAATGACATCCATGCTTGGGAAAACATTGAGTGTTATTAAAGAAATATGCTAATAGATCTAACCATGTCCAGCATTTTCTCCATTTGTCTCAATATTCTACTGCTACTAGAACAGGTGAAAGTAATCCGGACGATTTAAGTAAACTACAACATATTTTGGAAAAACAATGGTAGATCTAGATAAACGGCCATTCTCAATTAGAACTTACACCTTCCAAAAATTTTTCGAGAAAAATGAAGTGTTACAAAATGTAAAGCATGTGGTCTTTTCATAATTCTACAATATCCATGAAGACATTGTGAAATTCTTTTGAACATCAATGAGTTTGTTTGTTCATGACGTTAGTATGAATACTAGTAGAGTAAAGTCGGGTAAATTCGACAGTCGTCAAAATTCGACACCCTTTTATAATTTTTACAATACATGACACAAAAATCGTGATAATAGCATTCTAATATTGAAAACCTTATGTCGGGGCAATAACTGACTTATAAAAATATTTCATGTCCTCCAAACACCCACCCTTTACCCGAAAAATCGCGGAAGAAAAAGGTCGTCGAATTTTCTTATGAGCAAAAATGACCGTTACAGATTATCGTAAGAAAGTGGATCTAAACAAAGACATATGAAAAATTATGAAAATCATTTTTATATGATAAATGTTTCAATACTATGCCGGAAATGTATAGATCTATATTTTCATAAATTATTTGATAAAAAGCATCTCTCCGTTTTATTTTCAACTTGAGAAAGGGTGTCAAATTTATACAACAAAATATTTCAAGAGCGTATAATTTCGACATGCCGTAAAACGTGATTAATTCTTTGAATTTGAATGATCCTACATCGACAGAAACAGACAACAGTTTGGTTGTTGCGCTTATTTTGAACAGTAGAAATGGCGTTGATGCCTTTTTCATCAACCAACAACTAATTTTTCATCTAAATATACATATTATTAACAAATCCCACATCAATTTGCATCTGAAACGTTTAACGCGGTAAACTGTTCCATAAGATTCATATTCTGAGGTCAGTCAAATTTCTAGACTGAAGTAGATGAATATATTAAATAAAGCGAGTCTTACTTTGTAAGAAACATCCTTATTAATTCCACCACAAAAGTTAACAATCCAACGCATGGAAATTAAATATCACTCAAAAATTTGACCTTTGTTTGAAGGTGCACAAATTCCTTATTTAGCGACTATCAAAACACCCGAATGCGGTTCTTTTAATTCACGTGGCACCGCCTTGTAAATCTACTGAGCAAATTGTGTTTAATTGATTGGTCGGAACAGTTTGTCAGTCTCCACCCATTCGATCATTTATATGCTTGATTGACAGGGATATTCACGTGCTGATTTCTCATTCCTTTGTCGGAACAAAATGACGTCATACAATCGTCATACCACTAACCGTCTGAGGGAGAGTTTAAAACATCAAACAAAGCCGCGCAGCGGGGCGTGGAACACCTGTTATTGAACAGTTTCCGAAAATAGAAATAGACTCATTCCCATACAGTACTTAAAAGGGAACAGTTGTTGAAATTTCGGGCTGCGCATGTTACGTTAAGATTAATTTGGTCATGGATTAATTGAACCATTAATTGGAATATTTCAACGACAAGGTATTACTTTTACATTTCATTCGAGGAGACAATTAACTTCCTATACAAAACTTTGTTGTTTGGCGACCGCGGAGTTTTAAATGAAGAAGGAATATTTCGTGGATGCTTTAAGGGAATATTTGTGGTTTAGGAAATGACTTTGCGCGGATGAACATTTAAAAAAATCACATTTCGCAAATTGATCTCTCTATCTCCGAATCGTGGGTGAGAATGAAAATCTCAATGAAGAAAAATCAAGTACATCGTCGTAATCAATATATTCACATGATTTGTAGTTTATAAGAGATATTAACATCGTTTTCTGATTATTTTCTTACACAAATTCTTGGGGTGTCGAATTTACCCGCAAGGTGTCGAATTTATACTACGATGGGTCCCATGATTTAACGGGAAAAAAGACGACAACGACAATATCGTATTCGGGCGGCGTTTTTTGCAAATGAAAAAAAATCAAGCCAACTTCCGTTTTGATAAATGTTTATTCTCCGGAATATTTTGCCACAACTTTTTTTTGCTCATTTCGTCTTAAGGTGTCGAAATTACCCGTCTTTACTCTACCCATTTGTCATATTTTAACGCCAGAAATGTTCGTGACTTCGTACTTGAAGCTTCATGACAGACGTTTACTAGTTAAAGACTAATGGCATTGATTTGGATATAAATTAAATCACATAGTATGATGTCTAAGACACCGAATTCAACAATAAAGGTATGAACTTCGTGTTCAATCACGCCGAAACGGCCATTTAAAATGTTGTCTCAAAAGTGAACAAACAAATATACAACAAATTGTGATTGAATATATATTACCGATCGTCATAACATTTATATCTATATGTTAGACTATCGATGAAATATTTTATTCTAACCGTAACCAACTGACTTGTTTATAGAATATGATATAAATGCTAGATAGGCACTTAGGCATTCGTATCATTAGACAATAAAGCATCTATGTGACATCACGAACCTTTCATTATTTGAGTAAAACTTTAATATACTCGTATACATAATTCAACCTATGGAAATAGATACGTTACAATTAGGCCTATATTGGACATTTACATCCACGGATTGAACAAACTCTTTTCCAGAAAAATAATTAATAATAGAACGAATGTATTTCAAAAATTATACTTTGAAAGGTAACAAGATCTTTAAACAAATAGAAACATTAAACACGAATAACCCCAAACAAAGTCAATAAACTTCTAAACAAACCATACTTGAATACTTTTACATTGTGAATTGTAAATGCTGCATGCAATTTATAAGCACGATAATGAAAGTATCATCATTTGGACCAGAACTTCTCGCAGCAAACATGGTATGAATCAAAGCGGTATCTTCGTCCAGTTTGAAAGCTGTCTGCGATCTTCCTGTTGCTCTGGACATTTTTCCTTACTATTGTCTTAATGACCTTAGACCCCAACCATGATAATATGTATAAATCCTTTGTCTATTGAAAAGTAATGCATTAATTCGCTTTGATAAAAATTATCTCTATTTTACCGCCATCTATTGTCAATAGGAAATACCAGCACTGGCTAAAATCCTTAACAGGTATTAATATACGAGGGTTGTCCCCATAAATCGTAGACAACGTCGATAAATCAAAAACCACTCCACAGATATTTCTAATTTTTCCATATTTTAAGCCCACACTTTTTGACGCCACTTTGACAAAAAATCAAGTTAAATGCTTACCTTATACTGAATATATAGAATTTTTTGCAAAGGCATGCACCGACCCGCGGCGCACGTCACAACGTCATGTTGTATTAACGTCTCATTTTAACGGGAAACCGAATTGCATTTTCTTGCCTTATGGTTGAACTTTGTGCCTATATCCCAGATACTCTTGATTTTTCAAGTAATTTTAGAATGAATAATTATTAAATTAATTCGATCAAATGTATTTTACATCTCAAAGTCCGTTTTATTCGCCATAGTCTTGTGCGTTTTCCGTTTATTCTAATCATAGACTTCTTTTTACTATTTCACGCCCGTTTTCTACACAATATTGGCATTCATCGGGGACAATATTGAATTGTCTTTTTGAGACTTTCAAAAAAATTGTCCATACATGTGCTATAGACACTTGGCAATGTTTTTTAATTCTTTCATCTTCATTAAAGATTCAAGGTGCCATACTGCTCTTCGCATCGCAGAACAGACAATTTTACGGTGCGCCGCAATTTTCAGCAACGTCGTCTTTTTACGTCAATGAAATTGTTATTCGTTCTCTTTTAATACATCTTACTTCGAAAACAAATAACGCCAATGCTTTGAAATTTGGAACAATTACAAAACATAATTTACTCGATCCGGCTGTGTAACTTTTTTGACTGAAAATAGAAACGAGATTTCTTTTATCACGACAGTTAATCAGGAACGACAAGCGTGAAATGCAATATTTTTCACGTGCGCCGCGCGACCACTACGCGATTAAAATAATCGGGTAGAACTGGATATAAAGGAGATACATGAACAGCTAATGAAAGAAAATTAATTCAAAAATGGACGAACAATGTTCATACGGAAAATAAACATTATGCGACGTTAATAAGGCAAGTTATTTAATGTGTCTACGATTTATTGGGACAACCCTCGTATTACCTCTTTTCCGGGTATCAGATAAATATATTTGGTGTTTTGTCTTTTCGTACAAAACTGTATCAAAATGTCAATCTACAATAACAGTTCCATGCTGTTACATTCAGATTACATACATTTTTTAAACATAAAAGAGCCGGAAAGGTTCGTGATAATGTTCACGAACCTTACCTTTATTTCAAGCAGATGTTCCATACTGAGTTTTGACAGAATGTGTAAGTATATCATTTTCCGTGCAAGCGACACTGCTGATAAAACAGTATGTAACTGAAGAAAGTGTGCATGTTTTATAAAAACGAAATAAGGCCAACTCTTTAATTATTCCCAAAACTGTCGAAACACCGCATGTTGTCTTATTGAAGCTGTTATTTCTGATTTTCATTACGCTATATATCAATTTATATCACAATGTACCCATGTACTTGTTCACAGTCGCGATATTAAGGCAGTGTGGCAGTCATTAAAGCTGTTTGTGGAAATCATTGCACGAACCTTTCATCACGAACCTTTTTTCAGCATCCTTCAAATGAAATAATTTTATATTTAATGACCCAGAATGTGTTATTTTCTACCCGGTAAGAAGTATATGACGGGATCGGGTAAATAGACAACGTTTGTATTATAAAGATCAATTAGAAAACGCTACATAGCCTTCACGAACCTTTCATTCTTAACTCGAACCATGAAAAAACGCTATATTTTTCTTTCATAATTAAAAAATGGTGAAGAAGGTCTGCATAACCACGCTATCATATCATTCTGTTGTCATTTTTACACGAAATAGTGAATTGAAAGTTGTTAAATGATGAAACGTTTTTTTCCGAGCTATTGTTTTTGATTCATAAAGAATCTTTTATATGATTCGGCGACAAGCAATTATCTCCAATCACTTGACACAAAAAATGTAGTGATATGTGTCAAATATACATTTCCGTACACGCGAGTCATTTCTTTAAAATATGGTACCAAACATTTTGAAATTTAATCATAAAAAGTCATCGAAAAGCACATCTACTTTTGACAAAATGGACGGCGACAGTAACGAACCTGTCATTTCCGCAACTTTGAATGATATTTTGAAGAAAATGTTTGCTCATAGAATTCTTTTTTCTGGTTGTCTATGGTGGAGAACGTCCTCTTTCTTAAATCAAAACAACTTTACGTCATAAAACCATTGTAGATACAAGATAATGGGTGGCGACAAACAATTTTAAGGGGTGTAAGTTCTAATTGAGAATGGCCGTAAAGCGGATCAGTTGTGAGTTTTCGCGTAGGTGGAGGTTAATCCGACTTATCTGTGATGAAATTCGTTCTTTGATATCTTGATGTCGCTCATTTACATCAGAGCGCACTACCACTCAAAAACGACTGAAGTAGGTCATTATAATCAATGGCTGTTCAGGTGAGGGTTGTTGCAAAACATTGCCTATAAACTTTGTAGAAATAGGCTAGATCTAGATTTCTACTTTTTGGTCTTAAATTTTTCACCAGGCATGACAATAAATGGTTCATTGATCGGTATCATTAGGCGTTTTAACAAGATTGTTTAAGATTGGACGGTGAACAAAGCGCCACTCCAACTTTCTTTTGTTTTTGAAGGGTAGTGCGCTCTGATGTAAATGAGCGACAACATATCAAAGAGCGAATTTCATTAGAGAAAACTAGGATTAGGGGGAGGTGGGGTGTTTGAACAAATCTCCTTTGTAGCCCGAGTTATGTTTCATTTTCATGTGGTAAATCAGTCAATATTAAGTTATACTAGATAGATAGATAGATCTAGTAAAATGACCCCCTCTTTTTCTATTGTTGACCCCAGTTCAGAAATCCTGGATACATGGAAGTGTAGATGTAATTTGTTTGTGTCATTCTAAAAACCTTGTAGATCTAACTAGCAGGCTCTTAAATCCCGTGCTTTGATAATGTATAAATGGACATCGAGTCGTGAGCCTCGACGAAAGGTAACGGTATATTCCAATACATGGAAATAGGGAGGAGTGCCTATTTTCCACTGAATAAAGGCGAGCAATGACAGTTATTGCGTGCTGTCCACGATGCCGTGTGTGTTAGTAGCTGTATCCAGATAGTACGTTGTCGATTTATCACAGGGAGACGGGTTCGAGTCACATATTATCCCTCTCCCCCCGTCAATTTAGACTCCCTGATCTTAGATCATTCACAGGTTGTTGTCTATCTATAATTATTTTTTTATATGTTATAAACTAAAATATCTATCCAGATTATTATTTCAATTGCATATTCTGCTATTGTATATCTTCAGGCTTTTTGTAAATCACTCTATATTGAATATTGTATATATATGTGACCCATCAGGCTAAAAGGGACCTTAAAGGAAGTGTGAAAAATATCGACCCTAGTCAGTCTGCGCAGTCCGCGCAGTCAGACTAGGGCCGACACTTTTCATTTTTATGTAATTTTCTAAATCCAGAATGTTTTCCCTATCTTACTACATGTTCATTTTTCGCATACGGGATCTGGTTGACCTGTGCTGAGTCTGACAAGTTTGTCAAAATTTGGATTTTTGGAGTTCGGATAAGGTCCCTTTTAGCGTGACGGGTCACATATACATGTATGTTGTAAATTGTATTTTGGGCCGGTGGCCTGTATACTCGAATAAACTTATGTTATGTTATGTTCAAGTGTGCCCCAGATCCCCTAAAACCTATTTACCATATGACAAAAATTTTGACTCTTCCAAATTCAAAGATTTTACAGACAACATTTTCAAGTGAATGCAATTTTACATACTGTTCTCTCAGGATAAAATAATTGTGGGAAATGAAAAATTGCTTGTCGCAAGCAATTTCTTCATTTTCCACAATATTTTTCCAGACCTTTCCTGTTTTTTTGGCATCAAAATGTGACAAATGGACTAGATGATAGGCCTATGCCTTGGGCTTCAACATTACAAAATTCCTGGCTTCGCCTTTCACTAGATCTATTTCTACAGCAATTTCCTCATTTTCCACAATATTTTCTAACCGAAATGACCAAAAATATGTAGAATCCCAACCATTTGACATTTTCGTCTGCAGAACCTTAAAATTTGGACCAGTCAAAAGGTTTGTAGTCTGTTAATGGGTTAATTTGGTGTTTTGTACTTGTTCTTTATCAATATAGCAGTACTAATTATTGATTGCTCTAATTCAGGGTGGATAATCTTGTTCTAGTAGATCAATACTGATTATTGACTGAAGGAGATCAATAACATTTATTGAATGGAACCAATAAATGACATTCACACCTACTGTAGAGCTACAAGTATGAAGGATAAGGCTTTTTTAAAAGCAAAATTTCCTTAATTGTAGATCAAACCCTATATTTTGGGTACTCATTAGAATCGTCTCACTGAGACGATTCAAATGAGTACCCACAGCATTGGGTTTGGATCTGAAATGAAAAAAAAAAAAACCTTTTTTAGATTATTTTGTCATCTTCATTTCACTACATAAGGACTATAATTTATAGTCTTTAAGTTTATAAATGGAAAATATTAACCCATTCCCACATAAGTAATTTCTTCATTCCCCTAAATATATTTGACAACTGACCATTGTCATGTTGTGGTTTTAGGCAAACAAATACATCTTTAATGTAAACATAATTATCCATATATCAAATATGTTCAAGTGCAGAGGGACATACATTCTGCACAAAATTCTAAATGTTAGTTCAAACCTTGTAATGCTGACACATCCTCGGAAACCCCGCGGTCATAGCTACGCTACATGACCCCTGGGACACTTGGCTCGTTAAACTTTGAATTAGCCGCCGAAAATTGATCCGAAACGCGTGAGCGCAAGACCCAATCAAATAACAGCTCTCATACGTCAATGCGTTGTCAGTTAGTCTACGGACTCTAATTCGTACGAGCTCTAGAAAATGGTTTTGATGGCATTTTTTGTTAATGCTCGGCATCCATGCTAATAATATTCTTTGGGGTATGACAAAACCTCCTAGGGTGGATGCCGAGTCTGAAACTTCGAATTAAGGTCACAGCAAGGTCAAAGGTCAAATGGGTGCAATTTCATGTTTAACTAGTCATTGAGACATTTTTAACTGCTTTAAATGATTGATTGTCACTTCTTATTGTGCTAAATTTGCTGAAAACTGCATCAGAGACATTACGTTATTGAAAAGATGACTTTTTGTGAATATTTTGACTATTATGGGATGGAAAAATGTACTTTCCAAAGCTAAAAAACGGTATATCTCTGAATATTTCTGACGTTTTCAGTCTTTTTTTTCAACTGTATTTGCCACGATGCCTCAGTCATAAGCATTTCTTAATTTGCAATTGTGTCCTCTACATTATGTAAGATCCTCTGTACACTTGTATTGTATATCTAAGGAATAATCCTAGTTCTACCGTGGTATAGCTCTATTTAATCACGGTTCTCTGAGTAATGCAGCGAAATCTACCACAGGGTCCCTTGTCGGTGTAACAAAATTCCATTCAATTTAGAAGATCGGTAAGTGTCCCAAATGCTATCTAGTGAGTCCAATACTCATTGCATGCTATGCATATCCTACTTCATAACGTCTGCACTTGAAATGGCAATATGTTCCTGTTCAGGAATGGTCGCAGAAGTTGCATATCGTCCAAAACTTTTGTTATATCGTTGAATTTTGCCCTAATCAACATATCTTTGCTAAAATGGTTCAATGGCAGTGGTCAGAACAGAACGGTGAATGCAATTTTGTTGTTATCTTTTGTAGTCTTCCTATTGAAATGGTTGCTCTGAAGTCTATTGATACTCAATTACATTCTAGTGGTTGTAGCAGTGCTATTGTAGAGGCTGCATGATAGGCGTATAGCTCTTAATGTATCCAACCTCTCATTAGCACCAAAGAGCCAGATGCGAAATTTTAAAATTGCCAGTAATTCCTAAACTGTGTTACATTTCCATTCCGAAAACAAACATAAGCATTTTGTGCGGTTTCGAATTTTGAACTAATGCATACTTAAGGAAATATTTGACAAAAATGTTCAACATTACCTCCCTTGCATATGAATATAGTGTAAAATAATATTTGTAAATGATTTTCTTCTAGAAGCATAATCTTGAAACAACACCAGTCCAGATATCTGATTGTCTGTACAAGTACATAAACTCTTTTCCAAACGAGACCTGGTTTTGGTGTCCCTAGTAGAAAGAGCTTGGGAAAACATTGAGACGAAAGAAGAAAATGCTGACTATATGATACACAAACACATTCCAGTATTCATAAAGATTCGTTTTGTCGGCTTCAGAAGCTTCTGAATGGGGGCGCCATAAGATTTTGTTGTTTGGGAAATAGTTAAAGGAACATATAACTATTACGACAATACAATCAATGAAAAATGATGACACAAATCTTTCTATTAAGCCCTGATACGACAAGCGCCTCAAGATAAGACTCAACAATTTCATCTAAATACACCCGAATGGTCGAATAATGTCATGGAATTAGTGTCTAATCCTCCATCTGTATGTTCTTTTGTCCGTTAGCAATTTCTTGGGTGCTCAACTCCTCTTACAGTTTCTTTTTGAAAATAATCAAACTGGGATATCTGTTCATCTTAGAGGCATTTTATCTTTAGAACACTCAAAGTACTCAGCTGTCGTTCAGTTCTTTCAATCTGAGCAAATCCATTTCACTATATATGAACAGCCTTAAATGGAATTTTTAGATATCATGAACACACATTTTGGGGTAAACAGCAACTCTTCAGCAATTTTGGAAAGGTGCACGCTGACGATGTCATGAATGATATGGGGAATCCTTTTTCAGAAGAATATCATGATTTGTTTACTTTTTACCTGAAGATAATATTAGTCACTACTTGACTTCTTTTGAGTAATGTAAACCAGAATTAACTCCCCGTGGTCAAAAGTAATTTAGGATTTAAAAGTAAAATTGTAAGTCTTTCTCGAACTTGGTCATAGCTTGCGAATCACGAGGTAGCTAATTCTTCGAATTCTCCGGTTGTGCTTGGTTGGAACTAAATACTTCACAGCAGTACTAAGTTCCAGCTTGCCTCGGTTCTAGGAACCAAAATTACAGCTGCAGATACAAAACCAAAAGTCTTTGCTATAATAGTTGATGGATCGGCTGTGATAAAGATGCAGCCGAATGTGCCAAACCTTAATGGGCTTTTAAAGGCTAACTGATTTGGTTTGTTGATGTACACAGATACGCCAGCCTGAATGCTGAAACAAAGGTCAAAGCATGGTCTAGACATCAAATACAGAGTGACTGACAAATGCATTCCATCCGATTTCAACACCTTTCAAGTTGAAGATTGTTCAGATGTGTCAGCAAAATATTGTCATTGTAAAAGGGGAAGAAAGGGTTATAGGTAGCCAGTCTTGGGGAAATTGCGCCTTGTAATCATGAGCAAATGCATATTTGATAATCAAAGTCAGCTGCACAGACGTCCTTATAATAATAACCAATGCATTTAAAAGACTAAATGATATTGGTATTGAGAAGCTCTCGTTTATGATTATAAACTTATGCTAAACGCCCCTACATACAATGCACTCGGGGTTTTTTGGGAAGAAAAAGAGAGTCTTTCATGCTTTCACTTGCTGTGATATTGTTTCAGCTTTACGGTTATAGGACAAGGGGCAAAGTTCTTCTCTTTTTATCATGTCTGCCAGCAAAGCTATATGATGCGTAATCCCCAACTAGCGCAGCTTTGGAAAGGTCTATTTTACCAAGTAGGATACACATGCGGTCAAATAACTTTCCCCAAAATGGAAGTAATGAGCCTTCCTCTATAGGAAAGGAAGCGATGAAGAATCACATAGCATGTTGTATGGATTTGGATTAACTTCCGTCAATTGTTGTGGGTACAAGAAGTCATGCAAAGATTGGTGCTATAGGCTAAGCCTACGCTGCACTGGATTATGCAGATGTAAATGCTGACGCTCCAAGAACTCAGAGTGGTGAGCTATGCACGCTACAATTTAAAGAGACCAATGTTAGGTAATTCATGCATCAGGCTTACATCACATTATTTCTGACCAAAATGAAAGGAAACATAGAACTGGTATTAAGTATAACACTTCCCATTGAGAAATATTTCACCATAACCATTACTAGAAATGAAAAAGGGTCTTAGTTTAAAAGATTGCGTTTTGTCTGCATGAATCTTATTACTGCCTCCGGGTTGATAACTTTTCTATTTTTTGCCACAAATTATTTTTCAAAATATAGGAAATAGTAATTTCATGCACAGAACATTTTCAAATTATGTTATCTTGTGTTTAAAAACATACATTAAAGTTATAAAAAAGCGGCCATTGATAATTATCAAGTTTTATAGTAAAAACGGTATTTCCCACCCGTCAATGGCTGCCATCTTGGAAATATTGGCCATCTTGTATTTTTTAGGCACAAAACATTATTTAATTTATAAAATTCTGTTGTCTCATGTTTGTCAATAATTTGTTGTTGTCAATAATCATTTTGTTGTGAAAAGGACAAAAATCGGCCAATTATATTAGCTTTTATGGTAAAAGCGGTATCTTTCATACGTCAATGGCGGCCATCTTGAAAAATGGCGGCCATCTATACTTTTTGAATGGCTAATTGGTTTTTATTTAGCTACATGGTTTTATAGATGCGTGTGCCAAATTTGATGCTTGTATCATCAAGTGCATGATTTTTGCATTTATTTGCTAAAGCTATTTGCCAGTTTTGCACGTTTGAACGTAATTTACCTGTAACCTCATTCTGACCTGGAATTCGAAACAGGCACTAAGCAGGTTCCGAACATTGTTTGAAGTAGTCTAGAATATCTCTAGCATTGCTACCTTTGGTTACAAGAATGTCTTGGATTATTTGTGTGTAATAAAAGAACTAAAGCCTTTATTAGTCCCCTACCGGCGAAGCCGAAGGGGACTTTAGGTTTGCACTCTGTCCGTCAGTCAGTCTGTCTGTCCGTCCGTCCGTCCGTCCGTCTGTCCGTCCGTCAGTCCGGTGAATTAGTTTTCCGGACTTTTTTTCTAAACGGGGATAGCTATTGAGCTGATTTTTGGTATGTAGACCCGCATTGATGAGTTACAGAACAAGTTTAAGTTTCGTTCCGGTCCAGTGATTTTTGAGGAAGATATGGATGCTGGACTTAGAAAATTACTGGGAAATTACAGTTTTCCAGACTTTTTTTCTTCATGCTGGCAGCTATTGAGCTGAATTTTGGTATGTAGACCCGCATTGATGAGTTACAGAACAAGTTCGAGTTTCGTTCCGGTCCAGTGATTTTTAGGGAAGATATGGATGCTGGACTTAGAAAATTTCTGGGAAATTACAGTTTTCCAGACTTTTTTTCTTCATGCTGGCAGCTATTGAGCTGATTTTTGGTATGTAGACCCGCATTGATGAGTTACAGAACAAGTTTTAGTTTCGTTCCGGTCCAGTGATTTTTGGGGAAGATATGGATGCTGGACTTAGAAAATTTCTGGGAAATCACAGTTTTCCAGACTTTTTTTCTTAATGCTTGCAGCTATTGAGCTGATTTTTGGTATGTAGACCTGCATTGGTGAGTTACAGAACAAGTTTGAGTTTCGTTCCGGTCCAGTGATTTTTGAGGAAGATATGGATGCTGGACTTAGAAAATTACTGGGAAATTACAGTTTTCCAGACTTTTTTTCTTAACGCTTGCAGGTATTGAGCTGATTTTCGGTATATGAACACATATTGATGAGATACAGAACGAGTTTGAGTTTTGTTCTGCTCCAGTGATTTTTGGGGAAGATACGGATGCTGGACTTAGAAAATTTCTGGGAAATCAGTTTTCCAGACTTTTTTCTAAATGCTTGCAGCTATTGATCTGATTTTTGGTACGTAGACCGGCATTGATAAGTTACAGAACAAGGTTGAGTTTCGTTCCGGTCCAGTATTTTTGAGGAAGATACGGATGCCAGCAACTGGACTTTGAAATTTTTTGGGCTTCTTTTTCTAAACACATATATAAAGCCGGTAGGGGACTTGGTATTGTTTTGCAATACTTCAGAATGCTTGTTCAAGTTTAATATGAATTTCATTAAGTATCGTGCTTTATTTTGTTATTGACCTGAGCGTTTTTTAGCATAAATATGGTAAAATAATGTTTGAAAATGACAATATAGGCCCTGGGTGAGCCTCAGTCCATTCCTGATTCAATTTATTTGATTTCGTTTAACCCTTTCCCAAACAAGACCTGGTTTTGACGTTCTTTATAGAAATGACTTGGGAAAACATTGAGACAAAAGAAGAAACTGCTGATAATCAGCAGTTTCTCCTTTTGTCTCAATATTTTCTATGCCATATTTTACACAAATTTCATATTTGATAACTTCCATTTTGTCATTTTAGGCAGTTTTTGAAGTGGATCACCCTAAAATTTTGCCATTTGGGAAAGGGTTAAATTGCTTTCATTTTGTGTGGACGCAAATAATTTTGCTTGATCTATAAGCCATTTTTCTTGATTTTTGCACTCATTGACCTTTAACCTCACTGTGACCTTAAATCGAAAAATCACGCTGGGCATCCACCCCTATCTTGTTTGAAATAGTCTAAGGAACAATTCTAGCATGGATGCCGAGCATTAACAAAGAATGCCATCAGGAGTCATCGTAGGATTTAAAGTCCGTAGACTAATGCAGAACCACATTCCATGCATCTGCCTTTTCTATAGACACAGAATCAATGCAATAAAAGGAGCAAATCCATTTTTAACGGAACTTTGTTTGTATACTACGACCTGGAAGCATTTCCCATTGTGGAGTGTCTCCTATTGGTGCAGTTTCCAGGAAAGAGGACCGAGTGGGATAAATCAAAGTTTCATAAGAACTTATTCAAAAACTCTATTTTATCGGTTTAAAGTTGTACTGTTTGGGAAGGGTTATTATTCGTAAACTAAAGGAAATAACAAAAGATAGGATAAAGTTGTACTGTTTGAGAAGGGTTATTAATCGTAAACTAAAGGAAATAACAAAAGATAGGATATCAAAATCAATGTGACAGTGACGAAATTTAATGTAATTTGAAATCTTTAAAAATTTACAGTTGAGAACATCATGAAATTGACATTCTGAGTGGAATGGGAATGTTTTATGAGCGAATAATTGAATGAATGGAATGAGCGTTTGGAATGATTTTGTGTATCTAAAAAATCATTAACCCGCCCTCGATAACCGTTCAACCAATCAAACGTGATCTTTAAATAGTAACAGCCCGATATTGGAATTTTACCAATATTATAGGTATGAAGGTTTATCGATAAAACACCCACGATAATATTTCGGCCAATGAAATGCCTTCTTTTAATAACAACCAATTAACCCTTTCCCAAACAAGACCTGGTTTTGACGTCCCTAATAGAATAGGCTTGTGAAAACATTGAGACAAAAGAAGAAACTGCTGATAACCAGCAGTTTCTCCTTTTGCCTCAATATTTTCTCATCTATATTGTACACAATTCCTTTTTTTTTCAATGTCCATTTCTTCGTCTGCAGCAGCATTCAATTTGGATGACCCTAACATTTGTTCTTTGGGAAAGGGTTAAACCAGTGAACGTTTATTGAGCGGTGTGAATGTTTTATGAGCGTTTTGAATGTTTTTGTGATCGGAATGAATGAACGCTGGAGTGGAATGATTTTGATCGGAATGGAATATATTGTATAAATATCAATTTCATGATGTTCTCAACTGTAATAAACAATCATTTACAGTAGAGATTACAATCTAAAATATGGCCCTACATATTTTGAGGTAGTCCAACCCTAATGAGTTCCAAATTATTCAGGCAACATCGTAAATATTTTGCAGTGGAAGATTCCTTGCCAATTATTTACAATGTCCTCAAAATGGGTTCAGATCATAAATGAGTGTTAACGACATCTCGCAAAAAACCTGACATCACATGAATCTCATTAGGGCTGGAATACCTTAACTCCAAAACTCTGTTGGTGCTCATTACAATTCTGTCAATGATCATGATGTTTTTTATGCCCCCATATCAAGAGATCGGGGGCATATTGTTTTACTCATGTCCGTCCGTCTGTCCGTCCGTCTTTCTGTCCGTCTTTCTGTCTGTCCGAAAACTTAACATTGGCCTTTTCTCCAAAAGTATTTGACATATTGTCCACCCAAATTTACCCGGGACAACTTAATTTTCATGTGCAAAGTCCGTTAGTTGAGTGCCTTAACAAAACATTGCCGAAGTGGGGTCATTACATATGCAGATGTCTCGGGTTAATCTTGCAGGACAATACAAAGCTCAAATTTGGTATGCAAGCCAACTTCCTTTCATATGGCGTACCGAATGGGTCAAAAGTCCTATTTTAGCGTGCAGTCATAAAATTTATGCGTCGACGCGTAAATTTACGCGTCGACGCATAAATTTTACGCGTGCACACATAAATTTTATGACTGCACGCGTAAATATATGCGTCGACGCGTAAATATATGCGTCGACGCATAAATTTACGCGAGCACCTGGCGAGCACCTGTATATTCCTTTCATCCAATCAGAAACGTCGTACTATCCAGCATTTTCTCGCTGTCGTTATGTAGAAAAAGTACAAAAAATTAACAAATAAAAAAGTGAGAAAAGTTATGTTCGATATTTTTCTACTTATTCTATCATATGTATTTTATTTACATAGTTAAAACAGGACGATCTCGATCGACACCCGATTTATTTTTTTATTTCCGTTACAGATGTACATAATTCGTACCCTGATAATTTCGTGACAAATATTTACCATTTCGTTTTGCAATATTGGCTCTACCATTGTAGTGATCGCAATTCTAAACAAAGAGCATAAAATTGTAAAATGCGGGGTTAAATCCAAATTCTATCAATATGAGTCCTGACAATTCAATGTCTTTTTTCTAACCCTTTACCAGACAACATTTTTTTTACTTTTAGCAGCTCCTTGCTTTTAGAAAAGTCCAACTTGAAATATGTTGCAGACTAAAAAATCAATCCTTCCCTGCAGCTCTGGTAGTGAATTTACACATTATAGTATAGAAAACCTTAAAAAAGAATATTCAGCATTTTCTTCTTTTCCTGCAATGTTGTCTAAAATCTTATCTAGATCTAGTTGTGTTGTCAAATAAATGAGTAAATGTTTGTTATGAAATTGACTGATCAAAGTTTTGGTGAAATATGGCATTTAAATATTTCCAAAAACACATCACATTCCAATAATTAATTCACTTCAAGTTTACAGCAGTTAACCTGCCGGTTAAGGTAGAAAACCTGTAATGTGGTCATTTTAAGATTCATGCAATCAGACATGGCGAAAACCATCAGACAATCAGACATATCTGATAAAATTTCCCTTTGTCTGACAATTTTTGCTACTGTCAGTCCAAATGTCTGACACTCCTTTTGATCTGTCAAGATAGTGAATGAGAGTTCTGTCTGACAAAATTTTATTCGGTCTGACAGATTATTCGGTACTGTCAGACCGAATGTCTGACAAAGATTTTTGGCTTTTTGCCATGTCTGGCAAATTGCCACTGTCAGAACCGTATGGCAATGTCGTAAACGATTGATGTTATCTGATCTTACCGATATAAGTTTACGAAGAGGAAAATTTCCACACTTTTGGTTGCAAAATGATTTCAATGTCACCCGATAAATGCCAATGGCGCATAAAACTCTTTGATTACCCTGATTATCAGCATTTTCTTCTTTTGGCTCAATGTTTTCTTAACCTTTTTCTGTTAGCAACATCAAAACTAGAGGCGCGTTCTTTAGAGCTAGATTTTTTAAGATTTCTTTTGAAAAGATGTTTTCGATAAAGCATTTTTAAGACATAGATTCTGACCGAGGGATTCCGAATGCTCCATACTTCATACAAATGACGTCATGATGTCATTTGTATGAAGTATGGAGCATTCGGAACTCTGCGGTTTATGAATGATGGAGTATTCGGAATAAGTTGGTCAATTCTCTCCCATATAGATTCTACAGAATTTACCGAGGTATTCCGAAAGAAGTATAGAGCTATGGCGGCTCCCAATGATTGTCTTAAAAATCTTGCTCAAAAGAGCGCTTTATCCTAAAACATCTTAAGAAATCTCAAGATATCTCAAGAAATCTCGCTCTAAAGAACGCGGCTCAGGTCTTGTTTGGAAAAGGGTAAAATGATTTTGATATTCATAACACTTGACAGGGCAATAACTCGAAAAGTGGGCATGGCAGAGTAATTGTTCTTAAACATGACATTTCTCCTCAATGAGATCTATCTGTGTACAAAAAAGTTCCTAGCACATATGGTTTAGAAGGTATGGCCCAGACAAAAATGTAAGGGTTAAAAAAACAAAGGGCAATAACTCAACAAGAATGCCATGGTCACAATATACAGCGCCCAGAGACTAAGTTTTAAGGGGGCATAACTCAGGCAAAAATCAATGAACTATAAAATCCATCCTTCATGCAAATCTACCAATTGAGATGATAACATTGACCAAGTTTCAAAAAGATCCAGCCATAAACTTAGGAGGAGTTGCGCTCACAAGCAAAGTGAACATACATACATACGAACGGACAGACAGACAGACAGACTTAGAAGATGTTGCCAATACACGACTGCTTCCGGTGGCATATAATAAAAAGTGGGCGTGGCAGAGTAACGTTTTATAAACATGACACTTCTCAATGAGATCTATCAGTGTACAAAGTTTGAAGTTGCTACCATATATGATTAAGAAGATATGGCCCAGACAAAAATGTAAGGGTAAAAAACAACAAAGGGTAAAACCTCAAAAAAGGGTGTGGCAGAGTAATGGTTCTTGAACATGACACTTTTCCTCAATGAGATCTATCCGTGTACAAAGTTTAAAGTTGCTAGCACTTATGGTTTAGGAGATATGGCCTGGACAAAAGTGTGACAGACGGACAGAATCGAGCAAACCTATAGTCTCCCAACCGGTGACCGGTTGGGGACTAACAAGTCTATATATATAAAAAGCTGTTGCAGACAACAATATCAATGCTACTATGTAACTTAGAAAATATACACCTTACAAAGAGCATAGAAACAGCATTTCCTTCATTTCCAGCAATGGTGAAAAGCTGGTCAGGGTCAAAGGATATGGTCTGAAATTAAAGCTCATGGCAGGATGTGTTTGTGATATATAAAGGCTCCATCTCTAATACATCCTAAGATATAGATCAGGTTAATGTCAACTCAATGGTCAAGGTCCCATATGAAAGGACTGGGCAGGCAATTACCATGTGTGAAATATCCTAGCTGTATCTCATATATTGCCTGAGATATAGACCAGGCCCCGGTTTCTTGAAAAAAAACTTAAGTATATTCTCATGAGAACATGCTCAACTTCAAAGGGATGATATCCAACGTTGAAGGGTATTCAATTGAAGTTCACGTGGATTTCGTGCGATTTGAGCACGGTGCTCAGATTTGAGCATGAGAACGTACTTAACTTTTTTCGAGAAACCAGAGCCAGGTAAAAGTTTTTTTTTTTTGAAGATTTGATGCAACACCTACACTAGGTCTGTGACATAAGCTTTCCTGACCTAAGGTCCCAGCTAGCTATAAAGCAAACAGATACATACTTGTATATATGTAATGAAGTGTATTTACCCTGTTTCCAGTTTATTAAAAAATTTAATGACAATATAAATAAGAAATGGGTTATTTTAGAATGATATTACTATATTTGTAAACAGAGAAACTTGACCAAAATCAGTATGTAAACAAGAGATGTTTGTAAAACACATATGCCCCCTCAAGGGCCTACATTTGATGTAGGTCAAAGTCCAAGGTCAAGTTAACAAGGTCCAAGGTCATGGTCAAATATGAAAGGCCTTGGTAGGAGGTGTCTATGTGTGAAATATCAAAGCTGTATATGTAAAAGTAAATGAAACATAGGCCAGGCCCCGGTTTCTCGAAAAAACTTAAGTATATTCTCATGAGTCTATGCTCAACTTCAAACGAATACTCTCCAACGTTGAAGGGTATTCGATTGAAGTTCATGTGGATTTCGTGCGATTTGAGCACAGTGCTCAGATTTGAGCATGAGAACGTACTTAAGTTTTTTCGAGAAACCGGGGCCTGGTTAAAGGCTTTAAAAGTAGGCCAAATGCCAAGGTCAAGGTCATGGTCAAATGTGAAAGGTCTTGGTTGGAGGTGTCCATGTGTGAAATATCAAGGCTGTAGGTGTAAAAGGACATGATATATATGCCTGGTTTCAGTCTTTTTAAAAGTAGGTCAAACTCCAAGGTCAAGGTTGCAATATTCAAGGTCATGGTCAAATGTGAAAGGTTTTGGTAGGAGGTGTCTATGTGTGAAATATCAAGGCTGTAGGTGTAATAGGACATAAGAAAAAGGCTAGGTTAAAGATTTCTAAAAGTATGTAAAAATCAAAGGTCAAGGTCAATATATTTAGGGTGATTCAATACAAAAGCTTCTGTTAACAACAAAATGAATGTTGAAAGAGTTGGGATTTGTGCATAGGATAGATCAGAAAATATTGTTACAATAGGGAGAAAATTATAAGCATTTTCTTCTTTTCTTCTTTTGCCTCAATGTTTTCTAGAGAATTTTCTGTTAGGTACATCAAAACCAGGTCTTATTTGGGATTCTGTTTTCTAATATAAAGTACTCAAAAAGATTCATGGGTACTGAGTACTTAAGGATCAGTACTTGAGTAAGTATGAGTACTCATTTTCCTCATGAGTACTGAGTACCAGTGAGTACGGGGAAAAGTGGTACTTGTACTCATAATACTTGAGTATGAGTATCACATGCCTGTTTGGGAAAGGGTTAAAAACAGTCTTATAAGGATCCATGCTGCTATCTTAAAGTTTCTACGGGTCATGAAGGAGGTTTTAGAGAACAACATGGGTCCTGATCAGACTGTGCATAAGCACATCATGCTGATCTGGAATCTTGTTGTTCCAAGATGCCATAAAGGACCTTATTCCAGATCCTGGCTTGTATGTAATTTCTTATCATTGTCTTCAGTATCAAGTTCTGTGCACAATTTATACTGATTCTGATATTTTTGTACAAAACAGTTTCAGATATGGGTGATGGTTTTAAAACAAGAGGGCCATTGGCCCTGAAGCGCTCATCTGAGATAATAGCTTTCTGTATATGATGTAGATCAAGCCTCTTAATGCAATAGTTATACTAAGATTTGAATTAGATACCCCATGTGACCCATATTCCAACTCTTCAGAGATATAAAGGAAACAAAAAATTTGAGCATGTTCAGGACAATCTTTCAGAATCAAATTCAGGTTGATTGGGCAAAAATTGTGGCCTCTAGAGTGTATACAAGGTTATTCTAAGATTTGACCCTGTGACCTAGTTTTTAACCCTAGATGACCGAATTTCAAAGTTATCCGAGATTTTATCAAAACAACAATTCTGACCAATTTCAAGGTTGATTGGGCAAAAATGTGGCCTATAAGAATGCACACAATAATTTTCTAAGATTTGGCCCTGTCTCCTAGTTTTTGACCCTAGATGACCAAATTTCATACTTCTCCAAGATTTTGTCAAAACAATAATTCTGGCCAATTTTCAGGTTGATTGAGCAAAAAATGTGGCCTCTAGGGTGCACACAATGTTTTTCTTAGATTTGACCTTGTGACCTAGTTTTAAACCCCAGATGAACCAATTTCAAAATTCTATGAGATTTCATCAAAATAATCATTCTAGCCAATTTTCAGGTTGATTGGGCTAAAAAGTGGCCCCACAAGTGCACACAAGGTATTTCTAAGATTTGACCCCATGACCTAGTTTTTGACCCAAGATGACCCAATTTAGAACTTGTCCGAGATTTTATCTAGACAATCTTTCGACAAAATTTCAGGCTGATTGGGCAAAAAATGTGGCCTCTTGAGTGCACACAAGGTTTTTATAAGATTTGACTCTGTGACCTAGTTTTTGACCCAAGATGACCCAATTTCAGACTTGTACGAGATTTCATCAAGACAACAATTCTGACCAATTTTCAGGTTGATTGGGCAAAAAATGTGGCCTCAAGAGTGCACACAAGGTTTTTCTAAATTTGACCCATGACCTAGTTTTGACCCCAAATGACCCAATTTGGATATTGTCCAAGATTTTATTAAGACAATCATTTTGACAAAATTTCAGGTTGATTGGGCTAAAAATGTGGCCTCAAGAGTGCACACAAGGAATTTCTAAGATTTGACCTGTGACCTAGTTTTGACCCCAGATGACCCAATTTGGATCTTGGCCGAGATTTTATTAAGACAATCATTTTGACAAAATTTCAGGTTGATTGGGCTAAAAATGTGGCCTCAAGAGTGCACACAAGGTATTTCTAAGATTTGACCCGTGACCTAGTTTTTGACCCCAGATGACCCAATTTGGAACTTGTCCGAGATTTTATTTAGACAATCATTTTGACAAAATTTAAGGTTGATTGGACAAAAACTGTGGCTTCTAGAGTACACACATGGCAAAGTTTGACGGACGACTCACGACGGACACAGCGGTATCAAAAATAGCTCACCTTGAGCACTTTCGAGCTCAGGTGAGCTAAAAACAGTATCAACCCATTACCTAACTGCAAAATTTTGTCCAAATTCAAAGATGTTGCAGACAACATTTCAAAGTGAATGAAATTTTACATTTTTTGTCTGTTTGTGTAGAAAACATAGTGGAAAATGTAGAAATTGCTTATCACAAGCTATTTCTTCTTTTTCCACAGTTTTTTCCAAAGCCTATCTCTTGCAGAGTGTCAAAAAGCGTTGATTTGTGGTAATGGGTTAAGTCTATTCTTTACTTTAGCACACATCATGTCCATGCTACTATGTTGAATAGCCTTACCGATGTGATTCAAATGAGTACTAACAACATAGGATTTGGATTTGCAGTAACTCATAATGCATTGGACCCCTTTTAACTCCTATCGTAAATAACTCATGCCCCGTTAAAATCTTATTTTTAGCAAAATGTCCTCATATTTAGATGTTTTTTTTTTTTTTTTTTTTTCTTCTTTTTTTTGAAAATTAAATGCTTCTAATCTAAAACCTTTCAAAGTGACAAACATCAGATTCATTGTTCTTATTCCATTCAGTATTACAATGTATTATTTATGTCAGAGTACACAACTAAAGGCCACTGTCATTGCTCAGATTCTAGTGAGATGACAAGCATAATGTCACCTATTTGTAAGTCTTTCTGGAAGCCTTCTTTTCCTGTGTGAGGAACTCCATATATAGACATTCTTTTATCCATTGTTGCCGAATGTAACATTTAATAGTTCTTGGATTTGATGTCACCTTGTAGGTAATGTTGTCTATATAGCATTGGACCCTGTGTAAATTGTCCATCAACTTGTACGAACAATGAATGTTAGTCACGGTAAATCTATAGGATGGGCAGTATTATACATCAATAAGCGTGAAATGATGAATGCTTGGGCGCAAAGTTGTGTAAAGTTCTTGGGTATTGACATATATGCACCTTTCAGTATTAGATGTGGGTAGCAGGTTCCGTATACTTGATAGATGTCTCATTTACACATCCCAAATGAGATGCATTTGTCTTCTTGATGATAAAATTGTCATGAAATTCCTTTTTCGGCAAATTACAGTTTAATCTGTTCACCGTCAGTTTCTATTCTTTTCACATGAAAAGCTATTCTGACAACCCCATTCATTGTTCAGATCTAACGGGATTGATGGTGAATATCGTACAGACACAGTTTGACAATTGTAGTCAAAATCTATCTGTCTGAGCGTTTAGCTATCTATATGGGACTGTCCAAGACAAGTTTCTAGTCCTTTCGTTTACCATGCCTGAAAAGAGAAAAGGAAGAATCCTACTAAAAAATTGACTTAGAATGAAATTAACCCTTTCCCAAACGACAAAATTTTAGGGTGATCCACTTCAAAAACTACCACAAATGACAAAATAGATGTTATCAGATAGAATTTGTGTAAAATATGGCACAGAAAATATTGAGACAAAAGAAGAAACTGCTGGTTATCAGCAGTTTCTTCTTTTGTTTCAATGTTTTCCCAAGCCTTTTTTTATTAGGTATGTCAAAACCAGGTCTTGTGTGGGAAAGGGTTAAACATATTCTACTGTCAGTGGAAAATCTGGAGTTTGTGCAATATGTGTATATGTGTAAAATGACCCCCCCCCCCCTTTTCATAAAAATGAAACTCCACAGAAATCCTGAATCAAGGCAGTTACTTAGACAATACAAGGGCCCATCAATAATTGCTCGAACTAAACTTACTATTCAATTACCCGTTGACGTATTTTCACGAAAAATGGTATGCTCAAAGCTCATTCATTTTCCAACCGGCTCATCTTATTAGAAAACAATGACGTCAAAACAATATGACGTCATGGCAGAATAATGACGTCATGTCAATAGCATTAGTTAAAAAATGATGTCATCTTTCATTTTTTTAGCAACTCCTTATGATAAAGTGTTATGTATTTCTCAATCTTTCCTGACCGGACATCAATGAAATTCTACATGAATTGTAAAGAGACATATATGTTTATCGAATAACGTTATTTGAAAGAGGATACGACACTTCAGAAACGGAAGAGAGATAAGAGAAAATGAGTGATATTACTAGCAGATCGGAGACTATAAAGCTGAGAAGAAATCTGCTAAAATCCTAGAATTTGTTCTTGAAAAATGAAAATTAGGTGTTGAAATAGTGGTAAGACACTTTGATGATTTGTATGATACAGCTAAGGGCAGTATGTATGACCAGTAATCTCAAGATGGGTACCTCGCCTGCGGCTTCCTGGCCGAATGGGGCAAGGGGTCAAAAGGTGTCGTAAAAAGTACCAAAGATATAAGGAAGACCGTCGCAACTTTGAGAATCAAATAAATACATGTGACATGACATGATTTTGAGTCGGAAATCTCAATTTGGAAGCATTATTTTTCATTCTCACCCCCCAAAAAACATTGATTTCCAGATGTGCCGGTGAGACAAATGTCATAATTTTCATCGATAGCCGCGGAATCACACTGAGCTATTTATGTCTATATAAAGTCGAGAAAGTACTTATATAAATTTGCAGCAGTAATCAAAACTGATCTGCCACCGGCTTAAATGAGACAGCGTGCAAAAAAGATAAGTTTGGGAATTCTGCCGCGTTATAACAGTGAGTCGCGCCATAGCTAACGCTTTAAATAGGCTGGTATTGTGAAACTGGTTATAGAAATAATACCAAAATCTCCGCAACGCACAGATTATGCAATTTGCAACTTCTAATTATTTCCTAACCTTAGAAATAACTCACGGGGTGAAAATAATGAGTAAAAGAAGAGTTGGGATGTGACATTTACAAATGTTTGCGGGACATGTCACGTGACGGGCTGCAGCATGTGCCACAGGCGTGGGTCAAGCGGTGGAATGAATGCATTGTAGGGATGTTACTTTGTTCTGACATAAGATTAGTTCGCGAAATTATTGATGGACCCTCGTACCGCTTCAAAAAATCTAGATCTATATCTCTCTTAAAAAATAGATAGAAATCAAACAATAAAAAAAAAACATTGTGGAAAAGGAAAAAACTTAACACCGTTTTTAAACTTCGGAATCCTTTTTTTGCTCAGATCAGAGACTCTAAGTCTTAAGTATAAAAGCATAAACGTTTCTTAAATTGTACACTGCATATAAGAGCACTTAGTTCACTCAGACAAAATAGAAAAAAGGAGAAGAGAGTTGAAACATTTCTTCAATGCCAAACACGAAAACCCATTACTTTTCGTCCAGAATACATACCCAACTCTTTGAAACGCATACAAGGCTTGTTATTAAAATGTAAAGGAAAAAGTTCTATGTTATAATATTTTTGCTGAAGTAGATATAGTAAAAATTACATCGCAATGACCAATTGTTGATGCGGCGTCATGGTTATTGTTTTGAGAGCCATGATGTAGTCTGGAAAGATATTAGACTTGAAGATGCAGCTGATAGATAAAATGCCAAAATAAAGAACAAACAACGCAGTTTTAATGTTTTAACCTTTCTCAGCCGGCAAATAAATGGTTTATTCTTATTTAGAGACTGAAGCAGACGACGAAAAAGGGGTTAAACAAGTAGATCAAGCTTATATTGAAGGAACAAGAGAAATTGATGATAATCATCATCTTCTTCTTTTCCTTCGATGTTTAATTTTGACTCTATATTCTTCGAGGGTGTCAAAACAAGTCTTGTTGGGAAATTGTTTTATGGACATGTTACTTAGGAGATAACTGTCCCGCACAGAGTTTGCCAAATATGGTAATTACGACGATTGTAACAGGCTCTCCCATTGGCTGATTCATTTGGGCCAGAAAGATTTCGACTGCTCGCATAAATTTCGTAACTGGTCGCGTAATTTGATTGGCTGATGGCCTAAATATACGCGTCGACGCGTATATTTTATGCGTCGACGCATAAATTTACGCGTCGACGCGTATATTTTATGGGTGCACGCTAAAAGAGGACTTTTGACCCATTTGGTACGCCATACTTTCAATGACAAAAGATACTATCTGTTCCATGCAGTTTGACCTTCCTCAGGGTCATCTGTTAACCCTTGTCAACCCTTTACTCTGTGAAAACTTAACATTTTAGAAAAATTAGAAAAATAGCCATTTCGGGGGCGTTGGTGTTTCACAAACACACATCTTGTTTCCAAAGTTTCTCTTTTATCTGGTAGTGTTTTTCTTGTTCAAGAGGTAGACCATTAGCTTCATTAACAGGTTTTAAGTTGGATCTCCAGTATAGGAGGTTTATCTTGGTTTTTCATTTGCTCACACATTTGGTTCAAGTATTAGTAAAAATTAAATGAAGCAGAACCAAGAGGGACTAAACTAAGCTTTTAGCCATCATCTAAACCAAATTGATAATAACTTATTCAACCCTTACCCAAAGATGACCTTGATTTCATTTCCCTAATAGAAAAGGCTTGGGAAAACATTGAGACTAAAAAAGAAAATGCTGATTAGCAGCATTTTCTCTTTTTGACTCATTTTTTTCTGTGCTGTATTATTCACAAATCTTTCATTTATCAGCATCCATTTTGTTTTTGGCCGTTGCATTCGAAGTGGTGAGGTTTAAAATTTTGCTGTTTGGGAAAGAGTTAAATGGGTAGCTTAGTCTTGTCATGTGAATGCTGTTCAAGGAAATATTTCCAATAAACTCATAATGGATTATTGTGCCAGGACAACAGTCACTTCTAGTGCTATCAATAAGAAAGTGTCATTTATAGAATTACAATATTTGAGTAAAGGGGTAATCCATAGTTAAAAAAATTGGGTTGGAATGTGTTTGAACACTTAACCAAAATGAAATATGAAATTCATGGCTATTTAATATAGAAAAGTTAAGTCATTTACCTATATAAAATCAATGTGTCTTCATAAGAAAAAGAAATGTAATGGTAATACACACAAAGGAGAAACGCAATAACTTACTTCATTGGGTCAAAGCAAAATCATTGTAAGTCCCTGTTTTGTAATACACTTACATTGGTTTTGCGCAAATGTCTTGTCGTAACCCAAACAGGAACATTTAGGGTCTACCAATTTGTAAGGAGTTTAGCTGATAGAAATAATTTATGTCAAAAGTAGAAAGCATGTATTTTATAGCAAAGAAAATATTGAGACAAATTGATAAAATGCTGATAATCAATGTTTTGTTCATCAAATGTTTTCAAATCAACATTAGGGGTAGGGTTAAAGAAGTATAAGGGATACGGTTAAAAAGTATTACAACCACCAATTAATTTTAACAGTTTTATCAACCTTTAAGAGTAGATCTACATCTATTTTAGTATACACAATTCTCTCTAATTTTGAAGAAATTTCAAATTATATGTTAAAGATTAAATAAAAAGTGTTTGATTTGTATTGAATACCATTGAATTGAAAATCATTGGATAGGTAATTTTGATGAACTTGTACTCTTTAACCATTTATTCAATAAATCTAACCTACTTTATGTCATAAAGCTTCTGAAAGACCCAATTTTAGATCTACAAGGATTTCTAAGCTTTAAATTGAACATTTTATCTTTTCTCTAACATATATTTGTTGTCCTCAAGCCATTTGAATTTTGTTGAATTAACAAAAGATTTTCTTTGGGAAATAGTTTAGGATTTCTTTAAAATTGTAGACAATAATTTTTGTACTAGGATATATAGGCCTGGTCACATACGATTCAACATCCACAATACATCAATAATTATACTGAACAACTGACCATTTTTAGACATGCTTCTGTGATGAAGTTGATGTGGAATTGTGTATGTGACCAGGGCTTGACATTCAAAAACAGATACGAAATAGTAATTCCATCAACTGCAGCACAATCCCATTGACTTCTCTTTGAATAGAAAGGTTTAAAACCAAACAAAAGTTTTGAAATATCATATGTTCAATATTATGTTTGGGTCATGTTGAAATATCTGTATTGAAAAAATTGAAAAGCACTTTTGATCATAATTAGAATATGGATTAACTTACCCTTACCTATACAGGTGTTTTTGTAGCTATATTTCTTTAACCCTTTCCCAAACAAGACCTGGTTTTGACGACCCTAATAGAACATACTTGGGAAAACATTGAAACAAAAGAAGAAACTGCTGATAACCAGCAGTTTCTCCTTTTGTCTCAATATTTTCTGTGCCATATTTTTCACAAATCATGTCTATATTATCATCAATTTTGTCGTCTGCAGCAGCTTTAAAATTGGATCACACTAAAATTTTGCTGTTTGGGAAAGGGTTAAAAAAATTATTGCTCAGCAAAATTTACCTGAATCTGACCTTAGTGTAATAGCAATGAATTTTGTGCTAAAAATAGACTGTGATAACCGTTATGTTTTGATAAGCCGTTGGTGATGTTACAAAATCTCGTAACTACGGCTTGATTCAAGCCGTAGTTACAAGATTTTTATAACAACACCCACGAAATACTATTTGTTTGTCTGAAATAATGTCACACTTAATGTAACAAAATTGTTCCCTATTACAGGTTTCAATATCCTTCTAAATATATCTTTGAGATTGTCTGTCTTTTATTGATATAAGGAGGACATACACAGAGCTTCAGATTTACAGTGGGCCCGGGCCATTTGACACACTATTTGCAAATATGGCCCATCACTTTTCAACTCCAGGGGCCAAGCGGCCCAAGCTTTTACAAACTTTTTATATCACTATGTTTATTTTCATTGCTATGGCCCATCATTTCCAAAAATGACCCATCAATTTCCCTGCCATGGGTCATTTCGACCCACCACTCTTCAAATAAATCTGAAGCTCTGCATACAGAACACAAAGCCATAATAATAATGGAAAGTATAGCTCATGATAATTGACCTGGCAGAGTATCTGTAGCTAATAGCTAGAGACGCTCTGCAAGGTCATTAATCGTGAATTTTATTGACTTTGTGTAACATCATGAGATTGTGGGTTCGGGACACTTGTATGATTGCAGGCGAGTATCGATAATTCCAATTCATAATTATTCAGTGCATATAGGTCAGGTTTAGGTGAATTCGTCTGAGCAATACCATTTATATTGTATAAATTACAAAATAAATACTTCATCATAATTTTCGAAACATTGATAGTCATTTAAATATGTTATCATTTGTGTTTCCCTATAACAAGACCTCTAGGGATGATCTGAGATTTTTGTTAAACATACAGATAGGGGGGTTCGTTTTCCTAGTATTAAACAATTTGGACCAAAATGAAATAATCAGGCTACAGAGGCGGTTTGTATCAGCCCCGGATCCCACTCTAGATACTTTACTGGACCTTTCTTATGTTGCTAAGGTCAAGGTTGTTGGACAAGGTTATTAAAGTGGGTATTTAAGCTAATCCATTACCAGTCCAAATTCAAAGCAATTTGTTCATTTTCTACAATATTTTCCAAAGCCTTTATCTTAAGCAGTATCAAAAAGCGTCATTCTGTAGTAATAAATTTAAAACATTCACATCTCACTGCTTTTCAACAAAAACCTGGTAACTGCAGCTTAAAACAAGCTGCATGTACGAGGTTTTTGAAGAAATATGACAATCTTTTGTGTATCTTTTTTCAGAAGGAACCATGGCTATGATTTTAAGTGGATAAAGACCCCCCCTGAAAGATGGCATCAGAGCCAACACAACTGACTGTAGACAAAGAGGAGACCCTGTTTAGGGGGTACATCCCTATAAATCAACAACTGCTGGTGAGATTAACCCTTTCCCAAACGACAAAATTTTAGGGTGGTCTGATTTAGAAAAGGCCACAAATGACAAAATGGATGTTATTAAAGATAGGATTTGTGTAAAATATTGCACAGAAAATATTGAGACAAAAGGAGAAACTGCTGGTTATCAGCAGTTTCTTCTTTTGTCTCAATGTTTTCCCAAGCATTTTCTATTAGGGACGTCACAACCAGGTCTTGTTTGGGAAAGGGTTAACTTTCTTCAACCCGAATTGCAAAAGTTTTGGCTTTTCCAATTTGATAGCTGCTGCAAACATTTCAATGTGTGGATATAAAAACTTCATTTGTGTGCAAGATAGCTCAGAAATTATGCAGAAATAATAGTAGAAATCTTTGTAGCCATTAGCTAGGGTTTTCTTCTTTTGCCTAAATTTTCTCCTCTTTGTCTCTTAGCGTAGTCAAAACCAGGGCTTGTTTCCCAAACAGCTAACAATTTGGACATTTTCAATTTGAAGGCTGCATGCTGAAGACGACAAAATTTGTTGTGAGAAGGAAAGGATTTTTGTACAATATAGCACAGAATGTATTGAAGCAAAAGGAGAAAACCCTGAATATTAGCATTATTTTCTTTTGTCTCAATGTTTTCCCTAGCCCTTTCTTTGAGGAACCAGATCTTGTTTGGGAGGGAGATAAAAACTGCTGACTTTTATATTATCAAATGAAAACAATAATATTGCTCATTGTTTTTTTCTTTGCAGAATAAGCTTGAAGGATCAGACAAAATCACAGACATCATATTTAATGGAAATGGATATGTCACAGATGCCTTACTGTACCTCATTAAGAGGAAAGTCACACAGCCGGTAAGATAATTTCTTCAGATATATGCATGTTATAAATTATCAATCTTTTCGAAATCTATTTTGAATGCAGCTTTTATTCATTTAACAATGTCAACAATCAACCATGGGTAAGATCTCAAGTGAATAAAGAGCACGGGCCCGTATTACTAACGATTGATTTTTGCATATTTACAGTACAGCTCGCGCGTTTTTTGCCTAAAACGCTCGCCCACCGCGGTAAAAAAAGAAAAATTCGGGTGGAAAATCGCGGCGATTTGCCATCGAGGCCATAGCATTTTTCCACTCGAAATTTTCTTGCATCACCGCGATTCGCCGCGATGGGGGGGAAATCGCGGCGATCGCCGCGTTCGGGTGGAAATGCCAGGTAAGGCCTATATTATCCTACAGCGCTCAGTATTAAATGCGTTTTTGTTAAGTTTATATTATTTCATCCTGAGTGTGTTTTTAAATTGATTTACAGAACTATTTCAGAAATAAAGAGAATGTTATATTTAATACAAACGTTTTCTATAAAGTTCTATGAAGTCCGGTAATAACACATCGTTTTTGTAAATTAAAATATATAGTTATAGGTTATTATATAATATAGAACAGGTTATTTCCGCTTCTTTGTACATTATATTATGCTTTGCTATGCTTGATTTAATTCAATTAACTTTTTATATAATATTCTGTTTTTTGCAGATACATGTACGTGAAATCGTAAACTGCATGTTGGCTTCCTGGTCATAAATACGAAGAGTTTCTCTGTTTGAGTTACATATAAAAGTAATGCATATAATTTGACTACTTTTCAGTTTACAAAATAAACCAGTAAACCTGCGACTGTCATTTAAGGTTTATTTTTACCATGTTGGAACTTGCATGCATGTTGAAAGAAACACAAATGTTTTATGCATGACGCTACATTCTTAGTTACGCTATTTCCAAAATTGCTACAATTTGGTATGTCCTATTAAAAATCTACTCATACGGTAAGTTGGATGTTGCTGAAAACAGGATATATTACAACAATAGGAACTAGATAATGAGACACAAGAAGACCAGGGTAGTAATCAGTATGTTCTTCTTTTATCTTAATATTCTCAAATCATTTCGACGATAGCCCTTCACTCTCTTTCGAGGGGAAGAATATCCGGGGATCCAATAACAAAGCTTAGCACTGCAGAAAACAGATCAGAAAACATCGATAAAAATTGTCTACAATATACAGGTAGCATAGAAAATATTGCGGTAGCAGGGGAAATGCTGATCATCAGTATTTCTTCTTTTGTCTCAATTTGTTCTCAAGCATTGTGTATGTATGTGTTATTCTATAATTACATGCGCTTCCAAAAAAACTAATTTTGTGCAACCATCACTGCACAAAGTATCTGCAATTATTTTGTAATCTATATACATGAAGGCCGTGTAGCAAAGATAAAAGAAAAATAACTTCGAATACCTTGAAAAGAAGGCAAAAGGGTCATTTTTCTGTTGAAGTAGAAGAAGAATCCACAAACCCATTCAAAATTAACAAAAATCAAATCTGCAAAGGCATTCTTATCTTATCAAAACCTAATATATAATTATATAAAACCCAATAATTACGATAAATCAGCCAGAAAATACAGGCTTACCTGTCCGCGCAAATCACCGCGAATCGCGGCGAAAAAATTGCGGCAATTCCCGCGATTTTGGGTGGTAAAACATGCCCGCGTTTTTCTACCCGAAACCACCCGAAATTCAATCGCGGCAATGCACGGAAACGCGCGAGCTGTACTGTACTTGTAACAACAGCCCTGATTGGCTCAGTCGGATTTCTCGTGCAATCAGTTGTCTTGTTACACAGTTTATACAAAAACTTGATCGTAAGATGTTTAGTAATACGGGGCCCTGATCTTTCTGATTCTTTTAGGTGTACAGAAGGGCGGATTATAACATTCTGAGTAACTGGGAATATGCATGAATTTTTAACAATTAGTTGCATGATGTTCATTTGTAATGCCACATATATGAGACTTACCATGCAAAAAGTCACCCTCTGGAGAGCATGATGCATCAAATCTCTTGAAACAGTATATACAAAGCAGGCACAACCAGGATGTTGCATAAATATGAAAAATGAGCATGCAGTATTGTGGGAAAAAGAATCTATATCTATAAGATTACCTTATACTGTAATTAAAAGTTTCAAACCAAGCGAGTATGCACAAACTATCAATACTTTTCAATCTTTTCAGAAGGTCTGTCGTAGTGTGCTTGGTCACATATATCTAAACCTTCATGTACATTAATGTTGCTTGTCTTTACAGGGACAGAAGTTTTCAGACTTGTCTACTGTAGATTTTACAGGTTGTAACCTTCTTAGTGATCATGGAGTCAGATGTCTACTTGAGATACTGGCTGATTCAGGACAACAAGGTCTCAAAAAGGTAATTATTTGTATGTTCATCTGTCTGTCTGTCAGTCTGATTTGACTGGTGTAGATTTAACAGGTTGTAACCTACCGTCTGATCATGGAGTAAGATGTCTATTCAAGTTGCTGGCTGACTCAGGACAACAAGGTCTCAAAAAGGTAATTACCGTAATTATTCTAATAAACGCCCATATTCTAATAAAGGCCCATCCCCCAAAACTCAGCTGAAAATATGCATATTTCAAGCACAATTGAAGCGGGAAAGGATGATTCTGATAAATGCCCATCCCCAATTCCAGATTAAAATAAAGTAAGTCATAAACAAATATCCTTTCCAAAAGCAATGAAACAGAGCAATTCCTATCACCAAATTAGTTTACAATGAGGAATTTCATTAAAAATTCGGATTTTGCAGTCCTTGTAACAAAACTTTGCAAACTTTTATTTCATTTAGTTCGAGTTCATGAATTGACATTTGATTCACATGATTTCACTAACAAAATTAGAATACCTCTCATAAACGCCCATCCCTAAATTTCCTATCAAGCACTTTTCTAACAAACGCCCAGGCGTTCATTAGAATAATTACTGTATTTGTCTGTACATTCAGCTCTCTGTCTGTCTGTAAGTCTGATCTGACTGGTGTAGATTTTACAAGTTGTAACCTACTGTCAGATCATGGAGTCGGATATCTACTTGAGTTGCTGGCTGAGTCAGTACAACAAGGTCTCAAAAAAGTAATTGTTGCTTTTCAACAAAAACCTCGTAACTGCAGCATGTTTTAAGCTGCAGTTATGAGGTCTTTATTGAAAAGAGGTGTTTATATGTTGCGAAGATCTGTCTGTCTATCTGGATATCCTCATATGTTATTGCCTTGAAACTTTGTTGTCATATTTTAGACATAAATCTATAAGATATTTATTCAATTGGTATGTGCAATTGACCAAACACCGGTTGTCAATCAAATCACGGATTAGCCAAAGGACGATCAGAAAAATGCCACACCCCATTGCTTGGCTCAAATTCTCCGTTGCATGTGATATTGTATCGATCTATTGACTGGCAATCAAAACAATCGACATGCCAATGCTCCCCATTGTTTGTCTCAGATTCTACTTTGGGCGGAGCGATCTATCGATTGATGTTTGGTCAATGGTGCATGTAATAATCTGGGTTGTCAATGAAACTTGTAAAATATTCTGATGTTGTAGTGTTAATCATTTGTAAATGAAAATGAAATATTTATGCAGTAACAATGTTTTTTGCTAAACTCCTTTAAATTTATTACAGATTGAGTTTGGTGGATGTACAAGATTAACAGACAACACACTGGCCTACATGCTAGAGATCCTACCTAAATTCTCCACCAAAATAACCAGCAGTTTGATGGGCACCTCGGTCTCCTATCTTGGCATGTATTCAACAGATGTGTCCACTGCTGGTTGTCCTAATGACATTTATCAGGGTAAGAAATATTTGCTATTTTTGTGGCTTATTAGATATTTCAACTCTATCGAATAGAAGACCTGGTTTTACCTTTCCTATTAGAAAAAGGCTTTGGAAAACTTTAAGGCAAAAGAAGAAAATGCTGATGATCATCATTTTCTCCTTTTGCCTCAAATTTTCCTTGCAACATTGTACGCAAATCCTACCCCTATCAACATCCATTTTGTTGTCTGCAGCAGCTTTAAGAATCAACCAACTTAAAATGTTGTTGTTTGGGAAAAGGTTTATGGGTATCTCAGTCTCCCATCTTGGCATGTAGTAAACAGGTGTGTCTACAGCTTGTTGTCCTAATGATATCTATCAGGGTAAGGAATATTAGCGTTTGTAAAATTCTAGGTCTGTCTTTTCTCAGAAAAGATCACCAAATTGTCAATTTACTGTTTGTTTCCAAGTATGAATGTAAAAGTAAGAATATCCAGAAAGTAGAGTTTGTAAGTAAGTGAATGAAAGCAAAAACAAATAAAAAATGTAAGAAATACTATAGGTCAGAGGTGAAGGTTAGAGGGTGTTGAGAGGTTTAAAATGTTGACTGGAGTCTCTATGATGCTTTACCGGAGAGTGGACTAGAATCATCTATGGCACTGAAAGGGTTGAATTTGTACCAATTTATTTTATAGGAAAGAAGATAGACAGTCATGAATGTCAGGTGTTGATTGTTCCACATAGTTCACTCACCAGTGGTTTTGCTACATATCTGAATACTGGTTATATAGTAGATAGGAAATCTGCAGTGCTAGAACAAGGTCTAAAGGCTGGTGACTGGAATATCAACCTGACTGAAGTTTCTTCAACAAGTGTAAGTGTTTGCTAATACACATATTTTTTTATACATATCTGAAGACTAGTAATATAGTAGATAGGAAATCTGCAGTGCTAGAACAAGGTTTACAGGCGGGTGACTGGAATATCAACCTGACTGAAGTTTCCTCTACAAGTGTAGGTGTTTTTGTCACACTTCGTCAAGAAATATTGATAACTGTACATGTATCAATTAGATCTTGTAAGTCATCTCAGTTCAGACAATCTGTATTGTAATAGAAAACACATGTCAGACTTAATATTACATTGATCTGTTTCCTCAGTTCTTCAACGTCAATTTATGTTTAATAAATATTTTTTAACGTAATATTTGCATGGACATGAAGAAGAAATCATGCTTTGCACATGAACTAAAACACATTTCCTAATTTCTTCAATTATTTTTAGGCAGTTTGCAGCTAATTTGAGGCTGATTTACATGTAGTTGTCTTTCAGTTTATCATATGATATAAAGACCATTGTATTTCAGTGTTTATATGAGAGTGTCACCAATTCAGACCTCACACAAGTTATTATTCCCTTCGACTCAACTGCAGAGCCAAAGTCTGTGAAACAACATGTCATGGCTACCATCGCAAAAGTTGTAGCAAAAGTAAGTTAAGTTTTCTTTTAATAATCCCGTACATATTGAAAGGACTTCTGCACAAATTGGAAGAATTAATGTTTATTAATGTTTGGGACATTATATTAGACATTGATTATATATCTGTATTGCCTCTTTATACCTCTTTATCATCTGTATGACATTATGCTACAAACTGTATCATTAACAGCTTCAAAATGTTGAAGAGGTGTTTTTTAGGGGGAGGGGAAGATTAATTGTATTACCTTAGTTTTTATTTAGATCTATTATTGATTTTGCAGGAGTCAAGGCATCACAGTTTTCCCAAGAGAATAGAGTCCCTTAATGTTGGTAGGATGGGAGACAGGCCATTTATGGACATTCATTTATTGGACAGACTTGAAATGTTTCCGAATGAGGATGGCAGGACTGTTCTCAGGTACAGCACAGCTCGCATGTTTCTTTAACCCTTTTCCAAACAAGACCTGGTTTTGACGTCCCTAATAGAAAAGGCTTGGGAAAACATTGAAACAAAAGACGAAACTGCTGATAACCAGCAGTTTCTTCTTTTGTCTCAATATTTTCTATGCCATATTTTACACAAATTCTACCAATAATAACTTTCATTTTGACAAATGTGGCAGTTTTTGAAGTGGATCACCCTAAAATATTGTTGTTTGGGAAAGGGTTAACTAAAACAATCATATAAGTGAAAAATTGCAGTGATCTTCTACTGCAAGACCTGCGATATTCCACATGAATCTCCTCAATATTCGCGATGTTCACGATGATCCAGTGGTACTGGAAGGTAATGAAGAGGAGGGATAATGTACAATTTACAGTGAAATATGGCGGTGATTTCATGGCAAAATCGAAGTCGGATAGCGCTACTGCTCTTTTACATTTCATACAGTTCCTGAAGAAGCTATATGAGAACATAATGGATCTTGATCAGACTTTTTTTACGGATCCTGGCTCATTAGTGTATTCATAGAAGGGGGGGGGGGGGGGGGCTATTCAGGACACCAAGGCGTCAGCTTAATGCTTTGGTTATAATTATTTTACATGCAAGTTTTTCATATCTCTGTTTTTACTAATGCTATAACTATGAAGCTTTGCATAAGCATCTAGCTGTTACCATGATAATTATCAACCTCTACACAAAGATTCATTACTGTGACATTTAATTTAATGTCATTTTAGTTTTTACCCTTTTCAGACTTATTCACTATCTAGCACTTATTAGTCGCACTAGGCTGTCCTGAGACAGCTCTTGTTTACAATGCCAAGGCCAGACATCAAGGTCAAAAAAGGAAAAAAAATGTTGTAAAATGTGTCATTGGGTTTTCACTGAAACATTTGGGTTTTTCCAGGAATGTAAGCACCAATGAGAAGAGTATAGGAGTTTACATATCAAACGCCAGATTAAGTCGTACCAACAGCTATTTTGAGGTGGAGATCAAGAAGTGTACAGGTGACGGAAAGTTTGCTGTTCTCATCGGATGTCTGTACGATCAGCTCTTTTCTGATCCCAAGCCTATGGACTCAACATCTGACACTGGGGGATATGTGGATGGGTGAGTATGCCTTTTTGTTGTATTTTTTTATGATTTTGATTAAAACATATTTGTGGACAAGTTAACCAAAATATCCCGTATTTGTCCATCAATTCTTCAATACACTTTGTAAAAGAGGGATATTTTCTAAATTTTCGCCATTTTGAAAAAGGTTAAAAACTTTGTCATTTGATTTTCTCATTCTATTTCATAACCAGGATGGAAGTGTCAAAAGTTGGTCAGAAGTTTGGGTTCGGTGTTGAGGGCGATTGGCTGTCAGAATACATGCCTGCTCCTTCGGCAATGTTTTATTTCATACAAGATGGGGTCAAGGTACTGTAAAAGTCTTTATTTTTGCGAGCTCAACATTTCGCGATTTTGCTGTCTCGGATATATTCGCGAGTTTATAAATTCGTGAGTGGCTGATATAAAGATAGTGTGTTTCCATCATTTTCCGGAAATTTTCATTTCATTAATTTCCGTACAGGTCCGTTTAAATTGGATAAATGCATACATGAGCGATGTTTGTGTGAAATATTTTTCACACCTCTATTCAATTTATACCTGTTTTTGCACCTTTGTTCACTTTACACCTGTTTAAAGGATAATCGATAACTATTGTTCCTATATAATGATCGGATTTCAAATATATATTAAAACGTTGTAACTCCTTCGTGTTTATGTAAGATTTACATTGATTACTTATATATGCGAAAAGCAAGTCTTTTTTTTAGCTCACCTGAGCACGAATGTGCTCATGGTGAGCTATTGTGATACCGCTGTGTCCGGCGTCCGGCGTCCGGTGTCCGTCGTCCGTCGTCCGTCAAACTTTGACTTGTGTGCACTCTAGAGGCCACATTTTTTGCCCAATCAACCTGAAATTTGCTCAGAATGATTGTCTTGATCAAATCTCGGACAAGTTCGAAATTGGGTCATCTGGGGTCAAAAACTAGGTCACGGGGTCAAATCTTAGTAAAACCTTGTGTGCACTCTAGAAGCCACATTTTTTGCCAAATCAACCTGGAATTTGCTCAGAATGATTGTCTTGATAAAATCTCGGACAAGTTCGAAATTGGGTCATCTGGGGTCAAAAACTAGGTCACGAGGTCAAATCTTAGTAAAACCTTGTGTGCACTCTAGAGGCCACATTTTTTGCCCAATCAACCTGAAAATTGATCAGAATTATCGTCTTGATAAAATCTCGAACAAGTTCGAAATTGGGTCATCTGGGGTCAAAAACTAGGTCACGGGGTCAAATCTTAGAAAAACCTTGTGTGCACTCTAGAGGTCACATTTTTTTCCAATCAACCTGAAATTTGATCAGAATGATTGTCTTGATGAAATATTGGACAAATTCGAAATTGGGTCATCTTGGGTCAAAAACTAGGTCACGGGGTCAAATCTTAGAAAAACCTTGTGTGCACTCTAGAGGCCACATCTTTTGCCCAATCAACCTGAAAATTGATCAGAATGATTGTCTTGATGAAATCTCGGACAAGTTTGAAATTGGGTCATCTGGGGTCAAAAACTAGGTCACAGGGTCAAATCTTAGAAAAACCTTGTGTGCACTCTAGAGGCCATATTTTTTGCCCAATCAACCTGAAATTTGCTCAGAATAATTGTCTTGGTAAAATGTTGGACAAGTGCGAAATTTGGTTGTCTTTGGTCAAAAACTAGGTCACAGGGTCAAATCTTAGAAAAACCTTGTGTGCACTCTAGAGGCCACATTTTTTGCCTGATCAACCTGAAAATTGATCAGAATGATTGTCTTGATCAAATCTCAGACAAGTTTGAAATTGGATCCTCTGGGGTCAAAAACTAGGTCACGAGGTCAAATCTTAGAAAAACCTTGTGTGCACTCTAGAGGTCACATTTTTTTGCCCAATCAACCTGAAGTTTGCTCAGAATGATTGTCTTGATCAAATCTTGGACAAGTTTATAATTGAGTCATCTTGGGTCAAAAACTAGGTCACGGGGTCAAATCTTAGAAAAACCTTGTGTGCACTCTAGAGGCCACATTTTTTGCCCAATCAACCTGAAAATTGATCAGAATGATTGTCTTGATGAAATCTTGGACAAATTTATAATTGAGTCATCTTGGGTCAAAAACTAGGTCACGGGGTCAAATCTTAGAAAAACCTTGTGTGCACTCTAGAGGCCACATTTTTTGCCCAATCAATCTGAAAATTGATCAGAATAATTTTCTTGATGATATCTTGGACAAGTGTGTAATTGAGTCATCTTGGGTCAAAAACTAGGTCACAGGGTCAAATCTTAGAAAAACCTTGTGTGCACTCTACAGGCCACATTTTTTGCCCAATCAACCTGAAAATTTATCAGAATGATTGTCTTGATGAAATCTTGGACAAGTGTATAATTAAGTCATCTTGGGTCAAATACTAGGTCACGGGGTCAAATCTTAGAAAAACCTTGTGTGCACTCTAGAGGCCACATTTTTTGCCCAATTAACCTGAAAATTGATCAGAATGATTGTCTTGATCAATTCTCGGACAAGATCGAATTGGGTCATCTGGGTTCATAAACTAGGTCATGAGGTCAAATCTTTGTAAAACCTTGTGTGCACTCTAGAGGCCACATTTTGCCCAATCAACCTGAAAATTGATCAGAATGATTGTCTAGATCAATTCTAGGTCACGAGGTCAAATCTTAGTTAAACCTTGTGTGCATCCTAGAGGTCACATTTTTTGCGCAATCAACCTGAAAATTGGTGTACAAAAAGTTATTATATCAGGTGAGCGCTTCAGGGCCAATGGCCCTCTTGTTCAAAATATTTTTCTTATTGTGACAAAGTCAAAAGAAGCCCGATATATAGCTTTAATTGGTATACATTAGATATGAGCAATTTTGATAATAACCGATTTTGATGTACTAGCAACATCAAAAACATGTATGATTTCGGAAGGTCCCGATATTCGACTTACAATCGGTAATCTCCGGCACTCCGCAGACTATTATACTCACCAGAATGATGAATTCGCGGGATAACCCATTCGCGAAATATTAGCGAAAATATTGTCCTCATGAATAAATAGACTTTTACAGTAAGTCAATGTATTTTTACCCTCGTTTTAAGCTGCAGTTACGAGGTTTTTGATGAAAAGCAACAATATTCAAATTTCAAACTTAAGTATATCACATTGATGAGAAGTGCCATTTTCAAGGAATGCAACTCTGTGGTCCTTTTAATTTCTGAGTTATTGCCCCTTCTTTCTACACAATCAAAAGTTGGTGGTCTCTTCGATTTATAGCTTCCATAAACCCTTTCCCACACAAATTTGTGGAGAAAACTTGCCTCTGGCAGGAATCACTAGTGTCGAGAAAACTCGCCTATGGCAAGAAAAGGATTAATGCAGAAGAAATATCTCAACATAATAACACAGAAAATATTGAGACAAAAGGATAAATTGCTGATTATCAGCAATTTCTTCTTTTACCTCAATGTTTTCCCAAACCATTTCTACTAGAAATGTCAAAACTATGTCTTAATTGGGAATGGTTTAACAGAGCCATCAACAACAGAAAATTTGCAAATTTGATCAATTTGACCTCATGAATATCTGTAATGTCTTTGACACTAATGTAATGCAAATTTGACATAATTCTTAGAATTTTCTTTTTCCAGGGAAGTGTTAAAACAAGGGTGTAGTGCCCATTACGCGTAATACGCATGTGTGTAATGTAAAAAATCGCGAATATGTCGTAGGTTTCTTTGTATTGTTTTTAGCATCAGTTTTGCCGTTTTTGTGTCTCAAAATGCACATAGAATGCACAAAAACAGGTCAAACAAACCAAAATTTTCTTGGGTGAAACACCCGAACTCCCTTAAGAAGGGAAGGTATACACTGTCTTGTGCTCTACCATTTCAGACCTCGGCTTTCGTGCTTAATAAAATAAATTTCTGGTTACGCCCATGGGTTAAAATACATTTTAATGAAAAGAACATTTCTTTTACATTTTACAGACATATGGTAAAGACAAAGACAACAATTTGAAGGACAGTCCAAGTTCAGGCATGTATCCGCTGGTGTCAGTTCTCGGGGAATCCATTGGTGAAGTCATTATTCCAAAACTGGTGCAGCCCCCAAAGGTAATGTCCAGGGCAACAGATAAGCAGGGGTTAAGGCACTTTGAATTTGTTATTTAAAAACTTAACCCTATGTTGTGGGTACTCATTGGAATCGTCTCCATGAGACGATTCCAAGGAGTACCCATAACATGGGGTTTGAGAACCACAAATGAAAAATTTTATTTTTAAAATCAAATACACCCTCTTATCTGTAGCTTTGATTGTCTAAAATTTATTATGCCCCCTTTCGAAGAAAATGGGGGTATATTGTTTTGCAAGTGTAGGTCAGTTGGAAGGTCGGTCGGTCAGAAGGTCGGTTGGTCGGAAGGTCGGTCGGTCGGTTGGTCTGTAGGTCGGTCGGTCTGTCCGTAGACCAAACCTTGTCCGGAGCATAACTCGAAAAGTATGTAAGGTAGAATCATGAAACTTCATAGGTGTATAGATCTCATTATGGAGAGGTGCAGTGCACAAGAACCGTAACTCTGCCGATCAAATTTTTTGAGTTATTGCCCTTTGTTGATTTTATAACTTGATTCTTGTCCGGAGCATAACTCAAAAAGTATGTAAGGTAGAATCATGAAACTTTACAGGTGGATAGATCTCATTATGGAGAGGTGCAGTGCACAAGAACCGTAACTCTGCTGATCAAATTTCTTGAGTTATTGCCCTTTGTTGATTTTCAAACTTGATTCTTGTCCTGAGCATAACTCAAAAAGTATGTTAGGTAGAATCATGAAACTTTACAGGTGAATAGATTTCATTATGGAGAGGTGCAGTGCACAAGAACCGTAACTCTGCCGATCATATTTTTGGAGTTATTGCCCTTTGTTGATTTTCAAATTTGATTATTGTCCGGAGCGTAACTCAAAAAGTATGTAAGGTAGAATCATGAAACTTTACAGGTGGATAGATCTCATTATGGAGAGGTGCAGTGCACAAGAACCGTAACTCTGCCGATCAAATTTTCTGAGTTATTGCCCTTTGTTGATTTTATAACTTGATTCTTGTCCGGAGCACAACTCAAAAAATATGTAAGGTAGAATCATGAAACTTTACAGGTGAATAGATTTCATATTGGAGAGGTGCAGTGCATAAGAACTGTAACTCTGCCAATCGACTTCTTGGAGTTATTGCCCTTTGTTGATTTTTACACTTAATTCTTAACCTTGCCTTTATCTCATGTCCTTTTACACATACAGCCTTGATGTCTCACACATAGATACCTCCTATCAACATCATTCACATTTAACCATGACCTTGGACCTTGTGACCTTGACCTTGGAGTTTGACCTACTTTAAAAAAAATTGAACCCGGAATATATCTCATGACCTTTTACAAATACAGCCTTGATATTTCACACATGGACACATCTTACCAAGACCTTTCACAATTGACCATGACCTTGGACTTTGGGACCTTGACCTTGGAGTTTGACCTACTTTTAAAAAACTTTAACCTGGTCGATATATCATGTCCTTTTACACATACAGCCTTGATATTTGACACATAGAAACCTCCGACCAAGACCTATCACATACGAATATGACCTTGGACCATGTGGCCTTGACCTTCGAGTTTGACCTACTTTTAAAAAAATTAAACTGGGCCTATATCTTATGTGCTATTACACATACAGCCTTGGTATTTCACACATGGACACATCTTACCAAGACCTTTCACATTTGACCATGACCTTGGACCTTGTGACCTTGACCTTTGACCTACTTAAAAAAACTTTAACCTAGCCGATATATCAATTCCTTTTACACATACAGCCTTGATATTTGACACATGGACACCTACGACCAAGACATTTCACATTTGACCATGACCTTGGACCTTGTGACCTTGACCTTGGTGTTTGACCTACTTTAATAATACATGAACCTGGCCTATATTTCATGTCATTTTACATATACAGCCTTGATATTTCACACATGGTCACTTCCAACCAAGATATTTCACTTTTGACCATGACCTTGAACCTTGACCTTGGAGTTTGACCTACTTTTAAAAATCTTAAACTAGGCCTGTCTCACGTCCTGTTACCTATACAGTCTCAATATTTTACACATCGACACCTCCTACCAAGACCTTTCACATTTGACCATGACCTTGGCCTGTGTGACCTTGACCTTTGATTTTTAGCTCGACTTTTCGAAGAAAATGAGAGCTTATACTGTCACCCGGGCGTCGGCGTTGGCGTCGGCGTCGGCGTTGCAACCAAGGTTAAAGTTTTTTCAAACATCAATAACTTCCATACTATCCAAGGGATTCAACCCAAACTTGGAATATTTATTCACCATCACACCCTCTACCTTACTACCAGGGCCCATAACCCTGGCTGCACTTTATTTGGAGTTATGCCCCCTTTATACTAAGCAACTTAGAAAGTCGAGCGCGCTGTCTTCGGACAGCTCTTGTTACATACTTTTAGAAATCTGTAACCTAGCCTTTATCTTATGTCCTATTACACCTACAGCCTTGATATTTCACACATAGACACCTCCTACCAAGACCTTTCACATTTGACCATGACCTTGAATATTGCAACATTGACCTTGGAGTTTGACCTACTTTTAAAAAGACTGAAACCAGGCATATATTTCATGTCCTTTTACACCTACAGCCTTGATATTTCACACATGGACACCTCCAACCAAGACCTTTCACTTTTGACCATGACCTTGACCTTGGCATTTGGCCTTCTTTTAAAAACTTTAACCTGGCCTATGTTTCATTTTACTTTTACATAAACAACTTTGATATTTCACACATAGACACCTCCGACCAAGACCTTTCATATTTGACCATGACCTTGGACCTTGTTAACTTGACCTTGGACTTTGACCTACATCAAATGTAGGCCCTTGAGGGGGCATATATGTTTTACAAACATCTCTCATTATGATAGTCCATTGGTGAAGTTGGTATACCAAAACTGGTGCACCCCCCTAAGGTAACGCCTAGAATGTATTATAATATGATAAATTTATATATTTGAGCTAGGATCTGGAAAAAGGTCCTTTAAGGCTTTTGAGCCCAACCTGGTTCCAGATCAGCCTGCGTATACACGCGATCTGATCTGGAACCATGTTGTTCTCTAATAACTTCTTCGTGACCTGTAGTTACTTACAGAGAGAAGCATGGATGCATATTGGACTGCATTTGACAACAGGCTGATTTTGAAACACAATTTTTAAAAATGCTATAAGGGACGTTTTTCCAGATCCCAGCTCATTTTGTTTTATCATGTCTGTCAGTCTGTCTGTTTGCATTATTCTGTCCATCCCTGGACTTATTTGTTTTTGTGCTCTTACTAAAGATTCTTTTGACCTAGGACATGGTAACTTTACACAGTGGTTGCCTTTTACCAAATGGGGGGGGGGGCATGTTGTTTTGGAGTCACATGGGTCAATGGTCAAGGTTACAATTGAACTGGGATTTTTTGATAGCACATCCATATGGACAAGGCACTAGTGGGTGGAGGGGGGGGGGGAGATTTTGTCAGCCTTTTCAAAAAACGAAATATTATTCATGGTTTCTCAAATCTTATGTTGTGGATACTCATTTGAATTGTTCACAAGATAGGGTTTGGATCTGGAATAATAAATTTAGAATGACTTTTACCACCTTTTATCTGCTGCTCTAAGAAGAGACAAAAATTGTGTTGTTTGGCAAAAGGTAAATTTTCTTTGTCAATTCAAGTACCCATCTAGAATAACTGGGGATTTTTTTCTCTTTGAAACAGTTTGACGAACACTACAATACTTTTCAACAAAAACCTCGTAACTGCAGCTTGTTTAAAGCTGCAGTTACGAGGTTTTCGTTGAAAAGCGACAATTAGTTACATTCATATTTTGACATTTTCTATTCAGGAAATTGAAGATAAGAACAAGCATGCAAATAGATGGATTGAGAGAAAGTTTACAAGCTATAAAGACTCTGTAATGGTAGATAAGGAAGGCAGAATTCAGTAAGTGAATGAAAATAACCATGATTTGTTCACTGCTGTGAACCCATTCCCACTCAGAGATGCTTTTTGATTCCCCATAAGAAGGTTTGGGGAAAACAATGTGGTAAATGAAGAAATTACTACAATTTCTACATTTCTCACAATGTTCTCTACCAAGAAAACCCAAAAAATGTCGAATTTCATTCACTTGAAATTGTTGTCTGCAACATCTTTGAATTTAGACCAGTCTTAAATATTGTTGTTTGGTAATGGGTTAAGCCTTTCCCCAATGATAAATAATTATGCTTATTAATACATTTTGACAAGAGCTGAACTTGAATTTTGACTCAGAGACATGTTGATCTTTACCTAGGTACTTGTTTCATCCCTGCTGCAGTTCTTACAGCACTTTCATTCTCAATATTCATTCCATTCTCTTACCAGGCTCATATCTAGACGGAGGCCTGGAAGCCCGGGTTTCAACATATTAACTCTTTCGCTGCCAATGTCGCCTTTTGGCGACCTACTAGGAGACTGCCAATGTCGCCTTTCGGCGACCTGACGATCACGTTTCTTTACACATGTTTTTAACATGTTTTACGGCATCGATTATTTACGACTTTTGACTCATTTACGGCAAATAAGTTTGTTTACGGCATTCAACCAGGAAATTAGATCATTTTCTGGATTTTTGATGATTTTGAAGCTGTTTCTAGATGACAAATTCTCAGATCAGTGAGGACCAACAAAATGGCGACTCGCCTCACTGTGGATGATGTTCTGACATTGATTGCAAACGATTCAGACGCAGGATCGGAGTTTAAATTTATAGAAAATGTATGTTTACAATTTTTACTGACCTATTTGTACATTCTTCATGTTTATTTCGTAAAATACCGTACTTTATTCTATTCTCACCTGTTCTCACCTGTACATAATGTGTTAAGCTAAAACCCTTTACCTACCTATGATGAAAAAACATGCCAGTCTCGTCTATTTTGATAAGATATTCTCCTACTTTGATTTTCTTCTCTAAACATTTGATTAGATGTTTGTACAAAATTTTAAACATACTTTTATCTGGTTGAAGGTGTGCACTGTCTACACAAAGTGATTTCAGAGGATTTTTGTCAGTTTTTTTGTATAATCTGGCAGCCCTTGGCGTGTAATAAATGTATAAAAAGTGTTTAGTTTTACTCATAAGTATTAGTTTGGTAATGTATTAGACAGATATTCCTTAAAACTAATTTTTTTATTAGATTTGGCCATACCAAATAACTTTTTTTACACAAAAACACCATTTTTTCTATTTTTCAAGGTCAGCCAAGGTCACGGTCAAGGTCAAGGTCATACAATCACATATTTGAAAGCATATTTATTAATCATAACATATAAACTTAATTTCCTGAAAGTTTCATTACAATCTAACAACAAATAAATATTTTAGAGTAATTTCTTTATATAGAGTATAATTTTTGGAATTTCCTGGAATTTAATTGGCACTGAGGAGTCTGTTTTCTAAGAAAATTTGGCAGCGAAAGAGTTAATTTTTCAAGTATGCCCAGTAGTCTTTCTAAGACAAAAATGTGAAAAAAGACTCCTAGATGCTGAAGAACCCCCACAACCCATTACCATATAACAAAAATTTCTCCCATTCTAAATTCAAAGATGTTACAGATGACATTTTCAAGTGAATGTAATTTTACATTTCTGGTTTGTCTGGGTAGAAAACATTGTGGGAAATGAAGAAATTGCTTGTCACAAGCAATTTCTTCATTTTCCATAATGTTTTCCAGAGCTTTCCTGTTTCGGGGGCATCAAAATATATCAAAAGGACTCTACAATATGTGTTGGGCTTCAACATTACAAAATTCGTGGCTCGCCCCTGCTTACATACATATCTCATACATAAAGTAACACTTTCTATTATTTTGGTAAATTAGGAATATTCATAACTCTTTAAAAGGGAGTCAAAACCTCATAACAACAGATTGATGAAGCTGGAGTTACGAGGTTTTGATCCCAGACTGGCAATATATTCATATAATATTCTTATTTAGAGCCACAGGTAAGTGGGAGTGAAGACATTCTAACTTTATTATTTCAATTCCAAATTGTATGTTGGGGGAAGATCTACTTGTTTGAATCCTCTCAATGAGATGATTTCAATGATAATCCACAAAAAAGGGTTTCGTAAACAATAAATGAAATATTACATTTTGAAAAGATATAACCCCCTTTTATCTGGAACTTTGTCTTATAGTTTTAATACCCTGTATGGAAAGATCGGGTGCATATTCTTTTACCTGTGTCTGTCTGTCTGTCCATCTGTCTGTCCAAAAACTTAACATTTGCCTTTTCTCTAAAAGTATTTGACATACAAAGCTCAAATTATGTATGTAATTTTCTTTTAATGATATCTATCTGTTCCATGTAATTTGATCTTCCTCAAGGTCATCTTTTAACCCTCATCAACGCTTTACACAAAAACTTAACATTTTAGAAAAATGGCCATTTCGGGGGCATTTGTGTTTCACAAACACATCTTGTTTTTTGTTTTTTTTTCTTTACTAGATTAATAAGGAACAGGTCATATGGAAATGAAGGGCTATTCATAGGACGGTATGAGATGACGTCGGTCAACACAACATTTTCTGTGTGTTTGGAGAAGCTGAGAGTGGGCTTGGGACAAAACTCTGAATTCTTCCTGGGTGTGGCTTATGAATTGTATGAGAATACGAATAGCAGAGTACATTCTTGTGTGTTTCTACATGTTCTTCTCAAACCGTAAGTTTTAAAAGCTATTGACCATTAACACCCCCCCCCCCCCCCCCTAAAAAAAAGTGTGATGCTTTTCAGCAAAAACTTTGTAATTGCAGCTTGAAACAAGCTGCAGTGTAAAAAACGACAATATGAACCTTTATAAAACAGGTGTTTTGTTGTCAACAACTTAAGCCAACATTCTGAGTGATCATTTTCTTCAATCAGTTGGAAAATATTTAGGAAAAGAGAGAATATGCTTGGAAATCATAGTTTATTTCAGCCAATTGGATACATGTATGTTCCCTCTATAACACCTTATAAACATGGGAATTGTTTAATTGCTTTGCTTGTTTGAATGTATTGAGCGATCAGGATGATGAAAATCAAAGAAGATTGACCCTTTCCCAAACAACAAAAAATCTGGTTATCAGCATCTTTTCTTTTGTCTCAAAGTTTTCTCAAGTCTTACTCTATTAAGGAGGTCAAAACCAGGTCTTGTTTGAGAAAAGGTTGATAAATGGATCAATGAAAACTGGAATTATTTTGCAAGGATTGAAATGGAATGAATGTCAGTTTCAAGTTGTTCTGAATTAAAAGGCATTTTTTTAAAAGAATAATCCAAACTGTTTTAGTGATTTAAGCCATGACCAGACTGGAAAACTTAAGACTGGTCCAAGATTTTTCAAAAAGAAAATTTCAATTTAGAGTAAAGGCGGGTATTTTCGACACCTTAAGACGAAATGAGCAAAAAAAAGTTGTGGCAAAATATTCCGGAGAATAAACATTTATCAAAACGGAAGTTGGCTTGATTTTTTTTATTTGCAAAAAAAGCCGCCCGAATACGATATTGTCGTTGTCGTCTTTTTTCCCGTTAAATCATGGGACCCATCGTAGTATAAATTCGACACCTTGCGGGTAAATTCGACACCCCAAGAATTTGTGTATGAAAATAATCAGAAAACGATGTTAATATCTCTTATAAACTACAAATCATGTGAATATATTGATTACGACGATGCACTTGATTGTTCTTCATTGAGATTTTCATTCTCACCCACGATTCGGAGACAGAGAGATCAATTTGCGAAATGTGATTTTTTTAAATGTTCATCCACGCAAAGTCATTTCCTAAACCACAAATATTCCCTTAAAGCATCTACGTAATATTCCTTCTTCATTTAAAACACCGCGGTCGCCAAACAACAATGTTTTGTTTAGGAAGTTAATTGTCTCCTCGAATGAAATGTAAAAGTAATACCTTGTCGCTGAAATATTCCAATTAATGGTTCAATTAATCCATGACCAAATTAATCTTAACGTAACATGCGCAGCCCGAAATTTCAACAACTGTTCCCTTTTAAGTACTGTATGGGAATGAATCTATTTCTATTTTCGGAAACTGCTCAATAACAGGTGTTCCACGCGTGGCTGCGCGGCTTTGTTTGATGTTTTAAATTCTCCCTCAGACGGTTAGTGGTATGACGATTGTATGACGTCATTATACCCCCGCAAACGAAGTTTGGAGGGGGTATACTGGAATCAACCTGTCGGTCCAGTGGTTGGATGGTTGGTTGGATGGTTGGATGGTTGGATGGTTGGTTGGATGGTTGGTTGGTCTGTCTCCAAAACTTTGTCCGGACAACTCCTCCTACACTGGTGGACCGATTTAGTTCATACTTGGCACAAGTGTTCATTGTGACCTGTAGATGTGCAAGACGCAAATTTCACGAAAATCGGACCGATACTTTCTGAGTTATGGCCCCTGATTTGACAAAAAAATGCTTGTCCGGATAACTCCTCCTACACTTGTGGACCGATTTAGTTCATACTTGGCACAAGTGTTCATTGTGACCTGTAGATGTGCAAGACGCAAATTTCACGAAAATCGGACTGATACTTTCTGAGTTATGGCCCCTGATTTGACCAAAAAATGCTTGTCCGGATAACTGCTCCTACACTTGTGGACCGATTTAGTTCATACTTGGCACAAGTGTTCATTGTGACTTGTAGATGTGCAAGACGCAAATTTCACGAAAATCGGACCGATACTTTCTGTGTTATGGCCCCTGATTTGACCAAAAAATGCTTGTCCGGATAACTCCTCCTTCAGTTACTGTCCGATTTGCTTCATACTTGGCACAGGTGTGCCTTGGGACCTGTAGATGTGCATGACGCAAATTTCACGAAAATCAGACCGATACTTTCTGAGTTATGGCCCCTGATTTGACCAAAAAGTGCTTGTCCGGATAACTCCTCCTATACTTGTGGACCGATTTAGTTCATACTTGGCGCAAGAGTTCATTGTGACCTGTAGATGTGCAAGACGCAAATTTCACGGAAATCGGACCAATACTTTTTGAGTTATGGCCCCTGATTTGACCCAAAAATGCTTGTCCGGCCAACTCCTCCTACAGTTTTTGTCCGATTTGCTTCATACTTGGCACAGGTGTGTATTAGGACCTGTAGATGTGCAAAACGCACATTTCTTGAAAATCGGACCAATACTTTCTGAGTTATGGCCCCCTGATTTGGCAAAAAAATGCTTGTCCGGATAACGCCTCCTACACTTGTGGACCGATTTAGTTCATACTTGGCACAAGTGTTCATTGTGACCTGTAGATGTGCATGACGCAAATTTTACGAAAATCGGACCGATACTTTCTGAGTTATGGCCCCTGATTTGACCAAAAAATGTTTGTCCGGACAACTCCTCCTTTAGTTACTGTCTGATTTGCTCCATACTTGGCACAGGTGTGCATTAACTTCTGTAAATGTGGAAGACACACATTTCACGTAAATCAGAACGACACTTTCTGAGTTATGGCCCCTGATTTGACAAAAATGCATGTCCGGACAATTCCTCCTACATTTACTGAACAATATGCTTCATACTTGGCACAGGTATGCATTATGACCAGTATAATTATGCAAGATGCAAAATTGACGGAAATCAGACCGATACTTTCTGAGTTATGGCCCCTGATTGGACCAAATTAAAGAAAATCGGATTGACAAATTGTTTAGTATGGCTCCTGATTCAACAAAAACGCTTGTCCGAACAAAGGTGGTGGCGGGGGTATTTTTATCACCTTCAGTGATAGATTTCTAGTTTTGTTCCGACAAAGGAATGAGAAATCAGCACGTGAATATCCCTGTCAATCAAGCATATAAAGGATCGAATGGGTGGAGACTGACAAACTGTTCCGACCAATCAATTAAACACAGTTTGCTCAGTAGATTTACAAGGCGGTGCCACGTGAATTAAAAGAACCGCATTCGGGTGTTTTGATAGTCGCTAAATAAGGAATTTGTGCACCTTCAAACAAAGGTCAAATTTTTAAGTGATATTTAATTTTCATGCGTTGGATTGTTAACTTTTGTGGTGGAATTAATAAGGATGTTTCTTACAAAGTAAGACTCGCTTTATTTAATATATTCATCTACTACAGTCGAGAACTTTGACTGACCTCAGAATATGAATCTTATGGAAAAGTTTACCGCGTGAAACGTTTCAGATGCAAATTGATGTGGGATTTGTTAAAAATACGTATATTTAGATCAAAATTGTTTGTTGGTTGATGAAAAAGGCATCAACGCCATTTCTACTGTTCAAAATAAGCGCAACAACCAAACTGTTGTCTGTTTCTGTCGATGTAGGAACATTCAAATTCAAACAATTAATCACGTTTTACGGCATGTCGAATTTATACGCTCTTGAAATATTTTGTCGTATAAATTCGACACCCTTTCTCAAGTTGAAAATAAAACGGAGAGATGCTTTTTATCAAATAATTTATGAAAATATATACATTTCCGGCATAGTATTGAAACATTTATCATATAAAAATGATATTCATAATTTTTCATATGTCTTTGTTTAGATCCACTTTCTTACGATTATCTGTAACGGTCATTTTTGCTCATCAGAAAATTCGACGACCTTTTTCTTCCGCGATTTTTTCGGGTAAAGGGTGGGTGTTTGGAGGACATGAAATATTTTTATACGTCAGTTATTGCCCCGACATAAGGTTTTCAATATTAGAATGCTATTATCACGATTTTTGTGTCATGTATTGTAAAAATTATAAAAGGGTGTCGAATTTTGACGACTGTCGAATTTACCCGACTTTACTCTAATATTTTTCTGGTCTTTCTCACGGTGAAGATTGTGTATGATGGGATGGATAACGAATACGGACAAATTTGCCTCGCTTCAGGTAAGAAATTATGCAATAATTTTTGCGTCAATTTTCATGAATAAATTGCTCGTGACTAGCAATTTCTTCATTTCCCACAATGTTTTTTACCAAGAAAGACCAAAAAATGTTAAATTTTGTTCAATGGAAATTATTGTCTGCAACACCTATGAGTTTGGACTAGGCTAAAATTTTGTTGTTTTGTAATGGGGTAATAAAGTCCTAAGACATAAATATCACTAATACTATAGGTTATTGCATTAATATGGGAATATATTGTGTCGAACAAGTTCTTTTGGCAGAGTAATCCGAGCTTGCATACTTTCCTCCCGTTCAAATACATAGGGACAATATCAAAGTATATATAGTAGTCCGCTTCGGTACCGCGTCTTTTACGGTACCGCGGTATTCAAAACAGTGTTCATTTGCGAACGAAGTATCACCTACCAACTGCGTGCATTAGCAAAATTAAAAGCAAAATCATTTACTCTGATCATTGGTGATTACTTTTAATAAAATTTCGGTTGCATTTGATTTACTTTAGAAAGAGAAATCATGTTTTCATGTCCCCATTTATTATTGATTTTTCTGGACACCATTAAGTACCGTGGTACCCAAGAGGACCATCCTAATAATAAAAGTTTCTGTATTCAATATCACAGGTACAGACAAGTGTGGACATGCCCTGAATGTTCCAATCAGAATCAAGGGACGGCTGAGACCTGCATCATCTGTTCTGTAGGGAAAATACCAGAAGAGTAAGTTTGTGGCCATGACCTTTGACATTGTGACCTTGACCTTGCAGTGCTACAAATATGTGACTTGTCATGGTGAATGGGACCTTCGCGGAAGTGTGGAAAGTCTTGATCTTATTCAGTCTGCGCAGACTGACTAGGATCTAAACTTTTCACTCTAAGGTAATTTCTTGAACTAGGTTGCTTTTTCTTTCTTATTATATGTTCATTAGCTCGACTTTTTGAAGAAAATGAGAGCTTATACTGTCACCCGGGCGTCGGCGTTGGCATCGGCGTCGGCGTTGCAACAAAGGTTAAAGTTTTTTCAAACATCAATAACTTCCATACTACCAAAGGGATTCAACCCAAACTTGGAATACTTATTCACCATTACACCCTCTACCTTACTATCAGGGCCCATGACCCTGGGACCACTCCATTTGGAGTTATGTCCCCTTTACACTAAGCAACTTAGAAAGTCGAGCGCGCTGTCTTCGGACAGCTCTTGTTTTTCAAATGGGATACTTGGTTGACAATTGGTAAGACTGATATGTTTCTCAAAATTTGGCTTCACTCTTTCATGTATTCCTGTTTCTCATTGATTCGTTGATTTTCATTGATTTCATGGATATTGAAATACCACTTCTTCAGTTATTCTGTATGTTCAAAATATGTAAAAATGATAAGTCTTCACACAAGAAATATTTTGCTAATATTAAAATGTCAAAAATTGAGTTCTGCTGATTTTTTCTTACAGAATTTTAATAAAAACCTATTTATGAACAGTTTCTCACTTTGAAACAAAAGTTCTGCACTAGGGGTATAGTTTGATAGCAATGTCTTCAAAGAAAATCGTCTGTCACCACCATTGCTGTGCACCAATTGATGCAAGTCTATTTAGACTCACTCTTCTGTTTTTCTATTGTTTGTTTATACCTCTAATTTGCAAGAAAATTAGGTCCAATCAGGATCCATGAAATAAATGAGAAAAAAGATGGCCGACCTTTATCTTCAAGGCACCTCAGAATAATGTAATTTACCAAAATCTTTTATTGTTTTTGAGTAAAATTATTATTGCAAGTTAAAGATTTTATATTTTTTATTTGATCTATGAATAAAGGTAGTGAGAATTTCATAAACTATTGTGCATAGACAACATTTCAAATTAAGATTCACGAATTTAGGGGTAAACAGCATAATTTGATGGAGAGTTTACCCTATTGGAAGTAGAAATTCTTGGTTAAGTTTTTACGTGCAATTTCCATATATCTGTTATAACTGTTTTAATGAGACTATTCGGCGTCAGCGTAGCTGTAATGCAGGGGTGTTTAATTCCACTCGCCCGCTCGCATTGGTGAGTAGTATTTGGCGAGTGGAGTAAGTTATCTACTAGTCCTACCAGGCGAGTAAAAATATTACCTTGCAAATGAATAACAACATAATTCAAAGTCAATACGGTGTTTTTTCTCGGTTGCGATCTGTGCAATAAATTTATAAAATCTGTCAGATCAATGGGAAACCAATTTTGTATTTCACAGTAACTCCGATAAACAGGAAGTTTTCAGGCAGATATGTGGATTAATTGTCTGTGGCGACATTGTTACATTAACATAATTTATTACTGTGTATAAATTACGTCGCCGCTGTCTCCTGCAATAAGTCAAAGAACGATTTTTAAAATGTTGTTACTGAATATTTGGGTCAAGTCAAAAGTTCATGGAAATGACGATTAAAATTGAGAAAAAGAATGAGCATTTTACATAATGAAAAGAGTAAGTCACAACAAAAGGTGTATGACGAGTGAACATTGGAAACAGGTGTCTAACTTCTAGTGTAGTCTTTGCTTTTGTTGTTTTCGTGGGCCGAAATAGAAGGATAAGAGTTGTTCTGTAAACTTAAGAGAAAAAAGCAGCCAAGAAATCTTCGTTGGTTATTTGAATCATGCCCAAATGTAAGAAAGAGACTTTGAAACTCCATGGTAAAAGGGCTAAACACATGAAATGCGTCGATCATCAACATGTTGCAGATAACCCTCCTTCATCTTCCTTACAATATTCATAAGACAAACACAATCATAACAAAAATTGCAGGAAGAGTAACATAAATGTAAGGGCTAGTAAATTTGGGCTTTTAGTCATACAGGGCGAGTGGAAGAAAAAATAATTTTACACCCCTGTGTAATGCTTTGGATAAGTTTTTACATGCAAGTATGTCAAATATCTGTTTCTACAAATGCTATTGCTCTGAAACTTTGCACATGCATCTGTGATCATAATAGTCTCCAAGCAAAGATTCATTACTCTAACATGTAATTTAGTGGAATTTTTACCCTTTTTGACTTAGAAATTCTTGGTTAAGTTTTTACGTGCAACTTGCATAGAGATCTATCTGTGATAACTTTTTCTGTTACAGCTTTTGCTTTCAAACTTTGCACATGCTTCTGTGATCATTGTATCAGCTTCTACGTAAAGATTTGTCACTCTGACATTTAGTTTGATGGAATTTTTATCCTTTCCTGACTTAGGAAGTCTTTCGCGTACTGGTTAGGTTTTTATGTGCAACTTCCATATATCTGTGATCACCTTTTTCCGTAACAGCTGTTGCTTTCAAACTTTGCACATATGCTTCTATGACCATAATATCAGCCTCTAGGCAAAGATTCATTACTCTGGCATTTAGTTTAATGTAATTTGTACCCTCTTCAGAGTTAGAATTTTTTGCTACCCAGTCATTTTACAAAGAGTTTAAACATAAGTTACGTTCTGTTGTTTTATCTCTAAAAAATTTCTTTTGACAGAGCTAAAGATGCAAAACACTGGAAATGTAGTTATTGCTCAAGCATGAATGAGGTGAAAAATGATAAATGTAGCAACTGTCCTAAAGGAGTCATACCAGAGGGGTAAGTTTCTTAACCCTTTGCCAAACGGCAATATTTTGGACTTGTCCAAATTCAAAGAAGTTGCAGACAACATTTCAAATGGTGACATTTTAAAATTTTACAACTTTAAGTGGAAAACATTGTGGAAAATGAAGAAATTACTTGTGACACAATGTAGCCTTATTCTTATGGAGTGCAATTTTCAATTGTTATTAGCAAATTGCCAGTATGCTAGTTGAAATTCCAGCCATGTTCTAACATGATACTGTAAAATGCATAGCTAGTTTTAAACTGTAGTTACAAGATTTTCAATGAATGTGTATTGACAATTTGACTTAAGTCAAGCTTTGACCTCCGTTTTTACCTACAGTACAAATGTAATCTGTCCCAGATTGCATGGTCTCTATTTGGACAATAAAACCATATACTTGTTATTTCATAAATCAGACTTTTCTGACATATTTACTTTTTCTTTGTTATACTGCTCCTGGCTCAAGATTATTCTACTGTTATTTCAGATTTGGTGAATATACTCGTGAAGTATGGTAAGTTATAAATTGTTACCCTTTCCCAAGCAAGACCTTGGGCCCATTTTATCAACGAACTTAAGAACATTTTTTTGCATAAGTATGTTTTACAAAATATGTTCACAGCTAAGAAATTCGTAAGTTTTTGTCAGGCTTTACAAACATTTATAAATAGTTTAAGTAAGTCTATTTGTATTAAATGCTAATGCCTCAATTTACCTTTGAAAAAATTCAAGATTTGTTTTAAATGGTTCAGATAACTGAAAATAAAGATTAACTGTTGTCATTTCCTAAATCGATGGTTAGTATATGCAATCTTTGTATGGTATATAAAATTGTGGCTATAGAATATATTTAAACCAAATTTCAGGACTGATATTAATAAACAAACTGAATCTACCAAGACAGAAACTACAGGGAGAATAAGAGAAGGAGATAGGTTCACTGTTAAAGTCCCACCGCAAACAGGCAGTGACCTCACACAAGTAGAATTCTATCACAATGACAAACAGGTACATGTATCATTGTCGCTTCTCAATAAAAACCTCGTTACTGCAGCTTATATTAAGCTTCAATTTATCCATGACATTTTCTAAAACTGTGCGAGAAACTACAGGGAGAATCAGAGAGGGAGATAGGTTCACTGTTAAAGTTCCACCACAAACAGGCAGTGACCTCACACAAGTAGAATTCTATCACAATGATAAACAGGTACTATAATGTTTCAACTTGAAGAATATGGGAGCTGTGGGTCCATACCTAATGTGCTTTCAGCATGGAGGGACCCTAGAATACTACAATTACACACACACAATATGGGTGCTATTCAATGTATCCATTCTTTTTCCTAATGCTTTCAAATGCTTCCCACCACAAACTGACAGTGACCTCACACAAGTAGAATTCTATCACAATGATAAACAGGAAATATACTTAACCCTTTCCCAAACAAGATCTGGTTTTGACGTCCCTAATGAAAAAGGCTTGGGAAAATATTGAAACAAAAGAAGAAACTGCTGATAACCAGCAGTTTCTCCTTTTCTCTCAATATTTTCTGTAACATATTTTACATAAATCTTATCTCTAATAACATCCACTTTGTCATTTGTGGCAGTTTTTGAAGTGGAACACCCTAATTTTTTGTCGTTTGGGAAAGGGTTAACCAACAAAGAAACTTTCGCAAAGTATGTTCAAGTTGTTCAATGTTACCACTTGGATGTACACACATAATTATATACATATAGTAGCTTTTAACCCTTTCCCAAACAAGACCTTGTTTTGACGTCCCCATTGGAAATGGTTTGGGAAAACATTGAGACAAAAGAAGAAAATGCTGATAATCAGCATTTTCTCCTTTTGTCTCAATATTTTCTGTGCTATTTTATACACAAAATCTCTTTTAAATCAACATGCATTTTGACATTTGTAGCAGCTTTTGAATCAAACCACCCTAAAATTTTATCATTTTGGAAAGGGTTAAACATTTTTTTTTCTGCAAATTGGTCAGCTAGTCCCTGCGTTATAGCCTGATGTGTTTTTCAAAGTAAAATTCAAGATTTACATTGAGTTTTACATTCCTGCAGGTGAGGATTAATGATCTCTTGTGTGTTGCAGATCTGTGTCAAAAAGTTCCCTTTTAAGCCAGCGAAGGCTAGCAGATTGGTGCCAACCATTGGTCTATTCAATGAGCATGACATCCTGCGTCTAGAAAACTACAGACCTGCATACAGAACACCGGTATGTCTCCTTTTTTTAGATGAATGTATCGTTGCTTTTCAACAAAAACCTTGTAACTGCAGCTTGTTTTCAGCTGCAGATACAAGGTTTTTGTTGAAAAGCATAGATATACTACTTTCAAGTGTGACTATTTATGGAAAAGGTGGGTATTCTGGTCACCCAGCCAGTGACATTAGTGCTGGTGTAATGTTTTGGTTAAAGTTTCACATGCAAGTCTTGTATCACTGTTTATATCAATTTTTATTCTCCCGTATCAAAAGATTTGAGGCATATTGTTTAACTTGTGTCTGTCTGTCTGTCCATTCATCTGTCTGTCTGAGAACTTAACATTGGCTTTTTTTTGGGGCATTCATGTTTCACAAACACATCTTGTTTTGCTCTGAAACTTTCACATACTTTTGTAACTCTTATTAGAAATTTGTGGTCATTTTTTTTGTGCAACTCTCATTATGTGATACTTTCTTTTAGAGCTATTTTCTTCAAACTTTGCACATGCTTCTAGGACCACAATGTTTGTGTCACATAATTTCCCGTGTTTTAGTTATATCTCTATTGTACTTTTTATGCCTCTGTATCAAAAGGAGGCATATGTTTTAGTTGTGGCCGCCTGTCTGTCCATCCTATTCTTTCTCTGTCTTTCTGTCCAAAAACTTAACGTTGGAATTTTCTGCAAAAGTATTTGTCATACAAAGCTCAAATTTGGAATGCATAGGCGTAGGAAGAGGGGGGCCAGGGGGGCCTGCCCCCCCCCCCCCCCAATAATTTAGAAAAGGGGCCTGCCCCCCCTATGGCCCCCCCATAATACATCCATATTTCCATTCACTTTAATATTTGCCCCCCCCCCTCCCCAATATTATTAACCTTCCTACACCACTGGAATGTAACTTTCTTTCATTGATATCTATCTGTTAGATGCATTATGACCTCCGTCAAGGTCATCTGTTAACCCTTATCAACCTTTTACATGAAAACTCAACACGCAAATTAAACATATGAGATATCTAGCCATTTTTGGGGTCTTAACCCTTTCCCAAACCACAAAATTTTAGGGTGATACACTTCAATAACTGCCACAAATGACAAAATGGATATTGTTCAAGATAGGATTTGTGTTAAATATGACACAGAAAATATTGAGACAAAAGGAGAAACTGCTGGTCATCAGCAGTTTCTTCTTTTGCCTCAATGTTTTCCCACGCCTTTTCTATTAGGGATGTCAAAACCAGGTCTGGCTTTGGAAAGGGTTAACACATCTTGTTTCAAATTTTCAGGCACCATATAAAGACAAGATTACACTTGGTCGTAGTCATTTTATGAAGGTGATGGATAATGGAGAAATGGAGGATTCCGGGTAAGAAATTCTATTAACCCATTTCCAGATGGCAAAGTTTTATACTGGTCCAAATTTAGTGATGTTTCAGACGGCCATTTCAAGTAATTGAAATTCAAACTATTTTGGTATTTTGGGGTTGAAAATATAGTTGGAAATTAAACAACCAATTTCTTAATTTCCAACAAATTTTCCTAAGCCTTTGTCTTGTGAAGCGTTAAAAGGCCTTGCTGTGAGGTAATGGTTTAACCCATGCAGGGATCCAGAGGGGTTACTGGGGGTCCAGACTACTCTTAAATTTGTCCAAAAAGGTGTTTACTAAGATAATAACAGATTTTTCAAGTGCCACACTTAATCAGACCTACTAGCCCCCAACCCCGCCCCATTGTCCATCCCCTCCCTTAATTAACCCTTTTCCAAATGGCCAAATTTTTTACTTTTCCTACATGAAAGCTGCTGAAAACGACAAAGAAGAATTTACTAAAGATAGAATTTGTGTAAAATATGGCATAGAAAATGTTGAGGCAAAAGGAGAAACTGCTGGTTATCAGCAGTTTCTTCTTTTGCCTCAATGTTTTTCCAAACCATTTCTATTAGGGACGTCAAAACCAGGTCTTGTTTGGGAAAGTGTAAAAAAAAAGGCCTTTTGTAACCTCTTTGTGAAAAATGCCTGGATCCATGATTGTAACCATTTCACACATAATAAAGTGTCTGAATTCCAAAATCTGAAGTTAAGGTCAGTAGTAGATGGTCATTGAAAGAAAGAAAGTACAATTTATGGAAATGAAGAACTTGGAGGGGGGGGGGAGGAGGAGGAAATGCTGGTTTATAGTCAATAGGGCAAGGGCTGCAAATTTTGTATAAGGAAATAAAATGTCAAGAAATGCCTGCAATAGGAATGAGGGGCATAAGCTTTTGTGCATATAGTAACAACTTTGAAAATATTTTTTAACTAAATCAAACCCACACTTTGATGCTTTTTGATGCACCTTATTAATTTATGCCTTGGAAAAAAATGAAACAAAAGGAGGAAAAGCGTTGTCAGTTTTCACATTTTAGTTTGCCTTACTTTCAGTGATTCTCCAAAAACTCCAAAGCTGTACGGTATCTTCTAAAGTCCCATTCCCAAATAGCAAAATCTAAGGGTGCTCCAATTCGAAGGATGCGCCAGACGACAAAATAGAAGATGATAAAGATTTGATTTGTGTAGCATATAGCATGGAAAATATTGAAGCAAAAGGAGAAACTGCTGGTTATCAGCAGTTTCTTCTTTAGTCTCAATGTTTTCCCAAGCCATTTCTATTTGGGACGTCAAAACCAGATCTTGTTTGGGAAAGGGTTAATTAATGCCTGGGAAAACATTAAAACAAAAGGAGGAAAAGCGTTGTCAGTTTTCACATTCTAGTGTACCTTACTTTCAGTGATTCTCCAAAAACTCCAAAGCTGTACGGTATCTTCTAAAGTCCCATTCCCAAATAGCAAAATCTAAGGGTGCTCCAATTCGAAGGATGCTCCAGACAACAAAATAAATGATGATAAAGATATGATTTGTGTAGAATATAACACGGAAAATATTGAAGCAAAAGGAGAAACTGCTGGTTATCAGCAGTTTCTTCTATTGTCTCAATGGTTTCCCTAGCCATTTCTATGGTTTCCCTAGCCATTTCTATTTGGGATTTCAAAACCAGATCTTGTTTGGGAAAGGGTTAATTAATGCTGTGGAAAACATTGAAATAAAAGGAGGAAAAGCTGTGTCAGTTTTCACATTTTAGTTAACCACACTTTCAGGGATTCTCCAAAAACTCCAAAGCTGTACAGTATCTTCGTATCTAAAGTGCCATTCAACAAAAATCTGCTGGAGTTTGAAGTTCACATTGAGAAATGTGATGCTAGTAGATTAGTTGGTATTGGAGGTGCCGGGCCTGACTTCGATGCTTCAAAATTTGTTGGGTGGATTGCAGGATCAATTGGTTACCACATTGACAATGGACAGTAAGTTATTTATCCATTCCCTCAATGTTTTGCTACTTTGTCCCAGAAGGTGAAATATATTAAACTTGTTCTAATGCCCTGTCCTGCTCTATATTGGTATAGCAAGTAAAAATTTCACCTGCCCCTGACAAATATGGAATTAGTAATTTTGACATGGAATAATCAATATTCGCCAACAATTGCACATTATTATATACTTTGATATTGTCCCTATGTATTTGAACGGGAGGAAAGTATGCAATATTTTTTGACATTGCATACTTTGATATTGCACGGGAACTTTAACACGCGCAGTCGCCAAGGACGGAACTATAATTCCAGGCATCTCTCCCGCTTCACAACTTTCAAGCTTGATAAGTCACCTATAAATCCATATTGACCATTACATACGCTAAGACAGCTCAAAAATGTTAATTGGAGAACAAAAATCTTAAATTTACTTTCAAAATATCACGGATATTGGCTTCGTGAAGCAAGTCAACTCTAATTGCAAATGCGCGAAAATAACAAATTTTAACAAATGAAAATATACAAAACGGCAAATGTACATATTTTTAGGAAGATTGATACCAAAAATCTGCAACAAATATCTCAAATTCAATACCTTTTGCGACGATTCCAGTCCGAGTCGAAAATAATGGCCGCCGCCATTTAAAGTTGTTTATACTTCCCTAGTGACGTCGACATAATCATACGCTGACGTTACTTTTCCCGCGTAAATTACGTTCAACCGCTAGACGTTTTAAAACGTTTTTAGTAATATCTACCCTCGCGGATAAAAACATTTTTTATGAATTTTGTTTATGATACCTTTTCTGAAACAATATCAAAGTATATAATATAAAGGTTATTGCATTATTATGGGAATATATTGTGTCGAACTCCTTCTTTTGGCGTAGTAACCCTCGCAAGCTCGGGTCACTCTGCCAAAAGAACTTGTTCGACACAATATATTCCCATATTAATGCAATAACCTATAATGTCGAGCAGAGTTTTCGTAAGCATTTTGACTCTTTATTCTGCATGAGCACCTTGTGTCAATATAGGATGGAGAGTCTCGAAGATATATTAACCCTTTCCCAAACAAGACCTGGTTTTGACGTCCCTAACTGAAAAGGCTTTGGAAAACATTGAAACAAAAGAAGAAACTGCTGATAACCAGCAGTTTCTCCTTTTGTCTCAATATTTTCTGCACTATATTGTACACAAATTCCTTCCTTTTTAACATCAAATTTGTCGTCTACAGCAGATTCGAATTGGACCGCCCTAAAATTTTGCCTTTCTTTTTGGAAAGAGTTAAGAGAACCATGGAAGCATGTAATTACTTTGGCCACGTTCAGGTGAAAAAATAATGACAATAGATCGTGCCCCTCTGTCTGTTTCTCATTTTGTTTTACAAACTTTTTTTTGCCATTACTATTTGTAAATGTAAGTAGATTCAGAGGGTTTAAAAATCCCCCTCCCCCTCTTTAGCCTGATTGTTTCATTTTCATGCATAATTTCAGTCAAAATTATATAATACTAGGAAAACAAAACCCCTATTTGTATGTTCGAAACCTCTTCACAGAATTCCTTGATCAGCCACTGCAGCAACTGCTTATTGTTTTTTTTAGCTCCACTGGCCTTTCAGGCCAGCGGGCTATTGTCATGGCGATGTGTCCGTCGTGCGTCAGTATGTGCGTCGGTGCGTGTGTCAGTAAACTTTTTCTTTAAGAATCTTTTTCTCAGAAGCTACTGGATGGATTTCAACCAAACTTCAAGGGAATAATCCTTGGGCAACTCTCTCAGATTCTTGCAAAGAATTTGGATTGAACCAGAATAACCTGAGTTATCTGCCCTTGAATTTCAAAAATAGCTGGTTTTGACTTTATTTTTACTCTAAGATCTACAAATATTTACCATTCAAGACAAAACTTGGACAGAATATATATAAGCATAATATCCTACCTGGATGTAATTTTCAGTTTGATTGAAATTTTACATCATGAGTTATGTGCCCATGAATTTGACAAAATTGCCATATTTGACTCTAACAGTTTTCACTCTAACAACCATAATTGTTAACTAATCAAGATAATATTTTAACAGAATCTTGTTGACAACAAGATCTTGCTTATGAGTAATTTTCAGGATGATTGCATTGCTACAATCTGAGTTGTGTGCCCTTGAAATTGACAAAATTTCAGTTTTTGACACTTTTTTCACGTTTGCGGCCACGAAAATGAACTAATACTGACAAAATTTGGACAGAATGATGCTGACCATAAGATCTTGCTCGAGTTTAATTTTCAGCTTGATTATAAACTCACATACTGAATTATGTGCCCTTGAATTTGGCATAATGGCAGTTTTCAACTTTATCATCACTCTAATAATCCCCAAAATATTGGTCAACCATTTACCTTCTTTTCGACCACATGATTGCTTCTTTTTACTTTGTTTTTGCTCTAAGAACCAAAAGTTTTGAGAAATCTAGTTTTTCTTTGACCACATTGCTGTATTTTACTTTGTTTCTGCTCTAAGAACCTCAAGAATTTAAAAATATATAAGTTTAAGCATTTTGATAAATTTGTCAAATTTTTTATAGTAAACCACAAGAAATTCAGGCCTGTGGAGCGACTCAAGACCTTCAGGTCTTTCTAGTTGTGACAACAAGTACTTATGTCGGCAGCATTACCAATACCTGACGGTTCTTGTTTCTTCTAGAATCTACGACAACAGCGGATCTGGTACAGGAGAATACGCTATTGCTGATGAACGGGATCGTCGTCTCAACGAAGGTGACACGGTGTTGATGAAAGTTGTCCCCGTGAACGATCAAACACCGTTGAGGTTTGATGAGGAAGATGACTTGGCATCGCCTCAAAACATCAAGATACAGTTCTACAGCAATAAAGAGTTGGTAAGATGGTTTTATTAGCTCATGGATGTTTAACCCTATCCCAAACGACAAATTTTCAAAATTTTCATTTCAAAAGCTGCTGCAGATGACAAATGGACCTTGTTTAAGATAGAATTTGTGTACAATATAGCACTGAAAATATTGAGACGAAAGGAGAAACTGCTGGTTATCAGCAGTTTCTTCTTTTGTCTCCATGTTTTCTCAAGCTATTTCTATCAGGGACGTCAAAACCAGGTCTTGTTTGGGAAAGGGTTAACCCATTAGCAGACAGCAAAATTTTCCAAATTCAAAGATGTTGGAGAAAAAAATATGCCTTTGTGCTTTTAAGAATAATTATCGTAAGTGGAGTCAACCGTACTTACAGCTTGAATAAGCTTTAACCCTTTCCCACACATGGACGCTTTTGGACGCCCCACAAAATAAAGGCTATGGAAAACATTGTGGAAAATGAAGAAATTGCTTGTGACAAGCAATTTCTTCATTTCTCACAATGTTTTCCTACCCAATAGAGCAAAAAAGTAAACTTTCATTCACTTTAAGTTGTCGTCTGCAACATCTTTGAGTTTGGAACAGCCTAAAGTTTTGTCGTTTGGTAATGGGTCAATTACATTGTCTTGAATGTGACTATTTCTTATCTTTCAGAGCTACAAATATGAGGGGATAATTACTTTTCAAAATGCGACTTTTCAGTTACAGTACAGCTTGCATGTTTTTTATGCCCCCGATAGGGAGGCATCATAAATTTGACTTGTCCGTCCGTCCGTCCGTCCGTCTGTCTGTCCGTCTGTCTGTCCGTCCGTCTGTCCGTCATTCCGTCCAAAAACTTTAACATTGGCCATAACTTCCTTATTACTTAACATATTCGCTTCATACTTTACCACAACATTCCTTGGTACATTACCTTTCTGTAGGCACATACTTTGGTGACCTTGACCCCTGGATGACCTTGACCTTGAACATAGATTGGCCATAATTTAAAATCAAAGCGGTGTCGGGGGCATTGTCATCTTACAGTGACAGCTCTTGTTACCTATATGCATGCATCACCTGATTCGATTCAGGTGGATTTGGGTGGAAAAACGCTGTGGCTGTGATGAGCGTGTTTTTCCACCCAAACAAAATGGAATCATCCCGATTTACAACCACAATTTTCCACTCGACCACCAGAGAATCACCTTTAATTGTGGTGATTTGCGTGGAGAAGTTTAAACTATACCTGGCATTTCCATTCCACGGGTGGGAAATTGCTGTGATCACTGCAATTTTCCACCTGCCATTAAGATTCACAGTGATGTGTAAAAATTGAGAGTGGAAAAATGTGGTGGTTGCAATGGAAAATCACCACAATTTTCCACAGGATTTTTTTTGTCCAAGGTAGGCAAGTGTTTTAGGCAAAAATCATGCGAGCTCTACAGTAGGCTTCACAAAACCTAAGTTGTATGTACTCATTGGAATCGTCTCATTGAGACGATTCAAATGAGTACCCACAACATAAGGTTTGGAATTGAAATATCAAAGTTAAAATAACTTTACTCCCTCTTATCATTCTGTAGCCTTGAGGCCCGTATTATCAACAATCATAGAATTATTTTTTTTTCGTAATTACTTGTAACAACAAACCTGATTGGTCCAAATAGATTTTTTCGTGCAATCAGTTTTTTTGTTACAAAGTTTACACAAAAACAGGGTCGTAAGATTGTTGATGATATGGGCCCCTGATTTTTAACTTTCATTACAGATGCATGAGCTGGAATATGAGATTCTTACAGAGAGCTTCTATCCTGTAATCTGCTTGAAGAACGCTAAAGTAAAGGTGTCAAACTTTTATGCAGAGACGGAGGAAATGTGGAATACTCTTGAAGCAAAGAAACTTCAGAAAAATCTGGTATGTTTGACTTTTTACTTACATATGCCCTTGTGAATTTAATGTGAATGAATATGCCATTCTTATCTAGCCATGCACCTATGTTTGTACCCGCCGTTTGTCTATTTTGTCTGACTCTTTTGCAATGTCATGTAGTGGTTGTCCTGCTGGGGGTTATTACAAAGCAACCAATCAAACATAACATTAAAATTATATGCAGGCTGATCTTTGCCTATACTCCCAACACCCATATGTTAATTCAGGTTGCCTATCATCGCCTACACTATCTGCTAAGGTAGGATTTGCCAATTAACCCATTACCAAACGACAAAATTTTAGACTTGTCCAAATTCAAAGATGCTGCAGATGGGAATGGAATGATATTTCACATTCTTTGATCCTTCTGAGTAGAAAAAAAAATGAGAAATGAAGCAATTTCTTCATTTTCCACAATGTTTTTCAAAGCAATTATCTTGTAGGGAGTCAAAAAGAGTCATTGTGTGGTAATGGGTAAATCTTTGTTCAGTTAAAACATCGGGACATTTTGATTTTAGGACAAAACTATAAAGAAAAAAGACTCCACAACTGGTGTGAAGGAAGCGTATAAGGGGACAGTGTTTTTGATGGTTGGAGTTGGAAAAGAGGGTTCTGACCCGTCTGGTAAAGTACAAATTGTGCAGCAACAGATCAGCCTGAAAGACTGGGATGAGCTAAACCGTGTCACTGACTGCATCAATACAATGGAAAAGTAAGTTACTGATCATTTTGATCATTGTTTTGATCATTGTATTAACTCTTTTCTAAATTAGACCTGTTTTTGATGTCCCATATAAAAAAAGGTTTGGGTAAAAATTAGACAAATATTTGGGTAAAAATAAGACAAATAAAGAATATGCTAATTACCAATATCGTCTGCTATTGCCTAGATATTTTGTGCTATATCCGTTATAATACACAAATGATATCTTTATTTACATCTTTTTTTTATCATTTGTGATGACTGTTTAATTTGACAACACTAAAAAGTTGTCCTTTGGGAAAGGGTTATATATAGGTGTGAGGATCCAGTGAGACAAAGGTTGAAGGTCGCAGTCAAAGTGCAGTTTGTATTGCTTTGGGTCATGAAATGTATGAGGACTGAACAGGAGAACATTCTTCTTTTTGGCTCATTATGTTATTAGCTATATTTAAAAAAATCTTATCTTTATTAACATCCATTCCCACATTTTTACGCCTTTTGAAGCTCAAAAAGATATAGACCTATGAAAACATTGAAGAAAATGAAGATTTCCTGCAATGTTTTCTACCAAAAAAACGACAAAAAACTTTTAAATATTTACCCATTTGATAGTGTCATCTGCAACATCTTTGAAATTGGATCAGAGTGAATTTTTGCCATTTGGACATGTCAATCATTGTAATTATTTGCATACAGGAACCTGGGTGATCTAGATTTTCAAGAGCAATTTACATATGGGCAGCTATGTGCAGTAGAGGACAACATGAAGCTATTACAGGAGAATGAAAGCAGACTGTCTTACCACTGCATGACACTGGATGGAAATCAGGTGAGTTTACCACTTTCTGTAATCTTTTCCTACGATGTTTTCTGTACAAACATGTTGGGAAGGCGATCCAAGATACCTGCAATTAACCCAATTCCCGATTGTTGTTAGACTATGATGAATCTAACACAAATGAAAACAAAGTGAATTTTTGCAAAAAGCAACAATTTGTATGATAGCCAGTATGGAGAAGTTATTGGAAAAGCGATAAAGTGCATACAATTAACCCTTTCCCAAACAAGACCTGGTTTTGACGTCTCTAATCGAAAAGGCTTGGGAAAACATTGAAACAAAAGAAGAAACTGCTGATAACCAGCAGTTTCTCTTTTTGTCTCAATATTTTCTCGGCCATATTTTACACAAATCCTGTCTTTATTAACACCCATTTTGTCATTTTTAGCAGTTTTTGAAGTTGCTCGCCATGAAATTCTGTCGTTTGGGAAAGGGTTAACAGTCAATATTTCAGCATTTCTCACATCTAGAGTCATCTTGGAAAGAAAAACCCATTCTCTTGTCCTTATCCATGTTCCTTTTAAAAACCCGAGAAAGTATTATTTTCTTCTTTCAGAAACAAAAACAAGCACTGTTAGACAAAATAGCCAGTGTACAAGATAGGCACAAAGACTACCAACAAATGAAATACAGGAAATCAGAGGAGGCCATTAAGGACATGGAAGGAATTCTGAAAACATTGGAGAAACACAAGATGATAACTCTCACAAAGTTGATCAGTGTTTTGACAGCTAGTGTGAACCCTGATATACAAGGACTCACCATTCTGCCCTTACTGAAGGCTATGCAGTCAGAGGTAAGGACATGTGGCTTTTGATTATGGATAAAAAAAGAATTGTATATCTGTGTAAAGTATTGCAGATAATTTGTATTAATCCTTTCACAAATGAGCCCTGGTTTTGAAAATGATAGCTTTATGGCAGCTAAGTGGTATCTTAAATTCCAGTCTGAATCCTGATTTAACAGGTCTGGCCATCTTGCCATTACTGAAGGCTATGCAGTAGGATCTGATAACTTATCAAAAAGGTATCCTAAGTATAAAAGCTTCATAAATCAAACTGAAATGTTCCTTCCTTAGATGTTAAAGAGAGGGAGTGTTAGTATATTATACTATTTATGATATATTTTTCAGGGAAAGGTCCTTTTATTTGACCTTGGAGAGGACCATGTTGTATGTGATATACAGTTTATGTTTAGTGTGGAAGATGGCCTGCTACAGTTGTTGCCCACAGAAATGGTCAATCCTAAATCCATGGTCACTTGTATTGGCCAGAACAGCCATATTTGGACTGGAGAAGCTATGAAGACAAAAGTGCTAGGGGATAGTTTTACAGAGGAACAGGTAAGATCTAAATTCTTCTCATAGATGACCCCATAAGTGGTTTAAGGACGACCTGAAAGGAGACACAAAATGGCTGGAAATAGCACCTATACAACTTGAAACAGTTACTGCTGAGCGTTCACTATAGCGCACACTAACAGAATGTTCAGTGGAGAAGTTTGAGGGAAATCATTGTACACATCAGCTTGACGTCATGCAGCAGCAAGTGCAGGTCCTCCCACAAATGGCGTTCCATGCCCCAATGGCATCCACCTCCAGAAACACATCAGATGAGCACAGCAATTGTCATTCTCAATTTGAGGGACTACCAAGGATCTCTAAGTGTCCTTATGTAACAGCCTGGTAAACCATCATCTATCTTTTTGTTAGCAAAATCATGTCCACTTAATTCCTACACTTTCATTTGGATTATGTTTAAATTTTCCATAGTATACCATGTGATGTGGTTATTTTAAACCTTTGTTTCAATATGTAGGCTATAGTAAGGCAAACGGCAGAGGTTGATTATTACATTGTAAATGTGACCCGTCGGGCTAAAAGGGACCTAATCGGGTGTGTGAAAAATATCGACCCTAGTCAGTCTGCGCAGTCCGCAATGCCAGACTGGGGCCGACACTTTTCACTTGTATGTACTTTTTTACATCAGGAATGTTTTCCCTATCTTACTCTACGTTCATTTTTCGAATACAGTAACTAGTTGACCTGTGCTTAATCTGACAAGTTTGTCAAAATTTTGATTTTTGGAGTTCGGATAAGGTCCTTTTTAACGTGACGGGTCACAAATATATGTTGGCCACTCCCCTTTGGCCTACCATAGATCACTTTATTTGTTCCTGAATTATCTTCCCTTGAATTATTGCCATTTTCTCTGACAATCCGCTCAGGGAGTAAAATTATGTACATATTGTTAAAGCTTGTTCTAATAGCGTCTTCCATTTAATGTCTTTTCAGATTAGGTTCCTTAAGCATGTGATGGTGAAGCTGTTCGGTGTAATACCATTACGGTGTTTACGTTCCAGTGACCAGGATGAACAGATGGTGTATGTGATTAGTCAGAACTTGTCAAGTCCACCGGCTTCTATGGTAGGGCAGCAGTTTTTGTTTAGCGTTGCTTTTCAACAAAAACCTTGTAACTACAACTTGTTTTAAGCTGAAGTTATGTTTTTTTTTGTTGAAAAGCAGCGTTATGTTTGTATTCTGTAGAAATATATACATGTCTTCAAACAATAGTAAAAGATGTCATACAAAAGTGACTATCGTTATGCTAATGAGAAATGCATGTATAGGTTTTGCGAGAAAATTCATAAAATCAATAATCAAACTCTTTCTTGGAATTTCTTTGTTGATTTTTTATGACTAATTGATCAATGCAGACCAAAGCTTATCACAGTCTGCATTGATCAATTAGTCATGAAAAATTCAACCCTTACAGTCTTTTGTTGATTGAAAAGCTGTAAAATCGGTAATAACTTTTGATTTGTATGTTTCATGTTTGAATAGGTCTTATCGGTGATGCCAAAGTCAAGATGCTGATTCAAGGTCTATGTCAAATATTGTTGTCCTGCCTCTGAAGAAAATACAGTGGAATCCACTTAATCGCAAGACGGTTATTGGGGATTTCCGTTTATTAGCAATAATTCGTCCTGCACAAAACCATTTCCTATTTAAATAAGGTAAATTTCATCGGATAATCGGGTCTCGCTTAATAGAAAATCCCGCTTATTTGCAATTAAAATATAGCACGATCAGCATTTTCCTCCGGTTATTAAAAATATTTTCCGTCATTTCGGGGGAAGAATGGACTAAACTCGTAACAATTTTATGTAACTTTGCTTTCTTTTGCAGGTAAAGACGCGCGGTTAATCCTTTGACAGATAAACAAAGAAGTGTCAAGTCCACGCGAAGCCATATCAACACCTATTCGATAACGACTGGACAGTTACGGTTGAAATGTCGTAACTACAACCTTTTAAAATTGTAGTTACGACACTATCAAGCGTAGCCGACGGATGTACAAATCTATCGAAATAAATAATTTTCCCTTACTCTGATTGTCTCTTTTTTTTTTTTTTAATTATCCCAATTTACTGACACTCGGCTATTTCCGTAACATGCAACCTTTTCGTAGATTGGTCGAGAGAAGTTCCGATTGTAAACGACCATCTCTCGGCAGATCTACGGAGAACGAAAATAGCCGAGAACTGTTGGGAATGTCGAATGACATCATTTATTGGATCTCCAGCGTGTAAACACAGTGTGTTGAAAATTTTGAACGCGGAGTTCGTTTGAATTATAGTTGGATAGATATTTCTCGGTTTAGATTATTCAACTGGTGGAGTAAAAAGTCCGCCGCATAATAAACCAAACAAATAATGTGTAGGCCTACATATGCATATGCCGCGTGTAATGAATATGTAAACAAAGGGGACCCGACTTACCTATGCCGCTAGAGTTTTCTGGATACCGATGACGGGTAATTTGATAAAATAAGTATTATAACTATTTCAAAATCTAAAGTTTAAAACAGTATTTATTTACAGATGTATTTTAATCAATCAATATAGCAATCGAGAAAATCCGGCGTCTTCAATCAAAGTCTTGGCCTCTGCATCGTCCGACATCGGCTTATGGAACCGTCATACCGTACTTCTAGGCTAAAAATAGAAACGCCGGTTAATCGAAATTTCGGTTAATTGCAATATTTTCTCTGACAAATGGACATTGCAATTAAGCGGATTCCACTGTACTATTATTAGGTCATTTGAGTTTCAAACACATGTTGTTTCCTTTCAAAATGACATTGGTAATAGGGTACTTTTAAGATTAATGTTTTCATACAAAAAAACACTTCATAATAGATTTATGATTGCAGCTCACTTTTGTAAGACAGTCCTTACTAAACAAACTAATTAGTCCATGAGCCAGACAACTTTTTATTACCACTTGGAGGGAGTAATTCTTTTTGCACTTTCTGAGTAGTTTGATATGTGTAGTTAATAAATTGGTATGATAGCAGTCCGAAATTGGTAGCTTATGCGGAGAAAATCACCACTTTCTGAACCCACCCCATTTCTACCATGTCACAAATGAAAAAGTTGATGCGATTTCTTTCGGACGTGTATGATGAATTAAAAAGTTGTTCGTCAATTTGTTCTATGTCCAAACAATCTCTGGGAACTTAGTTTCAGTCTCATTTTATTAAAACTCAGTTATATGGTATTTCCAGACTATAATTTAGAAAACAATATACCGGCCCCTTCGTCGAACGTAATACACGCAACTTTGTTTGACAATTCTTCATTTTTCGGAAGCCAAAATGCATCTTGCTACATATTAGGACTCACAAATATAATTTATGATGTCTAGTAATTGATTCAAGCCCGATTCATGACACAGAAACCTTGGAAAGAGTCCCGAGAGACCGAAGAAAATATGACCGATTCGTACCCTGAAATGTTCGTACCTACATTCAAATACGGATTCTCAGTGTTCCAAGCTGTTTAACCTGGTCCTTATGCATTGTCAGTGTTCCCAGTTAATTCCAAAACCTCGTATAAAGAATGAGGTGGTCGTTTTGTGTACAAATATTAAGGATTCAGTCCAAATGGGATTTTACATTACTAAACAAAACTGAACTCACATGCACGTTTATTTTAACTTGATTTAACAATGAACAACTGATTTAATATAAATTAGAAGTTCTACACTAGAAACTCATATATTTGTAATGAAATAGATATCATACAATTATAATATTATGAACTATGTCGTTCGCAACCAAATTAATAGAGTTTAATGGGGATAACTCTAGTGTGAAGACAAGGCGACAAAATCTAATCTCAATACACCAACCTATATTTAACCTCATAATTGTGCATTATAAATACTAAAAATCTTGTTGATTTATTTCTAAATTTAGGGCTAAAACATCATTCTTTTAATAGATGGGCATTCAAAGCAAGTGTCATTTGCTCTGAATTATAGCCTGTGGTTGATGTAATTAATTGATGATTTGTATTACTTTTTAGCTCACCTGAGCAACATGCTCAAGGTGAGCTTTTGTGATCACCCTGTGTCCGGCGTGCGTCGTGCGTCGTGCGTCGTTCGTCGTCAACAATTGCTTTAAACATCTTCTCCTCCTCAACCACTGGGCCAATTCTTTCCAAACTTGGCAGAAATGTTCCTTGGGTGACCCTTTTCAAAACTTGTTCGTGAATTTTTGATTCGTCAAAAATTGTGGGTGTGGCAGGGCGGGGCTTATCAGACTTAAAGAAATCATTAGGAAATTCTTCAAAAATCTTCTCCTCCTCAACCACTGGGCCAATTCTTTCCAAACTTGGCAGAAATGTTCCTTGGGTGACCCTTTTCAAAACTTGTTCATGAATTTTTGATTCGTCAAAAATTGTGGGCGTGGCAGGGCGGGGCTTATCAGACTTTGAGAAATCGAAAGATAATTATTCAAAAATCTTCTCCTCCTTAACCACTGGGCTAATTATTACCAAACTTGAAAGGAATGTTCCTTGGGTGACCCTTTTCAAAACTTGTTCGTGAATTTTTGATTTGTCAAAAATTGTGGGCGTGGCAGGGTGGGGCTTATCGGACTTAGAGAAATAATGTGAAAAATCTTTAAAAATCAATTATCTGGCCAATTTTAATCAAGCTTGGCAGAAATGTCCCTTGAGTGACTGTATTCAACACATGCTAATGAATTTTTGATTGGGGGAAAATTGTGGGCGTGGCAGGGTGGGGCTTATCAGACTTCGAGAAATCGAAAGATAATTATTCAAAAATCTTCTCCTCCTTAACCACTGGGCTAATTATTACCAAACTTGAAAGGAATGTTCCTTGGGTGACCCTTTTCAAAACTTGTTAGTGAATTTTTGATTTGTCAAAAATTGTGGGCGTGGCAGGGTGGGGCTTATCGGACTAGGAGAAATCATGTGAAAAATCTTTAAAAATCAATTATTCGGCCAATTTGAACCAAGCTTGGCAGAAATGTCCCTTGAGTGACTGTATTCAACACGTGCTCATGAATTTTTGATTCGTCAAAAATTGTGGGCGTGGCAGGGCGGGCTTATCAGACTTAAAGAAATCATTAGGAAATTCTTCAAAAATCTTCTCCTCCTCAACCACTGGGCCAATTCTTTCCAAACTTGGCAGAAATGTTCCTTGGGTGACCCTTTTCAAAACTTGTTCATGAATTTTTGATTCGTCAAAAATTGTGGGCGTGGCAGGGCGGGGCTTATCAGACTTTGAGAAATCGAAAGATAATTATTCAAAAATCTTCTCCTCCTTAACCACTGGGCTAATTATTACCAAACTTGAAAGGAATGTTCCTTGGGTGACCCTTTTCAAAACTTGTTTGTGAATTTTTGATTCGTCAAAAATTGCGGGCGTGGCAGGGCGGGGCTTATCGGACTTAGAGAAATCATGTGAAAAATCTTTAAAAATCAATTATCTGGCCAATTTTAATCAAGCTTGGCAGAAATGTCCCTTGAGTGACTGTATTCAACACATGCTCATGAATTTTTGATTGGGGGAAAATTGTGGGCGTGGCAGGGCGGGGCTTATCAGACTTCGAGAAATCGAAAGATAATTATTCAAAAATCTTCTCCTCCTTAACCACTGGGCTAATTATTACCAAACTTGAAAGGAATGTTCCTTGGGTGACCCTTTTCAAAACTTGTTAGTAAATTTTTGATTTGTCAAAAATTGTGGGCGTGGCAGGGTGGGGCTTATCGGACTAGGAGAAATAATGTGAAAAATCTTTAAAAATCAATTATTCGGCCAATTTGAACCAAGCTTGGCAGAAATGTCCCTTGAGTGACTGTATTCAACACATGCTCATGAATTTTTGATTTGTCAAAAATTGTGGGCGTGGCAGGGCGGGGCTTATCAGACTTCGAGAAATTGAAAGATGATTATTCAAAAATCTTCTCCTCCTTAACCACTGTGCTAATTATTACCAAACTTGAAAGGAATGTTCTTTGGGTGACCCTTTTCAAAACTTGTTCGTGAATTTTTGATTTGTCAAAAATTGTGGGCGTGGCAGGGCGGGGCTTATTGGACTAGGAGAAATCATGTGAAAAATCTTTAAAAATCAATTATTCGGCCAATTTGAACCAAACGTAGCAGGAATGTCCCTTGAGAGACTGTATTCAACACATGTTCATGAATTTTTGATTGGGTGAAAAACATCGGCTTACAGGGCGGGGCTTACCAGACTTCAAGAAATCGTTAGATAATTCTTCCAAAATCTTCTTCTCCTTAACCATCAGGCAATTCGTTACCAAACTTGGCAGAAATGATCATTGGGTGACTCGTTACAATATCTGTTCGAGAATTTTTTATTCGTCAAAAAATGTGGTCTTGGCGGGGCAGGGCTTATTGGACTTAACAAATTCATGAGAAAATTCTTTAAAAAGGTAATTATAGGGCTAAGTTGAACCAAACCTTACAGGAATGTGCCTTGAGTGACTGTCTTCAATATATGGTTGAGAATTTTTGATCAATTGAAAAAATGTGGGCATGGCAGGGTGGGGCTTGTTGATTTTTAAATGAGTTATGTCCTTTTGTTGAAAATTGGTATTTTTTGCAACATTTACATGTGTTGTTTGGTCTGTTGATTTTTAGCTCACCTGAGCACGAAGTGCTCAAGGTGAGCTATTGTGATCGCTTTTTGTCCGTCGTCCGTCTGTCCGTCTGTATGTCCGTCCGTCCGTCCGTCCGTCCGTCCGTCCGTCCGTCTGTCAACAATTTGGTGTTTACACTCTAGCATCTACAAACATAAGCCAATCTTAACCAAACTTAGTTAAAACATGTATGACCATGAGCTCTTGGATGAGTTCGAATTTTAGTCAGATCGGACTGGAAAGCCCGGAGTTATCTGCCCTTGAATGTAAAAAATAGCTACTTTTGTCATTGTTTACACTCTAGCATCTACAAATATTGACCAATCAATACAAAAGTTGGACACAATGTTGGTGATCATAAGATCTCGGATGAGTTTGATTTTGGGTCAGATCGGACCAGAAAGTCAGGAGTTATCTGCCCTCAAAATTGACAAAATTGTCGTTTTTTACCGTTTTCGACTTTGTTTACACTATAGCATCTACAATTATTGACCAATTGAGACAAAACTTTAACACAATATTAGTGACTGTAAGATCTTGGAAGAGTTTGATTTTGGGTGAGATCGGACCAGAAAGTCAGGAGTTATCTGCCCTTGAAAGAAAAAAAGCTACTTTTGACATTGTTTACACTCTAGCATAGATCTACAAATATTGACCAATATGTGCAAAAAATGGACACAGTGTTGGTGACATTATGTAAGGTTTCGGATGAGTTTTTGTTTTGGATTGATCGGACCAGAATGTCCTGAGTTATCTGCCCTTGAATTTGACAAAATTGCTGTTTTCGACTTTGTTTTTACTCTAACAACCACAAAATTAATGGTGACCAATCAAGACAAAACTTGATCTTGGATATAATGGTTAATCACCATAAGATCCTGGATGAATTTGAACTTCAGCTCAATTAGACAAGCAGTTTCTGAGTTATCTGCCCTTGAAATGGACAAAATTCTTGTTTTTGACTTTGTTTTCATTCTTTACAACCAGATACATGTATATTGACCTATAAAGAGGAAACAGGGACATAATGTTGATGACCATAAGTTTGTTCAGTCTTAATGTCACAAATATTAATTGATTCAAACATAACTGTGGCTCATATCATCTTGGTTCAGGTGAGCGATATAGGACCATCATGGTCCTCTTGTTTCACATTTGTATCATCTGGCCACACTAAGTATGAGCGTATTCTTACGCAGATATCACATCTATTTCTTAAAAGATTAGAATACTGTAACATGGGTATTTTTTCATTTTTCAAGAATAAGATTAAGAGAAAAAAAAGATATTTAGAGTGTACGCAGAGAATACATTCCTTTGTTAAATCTACGAACCGTCTATTTCTAATTTGTCTTGAATATATGATATTGTTTATGATTTGATGCAAAAACCACAAAAAAAACATAACAAAAACAAACAAACGTCTTGTATATTTAAAACAAGAGTGCCTGAAAGGCACTGATATCGCTCACCTGAGTTCTTCGTGTATTTGATTGTGTACAATATAAATTTTGTTGTAAACAAACATATATGTCAGTATTATGTCAAATTAAATTATTGTAAACTAGAATATCACTGAAAGTGATCATTACCCCCATTGATTTTTCACATGATTTCTCCTAGTCCGATAAGCCCCGCCCTGCCACGCCAACAATTTTTGACAAATCAAAAATTCACAAACAAGTTTTGAAAAGGGTCACCCAAGGGACATTCCTTTCAAGTTTGGTAATAATTAGCCCAGTGGTTAAGGAGGAGAAGATTTTTGAATAATTATCTTACGATTTCTCGAAGTCTGATAAGCCCCGCCCTGCCACGCCCACAATTTTTGACGAATCAAAAATTCATGAGCATATGTTGAAAACAGTCACTCAAGGGACATTTTTGCCAAGCTTTATTCTAATTGGCCTGATAATTGATTTTTAAAGATTTTTCACATGATTTCTTTAAGTCCAATAAGCCCCGCCCTGCCACGCCCACAATTTTTGACGAATAAAAAATTCACGAACAAGTTTTGAAAAGGGTCACTTAAGGAACATTTCTGCCAAGTTTGGAAAGAATTGGCCAAGTGGTTGAGGAGGAGAAGACTTTTGAAGAATTACCTAAAGATTTCTTTTAGTCTGATAAGCCCCGCCCTGCCACGCCCACAATTTTTGACAAATCAAAAATTCACGAACAAGTTTTGAAAAGGGTCACCCAATAAACATTCCTTTCAAGTTTGGTAAGAATCAGCCCAATGGTTAAGGAGAAGAAGATTTTTGAATAACTATCTTACGATTTCTCGAAGTCTGATAAGCCCCGCCCTGGCCCACCCACAATTTTCACCGAATCAAAAATTCATGAGCATGTGTTGAAAACAGTCACTCAAGGGACATTTCTGCCAAGCTTGATTCAAATTGGCCTGATAATTGATTTTTAAAGATTTTTCACATGATTTCTCTAAGTTCGATAAGCCCCACCCTGCCACGCCCACAATTTTTGACGAATCAAAAATTCCCGAACAAGTTTTGAAAAGGGTCACTTAAGGAACATTTCTGCCAAGTTTGGAAATAATTGGCCTAGTGGTTGAGGAGGAGAAGATTTTTGAAGAATTCCCTAATGATTTCTTTAAGTCTGATAAGCCCCGCCCTGCCACGCCCACAATTTTTGACGAATCAAAAATTCACGAACAAGTTTTGAAAAGGGTCACCCAAGGAACATTTCTGCCAAGTTTGGAAAGAATTGGCCCAGTGGTTGAGGAGGAGAAGATGTTTAAAGCAATTGTTGACGACTTCCGACGACCGACGCACGACGCACGCCGGACACAGGGTGATCACAAAAGCTCACCTTGAGCATGTTGCTCAGGTGAGCTAAAAAAGATTGTTCGTAGATGTATTATTTATTGTCTGGACATGTGAAAAGAAGAGCAGTTTTTAAGCCCAATGGTCGTACTGGTATAACATTGTATCAAATCGCCGCCCATCTACATGTCTCTCTGTCTGTCTGTAAGTGAATTATAGTCAACTGAGCTTTTCCTACATTAACTATAGCATACGATCTATAGCAATAGTGTGGATGGTATCTATTGTAGTTTGTTTCAAAATAGTCGTTGGTTTCTGAGGTACCTGTTAATGAATTTAATGCATTTACTATCACTGACAAGCCCTTTAGTATGTATAGAACGTGTTTGACTTGAACAGATAAAATATGTTATCTTTTTGTCTATTATATTGATTTTACAAGGATTTTAAACAAGAGGACCATGATGGTCCTTAATCGCTCACCTGAACTGAGATTCACAAGGTGAGAGATGATAGCATCCTGTCCCATGATATCCAAAAGAGCATTATATTTATATAAGTCTTCATCCTTGTGACTAGACAAACATTCTGAACATGTTTCATGAAGATAGGACAAAAATTGTAGCATCTACATTATCAACAAGGATTTTGTCTTTAAGGCCCCTTTTCCATGACATCCAATAGAACATTTCCACTGTCAATGGGCTTAATCCTTGTGACTAGAGAAAAAATCTGACTAAATTTCATGAATATTGAGCCAAAATTATTGTCTCTATAGCGCTAACAAGGATTTTGTCATAAGGCCCCTTTTCCCATGCTATCCCATAGAACATTCCTATTTTCCTCAGAGTTCATTGGTGTTACTAGACAAACACAAGTTTCATGAAGATTGGACCAAAATTTCTGCCTCTAGAGTGCTAACAATGATTTTGTCATTAAGGCCCCTTTTCCCATGATATCGACTGGAATATTCCAATTTCTTTTAGGGTTTATCCTTGTGACTAAAACAAACATTCTTTTAGTTTCATGAAGACTAGGCCAAAACCGTTACTTCTAGAGTGTTAACAAGATTTTGTCATAAAGGCCCCTTTTCCCGTGATATCAAAATGGAACATTCAGAATGTTGATAAGCTTTATCCTTATGATTAGAAAAATATTCTGATCAATTTTAACAAAGATTTGGCCAAAAATATGGCCTCTAAAGTGCCAACAAGGATTTTGTCATTATGGCCCCTTTTCCCGTGGTATCCAAAGGAATATTCAATATTCCAATTCTCTGTGACTACACAAACATTCTGATCAATTTTTATGAACATTGGGCCAAAATTGTAGCCTGTACAATGCTAACAAGAATTTTGTCTTTTAGGCCCCTTTTCCCATGATATCAATGAGAAGGTTCCAATTATCAACAGAGTTCACCCCATACAAACCCCAAGAATCAACAACATAGGGCCCTATGAAAAAATACCATTTTGAGATGAAAAGGTTTTCCAAGTCAAAGATCAAAATGTTGGAGATCTATTAACCCCTATATAAACCCCAAGAATCAACAACACAGGGCCCTTTTTTCATTGCAAAATAATTAATTTTAAAATGATTTGGTAAAGACTTAAAGAGAATTATATTAGTTGCAAAATAGAAGCAAGTCTGATTATAAATCCAAAGACTAGAGATTCAAATAGGAGAGCTTAAGGAATTTCTAAATTACAATATATCTTTCAATGTTTATCAAGCCATGTGATGTGGGTATTCATTTGAATGATCAAATCAAAACTATTTAAATGAGTACCAACGACAAAGGATAGCTTAAATAACAAATAGAATGTATTTACCCCCTTTTACATGCAGCTCCCCATTCTGGCCGAGTTTGTGTAAACAATTCCCGGTCTTTTGTTTATTTAATAGGATTAGACATTTCCCCAGTGGGGGATCAAAACCTCATAACCCCAGCTTTGTCAAGCTGTAGTTACGAGGTTTTGACTCCCACTAACCATATGTTACCTGTTTGATTTTTTAAAGAATTTTCTTAGGATTCCTAAAGTCTGACACTGCCACACCCACATTTTTTGACAAATCTTAAAATTTGTGGACAAATTACCAAAAGAGTCACTAAAAGAACATTCCTGCCAAGTTTGGTTCAAATTGGCCCAATGGTTGATTTTTAAAGAATTTTCTTACGATTTATAAGCCCCGCCCTGCCACGCCCACATTCTTTGACGAATCAAAAATTTGTGAACAAGTTTTGAAAAGGGTCACCTCAGGAACATTCCTGCCAAGTTTGGTCAAAATTGGCCAAATGGTTCTGGAGGAGAAGATGTTTAAAGAAATTGTGGACGGACGGACAGACGGACGGACAGACGGACGGACGGACGGACGGACGGACAGACGGACGGACGACGGACGGTGAGCGACCACAATAGCTCACCTTGAGCACTTTGTGCTCAGGTGAGCTAAAAATAGCACAGATAAAATCTCTTCACCAACACAGCCTTTAAACTGTCTGTAGTCTGGAATCTTAGACACCAAATATCGCTCCAATGTTCCCTCTGTTTCATATCAATATTCATTATTACCATCACCACAAAAATATTCACAGCACAGAGATTGCAAAATAGTTTTATACTAATGGCAGGACTGGTCAGGCAATGAACCTTCTGCATTATAAAGCATGCATGTAAATCTACGATTAGATTTTTCATATCTACGCACGTATTATTGAAAATTTTCTGTAAGGATTTTTGTAGAGTTGCCCTCGTATTTATGTTATCGCTAATTGTGTTATTTCCTTAAGGGACGGGGACAGAGAAAGAATGAAAGTCCTTTCGTTGTCCCCCAGTTAAATGTATAACTACATATTCCAATACGAGTGAGTTAACCTAAAGACATGTATACAAATTCTAAATCGAGATGCATTATTTAATGTAGTACTGAAATAAACTTCAACATAATCTTTTTTATTCTTCAAAAAGCATTTCGACTTGGTAGCTTTTATCAAGTGTTGCAAAATAAAGTACTTTTTGCACGATAACAAGAAAATGAAATGAGAAAAACTCGACAGCGTTCTATGTTTCTGAGTCATTTGATAACGTTGACATGTCGACAATATCACGTGAGTGTTCGGACTTGTGCATATACTTACATCAACCCTGAAAATCGTGGGGAAAACAATTCTGATTTTGGTTCCAACTCCAACATGACCACATATAATTTTAAAAACAACTTTTTGGATGCTTGAAAAGGTCTTTCTTAGATACAATCTATAATCTGCTATTCTTTTTCAAACGATTTAACTTATTCATAGTGATGTGCTCTTTCTAGTAAATATCTGTATAGCTTCGGTAAACGGCATCATAGACAGATTTGCTGATTGTGTACTTTGAACGCTTAGAACTATGTATGAATGAATATATGCTATCATAAATGAAACTAAGACCACTAGTAATTTGGTTTTATCCTTCTACAAGTAAGAAACTTTAAAAAGAAATAAATGGTGGGATAAAAGAATTCTCGCAAGCATTCCTAATAGCAATAACTATCAAGTGCTGAAGAATGACAAAAGTATTTCATTGCCATTATTTCAGACGACATTTCCGCTCCTCGTTATATCAACATGTCTTTGATTGTACTCGTCTAAATGATCAACAACTTGAAGCTTTTTTCAAGAATACCAATCGTTCCAACGCTTTACATAGGTGACTTTATATTGTCTTATTATATGAATTAATGCATGGGTAGCCTTAAGTCTTTTTGGAAGGGTTGATCATGTTTGATAGTAAAATCAAAGGTTGTAATTGCTGCCAAATGTCATGATACTGCATTTTAATAGTTTGCTTCGAATGCAAAACATCAGTATTGCTTTCTTTGTATCATTTCTTTCACTTCATATCAATTTATTTCTGCAGTAGATATACACTGTAGAGAAACCCGAGTAGCGACTCTTGCTTTCTTTTAACTCTGCATGATTCAATTTGACATTTTTATGTTGTATTGTGAATATCACTTTGTTTTCTAGCATCTGTTTAATTGGTATAACATATTTTAAGTTAAGCTTTATCATTTATTTTAACGTCACTTTTTGTTTTTATTCTGTAGTAATTCCATTTAACTATATAATGTAATACATTGCTGGATTAGTATATTACGTCAAATAGCAACTGGCTTCATTTAATTATGTACGTTACTATTACAAGGTTTTATTTCTTTATCACTGATCAGTTCCGGGACAATTTGGCTTCAAAAAGATATTTTGTAACATTTTTCTTTCGGCAAAGATGCTTGGCAGTACTCTAGCCCTGTTGTTTGTGTTGTTTCCTTTTCCTCAAACCATTTCGTATATTGAAGTCAAGTACAGTGTATAATTAGACCATATGTACACACGAATATAAAATTGAATTAAATAACACATACCGGTATGTTTATCCGTGTTAACATCAGAATTACAAAGTCCCAACAGATATATAATTTAGCATATTAATACCTGACAAAGTGACAAACACAATTTTCCAATTTTCATACATTGCATGTGCTGTATAGTTCAAAGGATACCTTGCGAAACAATTGGTGTAATCACTCTCGCCTTAATATCAAGATTCAGATAGAAAGTTTTTTTCTTCCCAAATAGATAAAACGGGAAAAGCAAGTGAACTGCTTGTAATCACATTAAGTAAGGTATTTTTTCATAATGTGTTATAATATAGTTTTTGTATGCATTTTACAAATATACAATGAGAGCACTTTGTCTATCCTTCCACCGCAAATATTGAATTTTAAGACAAAAGAGGGAGGGGGCTTTTTAGGGGAACTCATTGTTTGCATAGGTTATATTTTTCCATTGAAATATATTTTATAGAAACACCACAATCAAAACGCCAAAATCGTATTTCTCCATAGAAATCATGTACATGATATAGCCGTATTGACTCTTTGTTTGATACACTAATAGATGACCCACCGAGTTACGTTAAACACCAAATCTATATGGATAAAAATTTGTTTTGGCACAGGCTATCTGTCAGAAAGATTTCATTAAAAAATTCTCACAATGCCATTCGCTCCAACTAATTTAGTTTCACAATTAAATTATTTCCCCCTCCCTTTGTCTTATTCAATTTCATGAAGAATTAGCTTTTCTGTGTACTCTCATGAAACAGTAGTTGGTATAGTTACTTGTACTGTGTATGCTTTCGTGTTTTAAAGTAATCTAACATTAAATGAAGAATTTACTTTTAATTATGGTGTTATGTTTTTTTATTACTGATCTGCGGCGATTAAAGAAATTATGCCAACAATGTCAGTACATGTATTATTTTCGTATCCAGCCATTTTTGGTTACATCACAAACCACTTTGGCCCTGTTGTATAAACTTTGGTTAGCGCTAACTAGTGGTTAAATACCTGTTTTGACAGCACAGTTAATTTTAACCAAAACAGATATTTAACCATTTAGTTAGCGCTAACCAATGTTTATACAACCGGGCCTTGGTATCTAATAAATAATGCATTTTAGACGTTTTGTAGACGGCAGAATTTTCATTACAATAAATGTAAATTCTGTGATCAACAAAACGTGTAAAAACATTATTTGTTGGATATCAAATGGTTTATGATGTAACCAAAAATAGCTGGACACGAAAATCATGCTCATATAATATAATCTGATAACTGTGCCAATTTAAAATTCATTTGGATAACGGATCTTGCTTAACTTGTCCAAAAAGTAATATTCTTTGTTTTTTTCTTTTTCTGAAAATTCGAGTGTAAGTAATAATTCTCTGTGTACACTAGAATCACTCAATAAATGGCATTTAAGACAAATGTAAAACTTCTAAATATGCTTCTCCAGTCCTTATGTTCATTAAAAATCAAGAATTTTGCAAGAGATGTAATATAACGGGTCGAACATAAGCTTGTTTTGTTTCATTAGAGATCAAAGGAAAAACGTGTGAGTAAAGTGAACCCCTAAATATAAGTGGGGTATTAGCTACCATTCTGGCATTGATATAACGAGGAAACAGTGTCCTTAGATAACAGATAATTCAGACATTGCAAAAAGATACAAAACTGGCTTAATTCGTTCAATGTGCACTATTATTTGCTTTTTCCCTGGGAATTTGAGTCATAAGTAACTAGTTCTCTGCGTACACTAAATGCATTAAACAAATGTAATTTTAGACTACTGCTAAACTTCTCATCGCATTGCCCCATCCTTTATCACGATTAATAATCAAGAGCTTTGCAAAAGTAGTAATGTTCAGGGCTAAACCAATGCATGTTTTGTTTCACAAGCGGACAGAAGAAAATTTTGTGTGTAAAGGGTACCCTATAAAACAAGTGTTTTCTGTGGCATAAGCTACCATACTGACATTGATATGATAGCGAAATACTGTCCGTAGATATTAGGCAAATAAAAAGAGTGTAAACAGATTTTAAAATGGCTTTATTTGTCTAAAAAGCACTATTATTTGCCAATTTTCCTTTAGAATTCGAGTCCAAGTACGAGGTTCTCTGCGTACACTAAAAGTATGCAATAAATGACAGTTTAGACCACTGTAAACCTTCTCAATGTGCTGCCCCATCATTTATCCCAATTATTAACCAGGAATTTTGCAAAAAGAGTAATGTTCGGGGCTGAACCAATGCATATTTTATTTCGTCAGAAATCAGAAGAAAAATATGTGAGTAAAGGGTACCTCTGAAAACAAGGGTTTTTCGAGGCATAAGCTACCATTCTGGCATTGCTATCATACTGAAACATAAAGTATAGATGTCAGGCTAATCAAAAAGTGCAAAAAGATTTACTCCCTCCGAGTGGTAATAATCGGCCAAAATTCGGGTCCTGGCTCATGGACTAAATGATCAGTCATTTTCATCAACATGGACTTATAATCTATCTTCCTTTTTCATAAAGTCATAGTTCATAGATACATATTTCTGGTACTATGGTTTTAGTTTGGTGTTTTAATTACACAAATTGCATGTCTACAAAGTTTTTTATGCTCCCCGAAGGGAGAGCATATAGTCGCCGCTTTGTCTGTCCGTCCGTCCTGTCCGTCCGTCATTCCGTCCGTCCGTCCGTCCGTCCGAAGCGATTTCTCCATAACCCTTGGGCCAAATCAAATGAAACTTACCATGTGAACTCCCTATGACAAAATGCTGATGTAATTTTCCCGGTTTTTGGATTTAAGCCCTCGTCATGGGAAAAGGGGACTTAAGGTAAAATACAGTTTTTCTCTAATTTCTCCTAGTCTAATGGTCAGAATTTGATGAAATTTCATATTTGAATAGCAAATCAGATTCCCTTGACAATAAAGTGCTCTCCATGGCATACATTTACTGTGACAATGCCTTATTCGGTGAGGATTGTCCGTCTCTGACGGCCCTTGTGTTGTTATTTGAACTACAAGTAAAAATAACCGTTTTGCAATGTAATATAGACTTTTATGTCAAACTATCCTCTTCGTAAGACTAAGATTATCGAATTCTCTTTAAAACCTGCTTCCTTTACTTAAATATTTGTACTTTTCATTGCCATCAAGTCATGTCACTTGATGATATTTTTTTAACTAATACTGCATTATTAGTTAAGAAGCTTGAACCATTTCCCAACTAGACCTGGCTTCTATATATACATACAAAACATTTGGAAATACATTGAGGCAAAAGAAAATGCTTATAACAAGCAATTATTCTTTTTGTCTCAATATGGTATGTGCTATATTAGGCACATTTTCAATCTGATAGAACACCATGCAGTGTTGCCATATGCAGCAGCTTCCAAATTGAAACAATCTCATTTTTTTCTCGTTTGGAAATGGGTTCATGAGATATGAAGCAATTCTTCTTTTCTGACTAATACTGTTTCATTTCAGCCTCTCCAAAAACATTGGGTATGTACCTCCAACTTGCAATGTGCTTAGTCCAGGGATATTTTTTATTGTGGTTTCATTTTACTTTAACCCTTTTAGATGTCAGTAGAACTTATCCCAGATTTATAACCTACAGTCCTAGTATATTTAATACAGCACGTCTTTTACCTTTAAATTGGGAATATCTGAAATATGGTTCAGAATATCTGTCTTATATGAAATTTTGAAAGCATTAAATTTAACCATGATTGATCTAGATGATAATGAAATCAGGAAAAAATGTTTTAAATTTTAGATTATGAATAATTTTCTTCCTTATGTTGTGATTTTGCTGTGAAACTTCTTTGCTTTTGTTAAGACCTTGGGTTATGGATTAAGCACTGTCAACAGTCTGTTGTATCATCAAACTTTTATCATATTATGATAAGTTGGCAACTTACATTTGAGTTTCATTGAGGGCTGCTCATATTCATCAATTTTTTTTAATTGATTTTCTATATCTAAATTATACTGCAATTCATCTGATTGGACAAGGCATAAGTCTTGCTCATTAATGCTCAATCAGATTGATTGTTGTGTAACTTTAAAGGTATTCTTGAATTTTGTCTTGTCGGTGAATACCGCCCCAGGATTGCATTCTGCTGTCCCAGGATTGCAAATTGCTGTGCCAGAAGAATCGTTTCCCACTTGCCAATATTCTATATGAAATATTTCAAAATCCTATATCACAGTGGATAATCATGTGATACAATATTTTCAGAAAATCTTCAATAATTTTGTAATTACTGGACCAATTTGAATTCGGTTTGAAGCAGAGAATGTGGACAGACGTCACGCATAAGATGGGCGTGGTTGATTTTTGAAAAAATCAACTGATAAAAAAGTTCTTGAAGATAAACCAAAATTCTGGTTTATCTTCAATAACTTTTTTATCAGTCAATTTTTAAAAAATTAAACACATCCAACTTATTCCTAGCACTTTTCCACTTTCTCTGCTTCAAACGGAATCCAAATTGTTCAAGTATTAAAAAAGATATTGAAGATTATCGGAAATTCTGAGTAACATGATTATACATGTGTGTATGTGGACTTATTTTCTGTGTTAGAAACAGCTGCACCATAGCTCAGCGCGAAATGGTTGTAACTGCCTTTAAACATATAGGCAGTTACAACCGTTTCGCGCTGAGTCATCGCTGCTGATGGCTTTGGTGTTATGATGTGATTTTATTTAGGTAGGAAATGCCAGATGTTGCACACTTTGCCAAATGTCCTAAAATTGTTATATGTTGCATTATATCATCATTATATCATCGGTTACATCCCAGTTGGTCTAATCCCATTTCGTCTAATACATAAAAAATTTGGAGAAGATGAAAAATTCCCATTTTGTCTAATACCTGTTCAGACCTTATTTCATCAATTTCCCATTTCGTCTAACATAATATGATATACAAAGAGTTTGATGGATTTGTGTCATAAAGGTGTAAGTGTCAAAACAGGTGTGATATACAATTGATATACACAAAGTTCAATTTCAACTCCAATAACTTCATTTATATTTTTTTAGCTCACCTGAGCACGAAGTGCTCAAGGTGAGCTATTGTGGTCACTCAATGTCCGTCGTCCGTCCGTCTGTCCGTCCGTCCGTCTGTCCGTCCGGGTTGACGAGGATATACTAGTGCCGCAATTTGTAGGTAAAAACTGATACCTGTGCTGCAAATGATGATTTCTGTGGAAGTCACAGAAGAAAAATGTGTCCATACATGTTAGAATAACTTCTGTGACAGGTCACTGGTGTCCGTAAAATTTGCAGCAGTAGTCATACGGACGTTTCATCGTTATCGGACGTCCGATTTTTTATGGATGAGACCATAAATTTCACTAAATAGACTGGGACTAAAAAATGCCAGACTGGTTTAAGTCATGGTGCATCAGAGGCATGACAAGCTTCATGATTTCATATAAACAAGCGCTCAGCCGATACTGAAAATCGATAACCAGTCTAGCCAAGTACCCCCTAGCAACACTTCCTGTTACAAGTTACAACTGAAAATTCTTAGTAAGTTTTTAGCACTGTGTATCAAAAGGTTTCATCAGTAATTTACTCAGATTTGGTTATTTATTTGATGTTTTATTGTTTTAACTATTTCTTGCTCTTGAGAAATGAAGAAACAATTGTAAAAAACAAATGTCATGGGTTTTCGCGATGTAAACAAAGAAATGATCAACATTGATGGGAGGGAAATTTAAAGCTGCATTTGATCAAAGACCCATAATTTTGAGCCAAATATCCTTGAAAACTGAAAATTCTGATTTTGAATTCAAAGAAATTCCTTTCTACAACTTCTAGTTAACTTTCAAGAATAAGATGACTTAGGGGCGTGAGAGTATTGAAGATTTGACCGAAATAGTTGTAAATAACTGATTATGTAATTATATTCATGGATCAAAGTTTTCTGGAGAATTATTTTGGAAAAACCCTGACACAGCATGCTCGGCATTTTGTGAATCCTGTGGGAAAACGATGAATTACAAGTCGAGTTGGGAAAATGCAGAAGATTCTTATCACAGGAAGAGCTTGAGAATAGTGCAATCAAACCAAGTAAGAACCTTTTCTTTATCTGTCTAGGTGGAGAAAGGTGGTACTGTGAATGCTCGTGCTTGCCAATGGCGATAGTTCACCAAATATAAGTCACTTTACCCTTCCCACCCTTTTTCCACTCTGTCACAGATTTCTATATCTAATGTACAGTTGCACAAGACACTCTGTCCAACAAATGTGTCAGTCTCAGAAGATGTCCATATTTGACAAGTTGCACAAGTCATTTTGTCCAAAAAATATTCAACAGTCACAGAAGATGTCCATATCTAACATACAGTTGCACAAGACACTCTGTCCAACAAATGTTAGTCACACAAGATGTCCATTTCTGTCTAAAGTTGCACAAGTCAATCTGTCCAACAAATGTCTTACAGTCACAGAAGATGTCAATAATTTTTCAATTTACAGGCCTCCTGGATTCTGCTTTACGTTATCTTTATATACAAAGAGAAGAAAATGCATTGTCTGTATAACAATTTATTTGTGCATATACAGAAAGAATGTTCACTGGCGTAGGAAGAGGGGACAAGATGGGCCAGCCCCCTACCCCTAATAATTTAGAAGGGGGCAGCATATCCTATGCCCCCCAATTATACACCCATACTTAAACATTTGACCACCCCCAATATTATAAACCTTCCTACGCCTTTGATGTTTACACTAGTAATGTTACTCAAATACCACGAACACTGTTTTAGTTTAACATTTTCCAAAGTATGACACACTGCTGACATCTTAACCAATTTCCCAGCCAAAGCCTGGCTTTAAATCTTCTTCTTTGAAAATGCTATAGAAACTATTAGGACAAACAAAAAAAGTGCTCATTTTCTCCAACTGTCCCAATATTTTCTGTTTGATACTGTTAAAAAAGTCACATCATTAACCCATTCCCACAGGGCAAAACTTTGGACTTTAACAATTTGAAAGATTCTGCAGACAACAAAATAAAGTATTTCTAAGGTAGTAAATGTGCATTGTATAGCATATAAACTATTGAGACAAAAGGAAAAAATGCTGATTATTAGCATTTTCTTCTTTTACTTAAATAAACAACGGTAATTTAACATTTTCAACTTTTCAAAATGACTTATTTATTTCTTTATCTGTCTAGGCGGCCGGAGAAAGGTGGTACTGTGAATGCTCGTGCTTGCCAATGGCGATAGTTCACCAAATATAAGTCACTTTACCCTTCCCACCCTTTTTCCACTCTGTCACAGATTTCTATATCTAATGTACAGTTGCACAAGACACTCTGTCCAACAAATGTGTCAGTCTCAGAAGATGTCCATATTTGACAAGTTGCACAAGTCATTTTGTCCAAAAAATATTCAACAGTCACAGAAGATGTCCATATCTAACATACAGTTGCACAAGACACTCTGTCCAACAAATGTTGTTCACACAAGATGTCCATTTCTGTCTAAAGTTGCACAAGTCAATCTGTCCAACAAATGTCTTACAGTCACAGATGATGTCAATAATTTTTCAATTTACAGGCCTCCTGGATTCTGCTTTACGTTATCTTTATATACAAAGAGAAGAAAATGCATTGTCTGTATAACAATTTATTTGTGCATATACAGAAAGAATGTTCACTGGCGTAGGAAGAGGGGACAAGATGGGCCAGCCCCCTACCCCTAATAATTTAGAAGGGGGCAGCATATCCTATGCCCCCCAATTATACACCCATACTTAAACATTTGACCACCCCCAATATTATAAACCTTCCTACGCCTTTGATGTTTACACTAGTAATGTTACTCAAATACCACGAACACTGTTTTAGTTTAACATTTTCCAAAGTATGACACACTGCTGACATCTTAACCAATTTCCCAGCCAAAGCCTGGCTTTAAATCTTCCTCTTTGAAAATGCTATAGAAACTATTAGGACAAACAAAAAAAGTGCTCATTTTCTCCAACTGTCCCAATATTTTCTGTTTGATACTGTTAAAAAAGTCACATCATTAACCCATTCCCACAGGGCAAAACTTTGGACTTTAACAATTTGAAAGATTCTGCAGACAACAAAATAAAGTATTTCTAAGGTAGTAAATGTGTATTGTATAGCATATAAACTATTGAGACAAAAGGAAAAAATGCTGATTATTAGCATTTTCTTCTTTTACTTAAATAAACAACGGTAACTTAACATTTTCAACTTTTCAAAATGACTGATTTATTTCTTTATCTGTCTAGGCGGAGAAAGGTGGTACTGTGAATGCTCGTGCTTGCCAATGGCGATAGTTCACCAAATATAAGTCACTTTACCCTTCCCACCCTTTTTCCACTCTGTCACAGATTTCTATATCTAATGTACAGTTGCACAAGACACTCTGTCCAACAAATGTGTCAGTCTCAGAAGATGTCCATATTTGACAAGTTGCACAAGTCATTTTGTCCAAAAAATATTCAACAGTCACAGAAGATGTCCATATCTAACATACAGTTGCACAAGACACTCTGTCCAACAAATGTTAGTCACACAAGATGTCCATTTCTGTCTAAAGTTGCACAAGTCAATCTGTCCAACAAATGTCTTACAGTCACAGAAGATGTCAATAATTTTTCAATTTACAGGCCTCCTGGATTCTGCTTTACGTTATCTTTATATACAAAGAGAAGAAAATGCATTGTCTGTATAACAATTTATTTGTGCATATACAGAAAGAATGTTCACTGGTGTAGGAAGAGGGGACAAGATGGGCCAGCCCCCTACCCCTAATAATTTAGAAGGGGGCAGCATATCCTATGCCCGCCAATTATACACCCATACTTAAACATTTGACCACCCCCAATATTATAAACCTTCCTACGCCTTTGCTGTTTACACTAGTAATGTTACTCAAATACCACGAACACTGTTTTAGTTTAACATTTTCCAAAGTATGACACACTGCTGACATCTTAACCAATTTCCCAGCCAAAGCCTGGCTTTAAATCTTCCTCTTTGAAAATGCTATAGAAACTATTAGGACAAACAAAAAAAGTGCTCATTTTCTCCAACTGTCCCAATATTTTCTGTTTGATACTGTTAAAAGAGTCACATCATTAACCCATTCCCACAGGGCAAAACTTTGGACTTTAACAATTTGAAAGATTCTGCAGACAACAAAATAAAGTATTTCTAAGGTAGTAAATGTGTATTGTATAGCATATAAACTATTGAGACAAAAGGAAAAAATGCTGATTATTAGCATTTTCTTCTTTTACTTAAATAAACAACGGTAACTTAACATTTTCAACTTTTCAAAATGACTGATTTATTACGGAATACCCTATCAACCAAGTAAAGTTAAGTCAAATGAAGTACTTCCGGTCTTTACATGAGCATGACATGTTTTCCAACTCAAAGATGATACCATTTAGTGTGATAGGTCATAAAAGCGTCGCACGACTAGCTTAGGCCAGCAGAAATGTTCAGTTACAGAGCGACATCTCCCCAGTCGGCTCTGAAGGGAACTCTCTTCATGGATATTTGCACCACTCTTCCTGCTTTTAATGGCAAACATAATGAAGAAATGGTTAAAAGAAATTATAATATATAACATACTTAGGGATAAGGAGAAATTGCTGATTATTATAATGACTTCGACCATCGACACAGTGTGACGGTAACTTCTGATTGAAAGAAATACCAGGAATCCATTGTTAGGTGCTCCGACCGCCGCGATATAACTGCAATATTGTTGAAAGCGGCGTAAAACCCATTCAAACAAACAAACAAACCACTGGACATGTTCACTTCCAAATAAAATGAAAAATAGCTTGTTGTTTACATGGAAATGATATCAAAATGCAATGACATTATTTCCATATTATGACGAAAAGCTATATAATGCAAAGGAAAATTACATGAATTGATTGGCATTGCTCGCAACCTTTAGGAGGGTCAAAGCATTACTTCGGGTGCATATGATAACTAGTATTTGACAAACTTTCGTGAAATTGCTCGTGTGACAATAGCTAGGACAAACTTGCGTGACTTTAGCACACAAAGGCAGTGCAGTGCGAACACTTTTTCCTTTGTCACATAAGTAAGGCTGCCACACAACTACCAAGCCGTAGGTCTGTCCGTCTGTCCGTCTGTCAACAATTTGGTGTTAACACTCTAGCATCCACAAAAGTTGGCCAATCTTAATCAAACTTGGTCAAAGCATGTATGGTCATAAGTTCTCGGATGAGTTCGATTATGGGCCTGATCAGACCTGGAAGTCTGGAGTTATTTGCCCTTGAACGTAAAAAATAGCTAGTTTTGACCTTGTTAACACTCTAGCATCTACAATTATTGATCAATCAAGACAAAACTTGGAAATGATGTTGGAGACCATAAGATCTCGGATGTGTTTGATTTTCAGTCTGATCTGACTAGAAAAACGAGAGTTATGTGCCCTTGAAATCGACAAAATTGCCATTTTCGGCAGTTTTCGACCTTGTTTACACTCTAGAATCTACTATTATTAATCAAACAAGACAAAATTTGGACACAATGTTGGGGACCATAAGATATTGGATGAGTTTAATTTTCAGTCTGATCTGAACAGAAAGTCCAGAGTTACATGCCCTTGAATTTGACAAAATTGCCATTTTCGGCTTGTTTTGACCTTGTTAACACTCTAGAATCTACAATTATTAATTAATGAAGACAAAACATGGACACAATGTTTAGAATCATAAGATCTCGGATGAGCTAGATTTTCAGTCTGATCTGATCAGAAAGTCCAGAGTTATGTGCCCTTGAACTTGACAAAATTGCCGTTTTCGACTGTTTTCGACCTTGTTTACACTCTAGAATCTACAATTACTTATCAATCAAGACAAATTTTGGACACAATGTTGGAGACCATAATATCTTTGATAAGTTTGATTTACAGTCTGATCTGACCGGAAAGACGAGAGTAATGTGCCCTTGAATTTGATAAAATTGCCATTTTCGGCTGTTTTCGACCTTGTTTGCACTTTAGAATCTACAATTATTAATTAATAAAGACAAAACTTGGACACAATGTTTGGGACCATAAGATCTCAGATGAGTTTGATTTTCAGTCTGATCTGATCAGGAAGTTGAGTGTTATGTGCCCTTGAATTTGAAAAAAACTGCTGTTTTCGGCTGCTTTCGACCTTGTTTATACTCTAGAATCTACAATTATTTATCAATCAAGACAAAACTTGGACACAATGTTCACAGTTGGGTACCATAAGATCTTGTATAAGTTTGATTTTCACAATGCTATTGACCATAAGTTCGTTCTCAGTCTTAAAGTCATAAATATTAATTGAATTGAACAAAAGAGTTGCTCATATCATTTTGGTTCAGGTGAGCGATATAGGACCATCATGGTCCTCTTGTTTATTTTAAATAAAGAATTATTTAAAATGATAATTGATATATAGAAAAAATATACAAAATATATCAAAATTATATTTTTTAGACAAAATGGGAATTTCTTAAAATAAGGGTTTTAGACGAAATGGGAAAATTGAATTTTAGACCAATGGGATTAGACCAACTGGGATGTCCCCATAGGTAACCGGACAAAATCCCCTTAGGACAAAATCCCCTCGGTCATATTTTGCAAAGGCGGACAAAATCCCCTCAATGAAATGTGTAGGGCGGACAAAATCCCCTCGATAGAATTACTAGGGCGGACAAAATCCCCTCGGTAGAATAAACCGGGCGGACAAAATCCCCTCAATAAAATGGTTAGGGCGGACAAAATCCCCTCAGTAGAATTATTAGGGCGGACAAAATCCCCTCGGTAGAATTATGACACAATACTAAGACACAATAAACATGGATTCATTTTTTTTTCGTTTGTTTTTTTACACCTCTAGAAATCAGAAGTATGCCGCAACTTAAGACCAGTCGACAAATTAAAGTAATTGGTTATTAAAGCACACAAATATTTACTTGATTAGCGGCACACAACTAGTTAAAGGAGGATATAAAGAAATTAAAATCATTTATATTGGTTGTCAGCGGCACACGACTGAAATATTAATTAAAAGTTGCTTTAGTTATCAAACTGTGATTTTTAATTCATATACACTGAAGGGAACATCCCAGTTGGTCTAATCCCATTTGGTCTAAAATTCTAAATATTAATTATCAATTTAATAATTCTTTAGTTAGAATAAAAAGAATGTTAATGAAGTTATTGGAGTTGAAATTGAACTTTATAAACCTTATAAACAAGGTTTGAACAGGTATTAGACGAAATGGGATTAGACCAACTGGGATGTAACCCATAGAGGTAAGTATGTATCTGATTACAAACAGAACAGAACGGAACAGGTACAAGTTTGTACACCCTGAGGAAAATTTTGATGATCAAATATTATAACTTAGCCAGTTATGCTGTATATTACCTTGTTATATTATATTATAATCGAATTTGATTAGTTCTATGACCATGCATCAATGAATCGATTCCAACGGCAACTCTACCTATCTGCATGTACCGAGGGGATTTTGTCCGCCCTAGTTATTTTACTGAGGGGATTTTGTCCGCCCTAATAATTCTACCGAGGGGATTTTGTCCGCCCTAACAATTTCATTGAGGGGATTTTGTCCGCCTTAGTAAATCTATCGAGGGGATTTTGTCCGCCCTATTAATTCTACCAAGGGGATTTTGTCCGCCTAGGCAAAAAATGACCGAGGGGATTTTGTCCTAAGGGGATTTTGTCCGACATTCGTCCCCATATCATCATTGGTGGTGAACATTTGAAATTTTAGGTAGATAATATGAAAATGGGTACAAATTGACTTTTTGAACACAGATCAGCCTGTGTATACTCCAGGTCTTATCAAGATTTATACTGTTCCCATTCAATTTTATCATCATAAGAAAAAAAACACTTTAAGACAGATTTAGAGTGGGACGTTTCGGCCACGGACGTTTTTGCCCGCAATGGCTAAATAATAAACAAAAAGCTTCTGCTCTTAAACCAGTAGACTAATCTTCTTGAAACTTGGCAGGCATGAATCTCACAGGAAAGACTTTAAAAGGAATTTGATTACATCAAAAAACTCTGGCTGCCGTGGCATGAGAAAAAGGGTAGGAGGAAATAGCCAAAAATTTAAAAATCTTCTCCCTTACCATTTGGTCAATATCCTTGAAACTTTACAGGAATGATCCTTGGATGAAGGGCTTTGAAAGTTATTAAAAGGATTTGATTTTTGCTCAAACTTTTGGTGCCATGGCACAAGAAAAAGGGAAAAATTGCAAAAACTTCTAAAAACGATTCTTCTACCAAACCAGCCGTCCAATCTTGTTCAAACTTGGCAAGAATTTTTATTAGGTGAATGGCTTTGAACATTGCTAATACTTTTGACTGTCATGGCACCAAAAAAGTGGGTCCAAAATAGATAAATGATAAACAAAAAGCTTCTACTCCGAAACCAGCAGACCAATCTTCCTGAAACTTGACAGAAATGGACCTTGGGTTATAAGTTTTCTAAGCTGTTTTAAAAGTTTGGTTATGTCAAAATTTCTGGTTGTCCTGGCACCATAAAAGGAAATATTAGAGCAATCGTAAAAACATACTGCTTAACAGGTAAAATTTTTTAATTAATTTCAACAAGATATGGAATCTCAGGTGAGCGACCTTGTTTAAATGAATAAATATATCATTTTTATTATCAAAATGTCTAAAAGTACAGCTATGAATGCCAATTTAATTGATTCAATTCCTTTTTTCCTTAAAAAAAATTTTGGCCAAAAGCTCTTACCTTGTAAAATATTCTGGCCAAAACGTCCGTGGCCAAAACATCCTAGCCAAAACGTCCTGGCCAAAACGTCCGTGGCCAAAATGTCAGTCCACCGTCCTGATCATACTGTGCTTAGGTCCAAACATTATATACTGGTCTATGGCGGTTATTGTTGTTTATAAAGATATTTTGATTTGTATTGTAAATATTTAATATGATTGTCTTCATATTTTGTTTATTTATTTGCTTTTGTCAAATTTTATTCACATATTTCAGAACGGAGATTTGTAAGAAAATATTCAGGCTCGTTTGCTTTGGGAACTTTGTTTGAATGTCAAAGCAGAATGCTACTGTTTACATGCTCTAGATTTTTATAGCATAGAAATGTTCAAAGAAATTTTACTATTCAACCCTTTTCCAAATAGCAAAAAATTGAACTGTTTCAATTTCGAAGAGAAGTTGCAAACCACAAAGTTGTTGATGTCCAAAGTAAACGTGTACATAATAGCATGGAAAAAATTATAAACATTTTACCAATTTATTTCTACTTGAGACATCAAAACTAGGTCTTGTTTGGGAAAGTGTTAAAAATTTTATTGATATTTTTGAGAAATGTTAGCTTTTTTACTGTAGAATGCTATTTGAGTAACCAGTTTGTTTCAAATGTATTCAGTTTTTATTGGGTATTTCATTTTTTACCCCTTTCATTCTATTTCATAGTGAAGGGCTACAAGTTTTTGGACTGCCTTTTTTAAAAACAAATTAATTCAAAACTTCTTTCAAGCACATCATAATCAAATTAATATAATAGTACCTGTTTATTTCTTTGGTCATAATTCTCTACCTTCAGTTAAACGGCAAAATTGTTGGGTTGTCCAGTTTGAAAGTTGCTGCAGTAACATATTACAAAATCCATGTGAATATCATTCTATTGGAACAAATTCCAAACAAAGTACTGTTGTATTTGAAACTTTTGAACATAACATTTTTAGCTCGACTTTTCGAAGAAAATGAGAGCTTATACTGTCACCCGGGCATCGGCGTTGGCGTTGCAACAAAGGTTAAAGTTTTTTGAAACATTAATAACTTCCATACTATCAAAGGGATTCAACCCAAACTTGGAATACTTATTCACCATCACACCCT